>CACVBS010000028.1:32816-134777 GCA_902728275.1 Cyclocybe aegerita
GTCTACACCGAATTTCAGTTTCTTGATGTTCACTACAGCTCTGGAAATATCTAGCCAAACTTCGCTTATTGGAACGAGGACTTTTGGAAGCTGCCCAAGGCATCGACGATATCAGATTGCGCGTTCGTCGCAGAAGGGCGAAGGATGGTGATCAAGGAGATGACGACGCCTTTCCTGAGGAAGATATGCATGGTCAACCGGATGAAACCCCCCATGAATTCATTGCAAGAATAAACCTCTATGTTGCGGTCCACCTCGCAAGGTCTCCCAAGAACACACGCGATTCCTACAAAGACGCACCCATATACCAAGCGAGAAAGGACGCAATCAATGATTTCTTGAAGACCTGCATAACCAAGAAGTGCCAAAACAGTGATTGTGGATCGTGAGTCTAAAAATATTCTTTCATTCTATCCTGACCTTGGGAGCAGTGTGGCGTATACGTACCGAAAGGAAGGACATATCAAGATAATTGAATATGACCTTTCTGCACGTCAAAAGGGTCAGTTAACTCGAAAGAGACCCGATGTCCTTCTCGCAGAGAAAGCTGGGTTATTCCCCCTTCTTTCCAACTCCCGAAAGCTGCCAGCTGCTGGGGAAGATGCCGAAATGGGATCGGAAAAGGAAGATGGAGATGGAGACTGGGATGAAGATGAGGAAGGTGAAGGAGAAGATGTCATGAGTGACGCGGAAAAGAAGGCAGCAGATTCACTCCCCAAGGCTGCAAACGGCAGAATCAAGTCGAAACGAGGGCGCAACGAACGTGTTATGGCTCCGGAGGAATGCCGCGCGCATCTGCGACGGCTGTTCCATAATGAGGCTATCATGTGCGCCCTGATATTTGGGCGACATGGTGCATTTGCACCACTTTCTCCCGACCAGATCTCGTTTGCATCTGCGGACATGTTTTTCATGGAGGTAATTCCTGTATCACCCACGCGTTTCAGACCCCCAGCGAAGATGGCCGACACTCTCTTCGAGCATCCTCAAAACGAATTGCTTGCCAAGGTTTTGCAGACATCATATCGCATGCGAGATATGAGCGTTAGCCTTCGGGAAGCATCGCAGAAGGGTCCTAACTATGACGAGGCCGCTCGGAAAACAATCATGTCGGCGCTTCTCGACCGGTTGGTTCAACTTCAGATCGATGTCAACAGCTATATGGATAGCAGCAAAAACCCTCAAATTGTGCGTCAGGGCAAGTTACCTCCAGCTGGTGTGAAGCAAGGTCTGGAAAAGAAAGAGGGTCTTTTTAGGAAGCATATGATGGTGTGTTCCTTGCTTTTTAGTATTTTCCCGTTCTTAAGTCCCGCTCGGTACGCAGGGAAAGCGAGTAAACTATGCCGCCCGATCTGTCATCTCCCCCGATGTTAACATCGAACCAAACGAAATTGGCATCCCACCTGTATTTGCCAGGAAGCTGACATTCCCAGAGCCTGTAACCGCGGCAAATTTCCATGAAATGCGCCAACTTGTTATCAATGGTCCTCACGTATATCCAGGTGCCTCCATGGTTGAATATGAGAGCGGCGAGCAGCAGTCACTGGCAAGTCTCGTCCTCGCTTTCCACGTAGCGCACACTCTCATCTATTTTCTAGGATAAAATGACCGTCGAGCAGCGCACTGCAATCGCAAACCAGCTGCTGACACCTCACGAAGGGGACAGAGCAACTTCAGGCAAGCATAGCCTGACGACACGAACTGCGGCCGTTAATAAGAAGGTTTATCGACACTTGCGGGATGGCGATATTCTCATTCTGAACCGTCAACCTACACTACATAAACCAAGTATGATGACACACAAAGCCCGAGTGTTGAGAGGCGAGAAGACCATCCGCATGCACTATGCCAACTGGTATGCCTCTTTCCCTTGCTTGCTGCCTCACTTACCCGGATCTGTATAATCCAGTAACTCCTACAACGGTGCGTTCTTTTCTATCGATGCCTCGATGGTGTTAACTTCGAGTTCGCAGCTGATTTTGACGGAGATGGTACGTTTTAAGCCCCTAATCCATGCAGCAAGGTTGACGAAGTACTTCAGAGATGAACATCCACTTTCCCCGTATGCATCTACTGTTTGTAACTTATGGTGATGTGCTGATTTTTTCTCTCAAGAAAATCATGTTGCTCGTGCCGAAGCCATGATGATATCCAATACAGACAATCAGTATCTGGTACCTACATCAGGGAATCCTATTCGTGGCCTTATTCAAGATCATGTCGTTGCGGGGGTTTGGATGACGTGCCAGAATTCATTCTTCGACCGTGAGGAATACTTCCAGCTAATATATGGTGCACTTCGCCCAGAAGACGAGATCGATCCTGGCACGCGCCTGCTTACCCTTCCCCCTACCATTTGGAAGCCAATGCCGCTGTGGACAGGTAAACAAATCGTAAGCTCTAAGCTGTCTCATATGTCATGATCCCGTGTTACTAAAAGAGGACTTCAGATTTCAACCGTCCTCAAGAACGTCACTCCCAGTCAATACGAAGGTCTTAACATGGAAGGGAAGACCAAGGTGCCAGGAAGGCTCTGGGGCGCAGATTCCAAAGAGGACAAAGTCATCTTCATGGACGGCGAATTATTATGTGGTGTGCTGGATAAAGCGGCATTTGGAGCCTCTGACTACGGTCTCGTACACTCCGTTTACGAGTTATACGGGCCCGATGTTTCTGGCAAGCTCCTCGGTATTCTCAGCAGACTCTTCACCAAGTTCCTACAGCACCGCGCCTTCACATGTCGCATGGATGATCTAATGCTCACTCCAGCAGGCGATGAGAGCCGGGACGACCTCTTACAGAAGGGCAAAAACCTCGGTTTGGATGGGGCAATCGAAAATTTCCCGTCACTCGGCACAGCATCTAAAGCCGATATTCCTGATGCCCTTCGAGCATTGCTTGAGGATGTACTACGGGACGACAACAAGATGGCCGGTCTGGATATGACCGTGAAGACGAAGCTATCAAAATTGACAAGTTTCATTTCTGATGCATGCCTACCAGCTGGTCTCTTGCGCCAATTCCCTTATAACCACATGCAAACCATGACCCTATCCGGCGCAAAAGGTTCTGCAGTCAATGTCCGACAAATCTCTTGCGCCCTTGGGCAACAAGAACTTGAAGGCCGTCGTGTGCCTGTGATGGTTAGCGGGAAAACTCTTCCTTCATTCCGTCCTTTCGAAACGAAAGCGATAGCAGGCGGCTATGTCGCCAGCCGGTTCTTGACTGGCATCAAACCTCAAGAATTTTATTTTCATTGTATGGCTGGACGAGAAGGTCTTATCGATACTGCTGTGAAAACTTCGCGTTCTGGATACCTTCAAAGGTGTCTGATCAAGCATCTAGAAGGCCTTCGCGTGCACTATGACAACACTGTACGAGGAAGTGACAATTCGGTATACCAGTTCACCTACGGAGGAGACGCACTGGACGTTACGAAGCAGAAGCACCTCTACCAATTCCCCTTCATTGCTCAAAACAATGTTTCCTTCGCTCGTCGGCTGAAGCCTTACCAGGTCTCTGACGTGGTTGATCAAGGGACGGCCGTCGCGTACATGAAGAAGACGTTCAAGCGTTCTGCTGATCGCCCGGACAAACGGAAACCCTCCAAGCGAGACAAGTATGTCCCCGCGTTGTCCGTGTACAACCCTTCACGGTATATGGGCAGCACATCGGAGAAATTCGCAGCTGCAGTGGACGAATATGTCAAGTCAAACTCCCATCAACTCCTCGCTGACGCCAATTCTACGTCGAAATATCCCAGTCGAAGAAAGCGTATGGACCCGAGAGATTTCCGCCTCCTCATGAATCACAAGTATATGCGAAGTCTAGTCGAGCCAGGCGAAGCTGTTGGCCTGTTAGCATCACAAGGGTAAGTGTTTGGCTTACGAAAAGACCCCCGAGCTGACCTGATCTCACAGCATTGGCGAGCCTTCTACTCAGATGACATTGAACACCTTCCATTTCGCTGGTACGTGAAGATTTTTTTGTCCTTCTCTTTCAGCCGCCCATGACTCTGTTCAGGGCACGGTGCCGCCAATGTGACTCTCGGTATTCCCCGCTTGCGAGAAATCGTTATGACAGCGTCCCAGAAGCCAAAGACGCCATCGATGACGATGAAGATACGCTGTGGTGTATTGCTCCAAGACATCAGCTTGTTCTGCAAACGGGCGAGTCGGGTCAATCTATCACAGCTGGTTGATAACGTCACGGTTTATGAAACATTGCAAGTCGCAGGACAAGCTCGTCGCACTCAATTCACGGTGGATATCAACTTCTATCCCAAGGACGAGTATCAAGAGGAGCACGACGTTGATCCGCTAGAGATTCTCTCGGCTTTCGGTGTTAAGTTCCCTTTGACGCTGAAGAAGGAGATGCTTGCAGAAATGAAGAAGTTGGATGCTGATCTGAAGACCCAAATGGCCCAGCTGGGACAAGGCAAAAAAGTCAAGTCAAAAGATGGCGAGAGCAACGAAGAAGAGGAAGAACCTGTGGTAGACAGGAGGGGCGATGACGAAGGGAGTGAAGTCGGCGATGGCGACGCGGAAGATGCTAAGCATGCTCGACAAAGGAAGCAATTGGCAACGTATGATAGTGACGATGAGGAAGAAGAGACCACTGGCGCGTACGATGATGATGCTCTTGAAGCGAAATTTGCAACTCCAGAGGAGACCCCGGCTCCGCCAATCAAAAAACTGAAATCGCCGTCATTTAAGACTCGTGTGGCTCACGTAGCTGATCTCTTCCAAAGGCACATGCATCAGTGTACCTCTTTCGATTTCGAACCCGAGAAATGCACATTCAAGATCGAGGTTGGTTTTCTGTTGTTTCTTCTGTGATGTGCGTCGAAGTTTTTCTATAGTTCCCTTCCGATATGCCCAAACTCTTGTTTGTTGGGATCATAGAGCGCGTCTGCCGAACCACAGTAATCCGAGAGATCCCAGGGATCTTAGAGTGTTTCCAAGTCAAAGAGGACAGCAAGAAGGGAGGCGAGCCTGTAATCAAGGTATTTCAGACGTTTCGTAGCCACTCTGCGTTCAGACCGCTAACATCTCATTAGCTCACAACCAATGGATCCAATCTCAGAGGAATGTGGGAATTTGCAGCTGGTTCGGATGAAAGTATACTGGAAGACGAGCACATCTACTCCAACGACATCTACTCCATTCTCAAAACGTATGGCGTTGAGATGGCTCGAGCCGCAATACTGAAGGAGATGGCAGGCATCTTCGCGGTGTACAACATCGACGTGAACAGGCGGCACCTGGAACTGATCGCTGACTATATGGTGCGTTGCATTGCTTACCTCTGATTTTCATGACCGACCGAGAAATGGGCAGACTTTCGATGGTGGTTATAAGCCATTCAATCGCAAGGGTATATCCACAAACCCCTCGCCTTTGCTGAAGGCTTCGTATGAGACGACTGCTGCATTCCTCTCTGACGCGACACTCTACGGAGACTTTGACGACCTGACGACGCCTTCGGGAAACATTGTTCTAGGAAAACCCAATGCGACCGGAACGGGAGTCTTTGACGTTGTGATGCCAACAGGCCATTTGGTGGGACAGACGCGGTAGTGCAAGACAAAAGTAGTGTACCTTGATTGTTTGTAATTGTGACTTAGGTCACTTGTATGTAACCTGACGCGACCGTGACAACGCCACGCGGCAGGGGCATTGTGCAAGTTGGATTTTCGGCTAAAATTGTTCTTACCCTCTCCCTCCACCACTAATTATTGTCGCCCCGCTCCCCGCCCTTCTTTTGTCCTCAACGCAGCCCATGCAACGACGAAACCCCCTGCAGGAGCTGCCACTCGAACAATTTATCCCTTCTAACCCCAACCTTTCCGCCAAACCGATAAGAGGCAGCAAGAGGCCACATTCTCCTGGAGACCCGAATCTCTTCAGTCCCGCAAAGCGCAGAATTTTAGAGTCGGAGGGCCTCCTCTCTCCCAGCAAGTCTCGCAAGACCCTTCTCTTCTCTCCCAGCATATCCCCTTCACGCTTCAGCGATGTGTTAACTGGCCCCGCGAGCCCTGCGCGAGTCTTGGACTTTGGACTCCCGAAGAACGCTGGGGGAGATCCCGTGAAGCCCTCTACGACAGATCGATGTGGACTGGACGCTACTCCGCCTCGCAGATCATCGACCAAATCGCTCGCCCCTTCCCCGGAGCTCAAGCCCAGGAGTGGCCGCATCACGCGAAACCATGATGCTTTCGACGCGTTATCCGATGACAATGGGCGCTCAGAGTCTCCTTCTCCTCCTCCTTCATCCTATTCAAGAAGCAACCCCGTACTTGTCCCACGGATTCTTCCCCCGCAACCAGATCCTACCTCAATCCATTATCCCGGCTTCGTTGTCTTTCAGGATCCTCATTTGGTTGTTTTTCCGCCCTCGTCCGACCATGATGAAGTCGGTGCTGACGTAAACATGGAAAGCGATAAGCCCAAGGAGAATATGCCGCCTCGCAAGGTCAAGAAAGCCACCATGATCTCCAGTGGTTCAGTCGAGAGTGACATGCCTGCCAAGAAATCGTCTTCGGTGACTAACGTGCCGAGAAACAGGATAGCCAGTAAGTTGGCGTCCCTCTCTCCAGTGTCTTCAAGGACGATAGTTGGAGTCCCTTCGTCGACATCAAGACTCCGTGGCGCAAGAAGCTCCAGACGGGCGATGATGGACGGCCTCGACCTTGAGGATGATGAGGAATGAAGAGAATGTCCTTGGAAGTCTGCCTTTGATGACCAACACCTCTACCGAACCTTCAACCACACATCTATCTTTTTACGACACGTCATGATGTCTTGTTCAATATCCTCGATTTATGTACTCATTGACCTCCATTTCCCTCCCCATCTTCCCAAATCTTGTACCTACTCAACACATTTCAAACAGATTTATCACCAACACTACTACACGCAAGCTGCATTCAAGAAGTAGAGGCCATGCATTCTGTCGCAACTTCCAAAGTCGTCGACGGTTTCTGTGGCTATTCCCTTATGCAAAACCACGCAGCTAGGGGAGGACGATCGTTCGAATGACCAGTAGTTTTACTTC
The DNA here is from genome assembly GCA_902728275.1 of Cyclocybe aegerita. Lineage (NCBI taxonomy): Eukaryota > Fungi > Basidiomycota > Agaricomycetes > Agaricales > Hemipholiotaceae > Cyclocybe > Cyclocybe aegerita. The sequence continues at coordinate 39,873 of CACVBS010000028.1, forward strand.
CTAGTATTGCTGAGTAGCTAGTTCTGAATATAGTTGTCCCTTCGTCAACGTGTAACCGGCGTCTACCCGAAACCCGAAACGGAGAAGATCCCCACGTGGGCTAGGACACGTCGCGTTAGTAATAGCCACGACGCAGGTACTGGACTCAAACCCTAGCCACGACACCAACCGCATCGCACGCGAGACAAGTTCTACATCATATTTTCGCTATGCAGCGCTTTTTTATGGTACAAATGCTCCTCCTTGTGGGGTTGCAGGTCGTGGCTGCACAATTCAACGGCTTCTTCGAGAATATGTTCGGAGGCCACCATCAACATCAGCAGCAACAGCAGCAACAGCAGCAACGTTCCGGGGCCTCACAGTGGGCTGCATACTCAGACGGTGGTAAGCCTCTACATATATTTTTCAGCAAGGATTCCTTAGATACAACCCTTTTCCTCCAGTGGCATGTTCACAGTACATGTGTCCGGAAACGTTGGACTGCGTTCCGAGGCCGTCCGATTGCCCGTGCCCCAACGCGGAAGACATTAAATGTAACATACCCGACGCGGATGGAGAAGGCTCGACCTTTGTCTGCACGCGTGGACCGAACGATTGTAGGGAGGTAGAAAGGTTGATGAGGAAAGGTGTGCGATCCAAGAAGAAATAGATTCCTTGTGATATGACTGCATCTTTCTAGAGAGCAGTTTTCTCGATACATCTCTTTCTTGAGAACGCTCAACTGACGAAGCTGAGCCGGCACTTTCCTCCACCTCTACCATGCAGTCGAGAACGATGCCTCTTCGGCACCCCACACGGTCATTAATCCCATGCATTCTCACGCGGATGTCTGGTGGATTCAACGGCTCCCGTCAAATCTCCGATGGCCTCCACAGTTGTGCTCCAGTTGAAAAGAATATTATCCAGCTGTTCGAGAGGGACAGTGGTCTGAACAGTGGGTATTTCAGGTCGCTGTACCGATGGTTTTCCAGAAGTCTTCTCCATCACCTGTACAAGTATATGCATGCTCTCTGCTAAATTCCGCTTACGACAGTCCTCCGCACGGTAATGCCAGAATTTAGTGTGGTTGAACAAGTCCCTCACGTATCTGATTCCTGGATCCAGATGTAAGAGAAGTTTGAACACTCAAGGCTTTCTGCTTACCATCTGCTCACTAAGTATCAGAACTCTGGAAGTTCTGTTCCTCTGACTGCAAACGAAACATTAGGTCACCTCTGCCTCCAAGCCTATCCAGCTGGCTTATTTTAGTGTTTCTGGATCCAGATGGGCCTGCCGTGCAACGTCGCTGAAAGCTACGAGACCACCGAGAAGTTCATCACGATCTGAAACTGCCTCAACGCCTAGGGCGTTCTTTTGACCTCACATGGAAAGCTGCCGTAAGTCGGCGGCTATTTTTTCATTTCAGATAGTTCAGCGATTCTATCAGGTGTAGTTGACACGTTCCTGCCAACGTCTTCTGATAACCTCCAATAGCCAGGGCCAGTCTTCGATATGCTGCGTCTAACAATCGGCATGCAGAGCAACCACCTCTGTTCTATGCACATTTCTTCGTCAGTAGCCAACAGGCTCCAAAATTCAGCTGACTCTTTCCTATCGGCCGCATTACTCTAAGGTCCGGTGTACCAAGTGCCTCACAGTGTGCCTGTGCGAGCTGGTGATTGGCTTCGGACCATGAGTTGTCGTTCACGGCCGCCTCGATCGCTTACTTCAATTCAAAACTTGACACTCGGTTAGCACGCGCCCAACGACGAGACGAGGTGTATTTTTTTGCGGTTGTGGAATTCACGCTGGCGGAACTTTTGACGGGGATCACACTGAGGCGCTTCCATTGTGAAAGCTAGGATATGTATTCTAAAAGCCCCATCCTCCAGATATCCCCGATGGCTCAGGTCTCCTATAACGCCCGCCGTGACCTGTGCGCAAGCCGCCGGTATCGCTACACCCGAAGATCTACAGCACAACACGGCATCCAGACTGAGCCAGAGGTAATCAGAAAGGAATAGGCCTAAATAATTCTGATACTTCTCCTGATGCTAGTAGAAAAATTGCTTGTAACGCCTCTGTGCGGTATGAACGGAGACCTAGAAAACTGAATGCCAGTCTAAGTTGACTTTTGAGGTTGTTACGCGTTACGGAGTACACAGCCCAAATATGGTTGTTGTGTGTGCTTCAGGCTGCTGAGTCAGCGTGAGGCTTGGCTCCATGAACAGTCACGGTGGTCGCCAACTTACACCTTCATCCAGCATCATCATGGCGCTTGCAAGACCAGCGGTGAGTTGTCGCCATAGTAGTCATAACACCAAGGTTAATCTTTAATGTAGGCAAAGCTGCCTCCCGGGGCCAATCGGATCCTCTTCGTAAAAAATCTCAATTACCAGATTACGGGCGAGGACTTGTACGATTTGTTCGGACGGTATGGCAGTATCCGCCAAATTCGTATCGGAAATGAGCAGAAGACCAAGGGGACAGCTTTCGTAGTGTATGACGACGTGATGGAGGTGCGCTTAACCTATGGTACCGCATTACGCAGCTATCTCATTTCATCCAGGCCAAAAATGCCCTCGACCATCTCAATGGTTTCCACCTCCAAGAGCGGTACATAGTCGTCCTCTACCATATGCCGGCCAAGCAAGATGCTGCTGCTGCGAAAGCCGATCTTGCAAGACGAGAAGAGGAACTCGCACAGCTGAAGAAAAAGCATAACATCGGTGATCCCTAACCGGCCTGACCACTCGAACGGTACGCATTCAACATATATCCAGATAAATTACGGATTTTACAAATTGCTTTCTCAGAAACAAGTTACATCTCCAGCGGACAGAGGCAAATCTAGGTCTATATGCCAGTAGCCCGATACGCGTTCTACTTTTTTTCTTTTCCTTCGCCTCATCCCTCTGCCCAGGCACGAGAGACCTTTCCGATTGAAAGAAGTGATTTGCACGTCGAGTTCAGTCGCCGCAGGCTGGGCATGCCTTCTCGATGTGGGGGGAATATTGCTGTGGAAATTGTCGGCTGGTATGTATGTTAGACCTGGTGAATATACATGGACGAAAATGACGCACTACTGCCAACACGTTTGAGTACAGCTGGGTGGCTTACAATCCTGGGGATGTGCAGGGCTGAATTTGCAGTTGACTAGGTCACACTTGATCTAGTCGCCGATCAACTTTCAAAGAGAATCCTCATTGCGAGACGGCTTACCTCTTCGTCCGGCTATAAAGTGTGCAGGCGTTAGTGAAACTTGCATGCTGGACGTCCTTGGGCATACCAAATTGACGGCGTGACCACATCTTCGAAAGAGATTAATATGGGTCCAAGGATTCATGAAGGAAGTGACGAACTTTTTGTAAACGTTACGAACTCTGCCGTTCGTGCGTGAAGTAAGTCGACGGTACCTGAAGGCAATGCATAATCGACTGACCTTCGCCAATAGCACATGGCAACAGATAGTAGTGGAGGATGGGGGATGAGTTTCATCGTCGCAAGCTACTCGTCGCTTTATACTCGCTCAAAGAGCATCGCGATATGCTTCCTTGTTTGCTCGAGTCTCGATTCAGATGCGCAATACCCACCGCCGCATGATTCAAGGGAGCCGGCGTTTAGGCCCCTCTAATTCGAATACCACAAATCATCTCACTGGCACTTCCACCCTCCCAACCGTGGGTTGAAAGCTGGTTCAAATGCATTTGCGCAGGGGTACAACAGATTGGGGTCGACTGAATTCTGGTACGTTCCATTACTAACCCTTACGAGCTCGAAGATGGCCAAGGGGTGTATTCTTCAGGACCGAAGCATGCGATTCTATCGAGTCCGAATTTCTTTTTCACGTAAGGTATTGTGTCGAGCTCGAGTCGTGTGGCCTCGCGAGGAGATCTAAAATCTTGTCCAAATTCTTGGTCTATGCCCCGATCGCGCAGTTGGAGTGCTCGAGTAAGTCATCTTCGCTTGTCATCACCACGTACAGGAGGAAACTGTATGAAAATAGGAGCATGTCCCTTTTCGACTATGGACTGCAGGTGTTTCCTGTTGTGGTAAGTGATCTACACGACAATCATCGCCACCGTGGGACCTGATAGGCAACCGATATGGGCGGTGCCCTGTGTTCTACTTGACTGACTCTTGCTACATGAAGAGCTTCAGCTAGCAAGGTCCTGCAAGGTCTTCGAGGTCCGCAAATAGATGGCCTCGGGGAGTCTGCCACGACCCCGCGGCCTCGATGCTTTTTTTTCTCTTGTCTTCACTCGTGGTTGTACCAAGGCGATCGGAGTTTTCCTGGCTTCAGTGTACCGCCTCAGATCCACAGTGCTACAGAGATTTGCATCCGCCGTGGTGACCCCTCGACTGGATTGGTTCGTTCCTCCCAACAGAACGTATCATCAGCTGTGGATTTATTCTCGACTCTTGGCCGGTGAATGCGCTTTGCAACGCACATGTGCACCTTGCACGAAATACCACCTATGCAGAGAATTCTGTTCCCAGAATTGACGGAGTGAAAATTTTAAGCGCTCCCAACAGGTTCTACCGTGCGTCATAAAATGCCGGTCCGCGCTCTTTTCCTAGCTCAGTGCGTCCCCGACGCGAGTGCTCGCATTACAAAGGGAGCAAACCGAGAACCCTTGTCGAGAACCCGGTTCGAGTTCGGTGGATGATACGGGCGTCCTGACGCCACACCACACACTTCGCGCACGTGTCGATGCGAAGGACGCGATGGATCCTCATGCTTTTTAATGGGTGTCGAAATTGACCCGGATTTCATCACGTCGTACTTACGGTGTAGAACTTAATCATCATCCGCCTATTTCTGAGCTGGGACATTTCGTGAATTGACGACAATGTCCGCCGTATGTATGCGTGTGTTAAAGCTCTTCATCTCTCTGCCGAAAGGGGTAGACGGCGCTTCGAACGCTTAAACAGTCGCGTGGCTGTAATTGAACTCACTAATTCGATCGCAACGTGCTAGTGAGGTTCTCGGCATTGCAATTTACTACTCCGCGCATACTGTTCACGGTCTCAAGATCCTTTTTGGAGATTTTAGAGCAGGTTCTGCTACCTTTTATTCATAGGAAATAAGAATACGGTGCCCATTTTTCCGGTCGGAGGAATTCTGCATGAGGGATGATAGAATACAAGACTGGGGAGGAGAACCGACTCTACAGACGGAAGTACGAATGAATTAGATGAGTTCTGCAGCATTCACCGGCATTTCATCCTGAAGGAGAGGTCAGCAACGGGAAAACGAGACGGACTTGAACACACGATTTGGGTACTGTAGAATTGTTCTAGGGGGCCGTGAGCCTGCTTCGCCGAGGGAATATAACGGTCCACTCACCGATATCACGCAGTATACGAACGTCCTCAACCGTCACGAACTACACTTACGATGAGCAAACAATTCAACTTAGGGGCGAAACAGGGCAATACTAACGTTGATGGCAACGCCTTTCCTTCCAAACCGGCCAGATCGCCCAATACGATGGATGTAATTCTCTCGGTTGCTAAAATAGCGATAATTGGGCCGACGGAGGTGAGTTCAATAGCCTGAGACACTCACGCAGGAAGATCATAATTGATGACCAATGAGACTTGCTGAACGTCGATCCCTCGGGCCCAAACATCCGTAGTAATCAAGACTCGCCTAAAAGGAGAGGATGAGCCGAGGTTCACTTGTCTGGACATGATATACTGACGAAGTTCCTCCTCGAAATTCGGCCATAATGGCATCACGTTCTTTTTGAACCATTTCACCATGCATAGATGAGACCGTGAAGTTAGACGCGCGCATTTTTTCCGTCAGCCAGTCAACCTAATAATTGCTAAAACCCATTGACAAAAGGAAAGAAAAGGGTATAGGACGAACCTTTCGACGGGTATTGCAGAAGATCACGGCTTGCGTGATGGTGAGAGTGTCGTACAAGTCACAAAGGGTATCAAATTTCCAGTCCTCCTTCTCAACTGCGACAAAGAACTGCTTGATACCCTCCAGCGTCAGTTCGTCACGCTTGACCAGGATTCGGATAGGGTCGGTCATGAACTTCGTAGTCATCTCTAGAACATCATATGGCAAGGTCGCACTGAGAAGAACGACCTGTGTGGCGGGGGGTAGGTAACGGTAAACGTCGTAAATTTGGTCCTTGAAGCCCTTGTTCAACAATTCGTCCGCTTCGTCAAGCACCAGCATCTTGATGTTTCTTGTTCGTAGGCTGCGTCTCCGAATCATGTCGAAGACGCGTCCAGGTGTTCCTGAGACGACGTGCTGACCGTATTCGAGCTTTCGAATATCCTCCCCAATGGATGTACCTCCGATACAAGCGTGACATTGGACATTCATGTAGTCTCCCAATGCCAGTACGACAGATTGGATTTGGGTCGCCAATTCACGGGTAGGGGACAAAACGAGCGCTTGAGTTTCGCGGACGGTGACGTCGATGGACTGGAGGATAGAAATGGAAAACGTCGCAGTTTTACCAGTACCAGACTGAGCCTGAGCAATAACATCGCGTCCTTGAGTTATAGGCAGAATAGCGCGTTGTTGGATAGCTGAAGGCTTTTCGAAATCTAGGGCGCAAGGTAAGAGTGACATTTTCGCGGGAGCATTGGCGATACATACTGTAGGCATAGATGCCGCGCAAGAGGTCCTCCTTCAGGCCAAGGTCGTCGAATGTTGATACAACATTAACAGCTTCAGATGACTCAAATACGAGTTTCTGGACACAGATTTCACGTTAGCTATATTCTGAGCAGAGGATATGCATATGCGTACGTCGTCCCCGGGATTGACGCCAGCCATTATTTTCAAGTTGTCGTGGTTGGTTGAGAGTGGTGCAGCGATCGGAGTTTGAATATCTCGACACCTTTGCGCTGGACTCACACTTGCAGGCTCAACCATGGACTCTACCATTGAAATTCAGCGTCAAACCCACGAGGAGATAGAGCGCTTCGAGAGGGCCCTCTACACCCTCCTTTCCCGCCCCACCCCTACGCAGGACCGCAAGCTCCAAAATGAACATAAGGCATTTCAGATACTCGACCGAATCTCTTCAAGAGTGATAGCCTTGAACAGTTTATATCAGGATGAAGTTGCAAGAAAGGCAGAACTGGACGCGTTATCTGCACCCTTACAACAAAACGACTTGTCGGAGTTCTATTCGCGGTTGGTGAAAATCCAAGAGCACCACAACAAGTACCCTGATGCTATACCAGCCGGATTCGACCTTGAAATTGCAGCGTTCCTTGATGAACCTCACCAGGACGGCGATGAGGAGTACGAAGAAGAAGACCGTGAGCAGGCCCTTCACTCACGCTACTGCTGGTACTCAAGCCAATTCACCCCTTTCAGCTATTGCTTTACTTTTCTCTGGCGAAGAGGGTTATGGTAGATATCTGGACCTCTACGCGAATCACACCGCATACAACAACCTGAAAAACATCGGGAAGCGTCCTGGGTATCTACAATACCTGGACCTTTTACTTGCTGCACAGCTTGGTCCAGTCCACTCTGAATTACCGAAAGAAACGCGTCATACAAAGGATTACGAGACGTTCGTAGACTCCCGTTCCTCAAAAAATCCTTATTTTTATCGTGAATTCTCGCAGTTACCTGAAAAATCTGCATGGCTACCTCCTATCGTTCACAAAGAAGACTCAGCCGATTGTGGACATCGATGCGCGACAACGAGAAGTTGCCCTCGATTTTGAGAGGAAATGGGACGCGAAAGAGATACCCGGGTGGGAGGACCCTTCAGAATCGAAGTCTCAAGAAAATGGTAACAACGGCGGTTTATGGTGTGGGGCTTGTAAGTCCAATTTATTTCCCTTGAAAAAGATTTACCCCTGTACTCGTCTAGGCCAGAGGCATTATGCAAAGCAGACGGTCTACGATGCGCATCTCACCTCAAAAAGGCACATCAAAGCCGTTGCGAAGCAAGCGACGTCTGGTGAACCCGCGGCAAACCCTAACGGTGTTGCACCCCAGGAACCTGTGCACAACACGACCACCCAATCCTCTCAAAAAATTCGCATCCGAAACTCGGCTTATCTCACGCACCTGGCCACCGATCTCCTGGTATCTCTGGCGGCAACATTGAATGAGACCAAGTCAAACGTGGAGCGCCGATTCTCGCTAACCGCGAGAGAGCGTGAACAAGAGCTATTAGATCAATCCAATCCAGTCCCTCCGCCGGCCACCTCAGCTGCGGAAGGCGGTGGCGAAGAGGAGGAAGAGGAAGAGAGAATTTATAATCCTCTAAAGCTCCCTCTCGGTTGGGACGGCAAACCAATTCCTTATTGGCTGTATAAGCTTCACGGTCTTGGGGTTGAATACCGTTGTGAAATCTGCTCCGATCATGTATATATGGGAAGGTGGGCTTCGTCTCCTCTGCATTCTTTCCACGTGTTCACGTTTACTCATCAGAAAAAATTTCGATCGACATTTCCAAGTGAGTGCCCTCGTTCGAACCTGACCATGCTTGTGTTGACCTTGCTTAGGAATCTCGTCATGCCTTCGGTATGAGGGCTCTCGGTCTCCCGAACACCAAACATTTTCACGAGATTACTCGTATTGAGGATGCTCTTGCTTGTGAGTTGTCTGGCATTCCATAATCCTCCGCGAGCTGACTTGAAGACTTGATATCGAGTGGCGGAGAAATTGAAGCAAGAAGGACGGCACGAGATATTCGAGCAAGAAACGATGGAGGAACTTGAAGACGACGACGGAAACGTATATAACCGCAAGACCTACGACGACCTCAAGAAGCAGGGGCTCATTTGATTCTCCTAAATTATACGTCCTCCGTAGTCCAATTTACAACCTGCATGTTTACAATTGTATACTTGATTGAACGTTAGTCAATTATTCCAAAGCTTCAGTCATGAGTCGCTTGTTTCTGCTTGTTTCTGCAAACGAGGTGGTGGAGGTGCTGGCCTTCGCGCAGTTGCTTGGATGGGTGCCATGGGTGTCTGCAGTGTCAGAGCATGTGAATACAGTTCCTCGTCAGAGGAGGAGGGAGACGAAGACAGTGGGGATGTTGCTGGTGATACGAAGGGATTGGTGTTTCGATACAAGTCCAGTTTCAGAATCTCTGCTATCGGCACCAACCCCCTAGGCCATTCTTTAATGGGTTAGCCAACGGCTTCAACTATGAACAAAAGATAAACCCTACCTGCAGTATCCCACCAGCTTTTGTCATCTGTGCTAGGCAGGGGCACTGGAGTATCAATGATAATGTCAACGAATTGGCCATGTATGAAAAAGATGACACAAACGTTCTACTGTGTTCATAGGCAGGGTTAGATTTGCCAACTTTTCGTCCAGACTCTCTCCTGGCTCCGTAGACACGATGCTCTCTAGAAGCATGCGGGACAACGCCGCCTTCTTCACAGGGTCGACAACTCGGACTTTCGCTCTATATCTGGCAAACACTATCTCGGGAAGGAGGATCAGTGGGGCAAGGCAGTTGTAGACTGAACCCCACTTCACCTGGTTTATGGTCAGATCCCCGCAATTCGGCTCTAGAATAGACCGCCAGGTCAAGAGCACTGCCGCGGTGAAGAATTCGATCTGCGACGAGCATCAAAAGTGATTCCAATTTCTCAGACAGCCCGTGTTTACCTGTCCAGGCTGGGATTCTCATCTTCTCGCTCGTGTCGTAGATGTCGGTCCCAAGATCGTAGCGGTATGTCGGCCGGAAGAGAAGTGGGCCCTCTTCGTACCCGGCGAATGCGGCGTTCGAGTCCATGGCTTGCCGCAGCTGAGAAAAAGCGGAGGTCAACACGTTTTCAGGACGAGGGGAAGGGATGAACCACCTGATCAGCTGCACAAAGTGGGTCGAAGTCATCATGCTCCGCCAGCGCCCGTACGGTCGCATTGTCGAGGTCGATCCGGTAGTTTGTATCAGCTAGCCAGATGACATTCCTATTGCCAATATTAAACAGAAGATGGAGTGGGAGATTCGACGCTTCTCACTCATGGCTTTGAATAGTCTTTCCCTTCTGAAAGTGCAGTCCGTTTACGATAGTCCGATAGTCTGCATTTCGTTCTTCGACGTTCGAATGACCAGCGGCAAGGTGGGCAGTAAGGAAGCAAAAACTGGTATCATGATAGTCCAGTCGTATTCCAACTGCACCTTTGTTCCCAGACATGCCACGCAATCCAGTCTGTAGTGGAGTGTGAAGCAGCCAATACAAGGCTGAACTTGGAGTACCCACTTTTCTAGACGTTCCTTCTACATTTCTTATGACAGCTGTCAGCTCCGACTTCACTAGGATCAACAATGCAGTTCCAACGAGCTGGGAAATTGATCGACGAAGTCATATCAAGCATTCGAAGTAAACAAATACCTGTTCACTCCTGAGAAGAACGTAATCACACTTCTTCTGTGGACGGCGATCAAGGGTGGCCAGGATTTTGTTTTCCCATACACGACTACAAAAAGGTGATCAATCCACGAACACATACTAGCACATCTACCCACCGTTTCTCCGGATCCGTCTGTACGATTTGTTGTGCGGTCAATGGGACAATTTCTTGGAAGCCCAGCACGAACATATCCGGTCTAATTTTGATAAGCAGCTGGAGGTCGAAGTAAAGCTGACAGGCGCACTCATTTGAACCTAAACCCAAAGGGGCAGAGTTGAGCGACCGGAAATACACTGTGTCTATAGTCTTACTTTCTCGGGGAAATAGCCAGGGAAGTAATGACTCCGACGGTGCCTGAAATTGAGCGACATCTGATGAGTGAAGTGGAAATAGAGAGCAAAGAAATTGCAAACCCGGCCGTTTAGGTTCCATGTGCCCACTAAGATAATGCATTGCTTTGTCGTTGAGTACTCCGCCGATCTAAAAGTCGTTTTCAGAGTGCCGGCGGTGATAGGCATCAATAACCATACCGTTGGTCCAGCGTTGCTCGAACGTGGTCGTGTATCGGGTCATAAATAGTGACTTGACGCTGATTACTGAGATTTCCCTTATAGAGCAGCACCTTCAGTTGACTTCTCAGAGATCTTGATAAAAACGTACGAGGAACATATCGATGGCCGCCTGTTTTCCTTTATCCTGGAAGTTGTTGATATACGCCCTAGACACACTCTTCGTTGCATCGGAAATAACGCCTGCGAATGAAGGGAGAACGATCAGGAACGCGCGATGCAAGAGACAGCCAAACACACCAGCTAATGTGCGCTTCCCACTTCTTGTAAAGCTCGTGTTGAGGGCACCTGTTCCAGCATATATCCGGGATAATGCATCACCGTTTTCGGCCCAAAGCTCGCGGTGATGTGTCCATAGGGTGTTGGAGTGCAGCCATTCCCGGCGGACAAGAAGCAGGTACTGTTCCAAGGTGGTTCGAGAAAGAATGTCTTGTACGAAGTTGGTGCGATCTAAACTAAACTAAATTGTGAGCAACGGGGGCATTGATTCAAAGAGCAAAAGCCTAACCAATCTAAACAATTCGTTCTGAAGACACCTTTCTGGTCTGTTACCAGTTCGTCCGTTGTAGCATCGCACATCGTGAAGCCGAACTTGTCAACGTGATCCACAATAGTTTCCATACGTCTGATAGGTGCCCGTGTTAAAGATAGTTCGAAAGGAAAGGAAAGGAGACTGACTTAAGTTCTCGTACAACGCTCTCATGACCACCAATCCTCACGGCGTTGTGAAAATCGAAGTGCGTAATCCCAAGTTCGTCTCCAAGAGCAGCACGTGCAATTTGAAGCTGACGAGCGTACGCATTCGTCAAGGATGCTTCGTTTTCTTTCTGTCCCAAGAGATTAATGGCATGAATAGATCCGTACTCCTCCATGAGTTGGAACAGATGCCGTTCGAACGCGGGCTGGGATGCATGAGGTCGGGTGATTTGTATACGCTGACCAAAAGTTTGCAACCCCTGTTGCTCCCAGAACACTAAACGAAGGTCGGAACAGTAAGGTCAACTTCATCCCTTTAGATTGAGGACAAAGAACCTACAGGGAACACTTCCGCGAACTTGTACGTAGCTGACACAGTGTTGGTCAGTAGTAAATATAGTTTCTGTCTAGTTGCCTCTCGTCAAGATCATATAGCGAAAGAGAACAGGAGCACGTACCTCGACAAAATTCGCTGTGTTCCCATCATCGTCCACTCCGCGTGTATTGAACCTGGTTCCAGCCCTTTTCCAACCTAGCCGCGAGATGAGAGCCAACGTTGCTACGGTCGGCGATCCATCGACCGGAGGAGCAGGCAATGCCATCGTGAATACTCCGACATACCCTTGAATAGCGAGGACCTGAGTGAAATGTCGGTGAATTGCTGTCCATTAGTGAAAGGCTCTTACGATGAACTGGCAGGCATCGAGATCGTCTCTCTCAAGTGGATCCAACCTTTCTCGAAAATCAAGAAGACTCCGAATGATATATTCATTCCATACAAATCTCTCGTCAAAAGATATGCTTTCCTTTGGTGACTGTGAATCCTTGGCGAGACGAACTGCTAGTCTCGATGATAGATCCCATGTTGTATCGATTGCATAGTAAAAGGAGCCAGACGAAATGATCTTCGTGAGGGGCATGCACGGGTGCTCAAACAAGGGAGGTGTTTGTTGACCGCTGTAACTGTCTCTATAGCCAATCTCGTCTGCACCATCTATGCCTGCTGAAAGGTCGTCCCAGGTCGAGGTCGTGAGACTGTAAAAGCAGACTTCGTGAATCCGAGCAACAGATTCAGGGTTGGTTCCCGATGGCCGTGTGTTGCCTACTTCTGTGGCGCTTGTGATCAAAGCAAGGAAAACGTCTAGAGATCGCAGTGGTGAGGTATGCTCATCAGCCTAATCTCGAAATGGACTCACCATTTTCCATTGAAACCATCCCAAGACAGCCTTTCACGATTCTACTCGTCAGCCGAACGAGATTATGGACGTTGACTTGGTCTTTATGCAAAAATTCAACTATGGCCTTCGAGTGTCCTTCTCCGGCGCGGAAGACCAGAGCGCGTCTTGGTCGACCAAGCCGTTCGTCATGAGAGCTCGTTATAAGATAGAGTGCCCGTGGGTGGCTGCCTAGATAGAGATACATTTATGCCGGAGGATTTTTTATTCCATACAGGTGACTGGACGGTGGCAATGGCTATTGTTGACGGGTTCAATTCACTGTTATCTCCGGATACAGCCCTTGCGTCATCCTTCTCAGAACGGCAAGCACAAGGCATCGCTTAAATGAGTGCGTCCTTACCAAGTCCTTACCAGTTGAACAGCCCAAGCAGGGAAAGAATAAAGGCGCTAGACAATAACTTCTACTTATTCAAATACTACGTATGTGCCTCAGTCTGTATTCAGTCGTCTTGACCCATTGAGCTAGCCGTTCTCCTCATGGTTATACCTAATCCCAACGAATCCCCAGTTCCTTGTCGTGATGGTGCCGTACGCCTTGGAGGAGTGTCCAACTTGAAATTAGTAGCGGCATTCTGCAATGAATGTGGTACGTTAATTTCTTGAACACGTGGGCCTGGTGACCGAGGTGGCGGCGGAGGATATGGTGTTGCTCGGAGAGAGGGCGATGCAGGTCGATGTGGCAGTGGAGAAAGTATAGGCGTGGGGGAATGGGGAGCAAGGATTCCTTCGGAGGTGTCTTTCCGCGCTGGTCTTCCTCTTATACGTGGGATACCATCGATAGAGAAAGCCGAGAACATGGAGCGGATGAGGGAGGTGCGTGGTGGGCTAGTTCGTATCGCTGAACCTGGTACCGGCGAGCTCGGTTCGACTAACGAACACATCGTTAGTAGGGGAGGATATCCAGTGATTATTCGCTCTTACTTGCGGCTACAGGAAGAGCATTGTCATTGGCGCTCAGACTCAGAAACAGGAACAAGGGAGTGAACCAGACGCAGATGCCGAAAAAGGTGGCGATTTCAGTGAAGCCCGGAGCGTAACTATTTATCCCCCGGTAAGCCTTCAGATGCCTCGCTTCGCTCGTCAGGCGAGCAAAGTAGAAGAACCATATGAAATGGTCAGCAATGACGAGGACACACGATGCCAGGAAAGTTAGCGAGGTGAGCGAGATGAGGGGCCATGTGGAGGAGAAGTTTTGGAGGTAGACGATATGGCATGCCAGTGAAAACAGCATTTGGAGCAGGGGTAACGAGTCGGTGAAGTAGAATACAACGTGAAGCACCATAATCACCTATACCTATCAGTTCGGTTGAATTATCATGGAATTAAGGATTGGGGCTCACATAAATGCTTCTTTGGCCAATCAGCTTGGCCAGTCGAGAATGCTCTTCTATGAGCTCTGAAACATACAGAAGACCGCTCGCTGCAGTATATGACTAGGTCAGCCCATGAAACGATTGACAATGTAAGCAACAAACCCAGCGACAGAGTCACGAAGGCGAAAGCGGCGAGTAATGCAAAGTAACTGAGATGTTATGCATCGTAAGAGAAATTCGTGACATTGGGAGGCTCAACTGACCTAACAAAGAAAAGAAGCCCCATTGTTACGCCCTAAATCGCGGCCCAGCGCTCTCGAAGAAGGATGGGAGGGGGGGAAATAGAAACCGAGTGTTGGAACTTGGGAAGAGACACGCTGCATCGTATGCGGACCGGCGAGTCCGAGAACAAGTGCACGTGATCACGAGCACCGCTTTCCGCTTCCGGCGCGGGCGTAATGCTGCACCAAGTCCGCAGAAACCCTTCCACAACCACCACATCCTCTTCTTGGTCCATCATGAGCAACCTCGAAAGTGAGTCGGAATAAGAAGCGTTGGATTTTAAACTAACAAACTTTACAGAGACTCTGTTCCAGCTCAAGGTAAACCCCCTTGGAAAGCCGGAAGTTCCATAATGATCTCTGTGGTTGCAGTTCACAGCGAAGACTCTCAATCGCCAGGCCAAGAAAGCCCAGAAGGACGAGAACACGGAGAAGGCGCGTCTGAAGAAGGCAAGCGCGATCTCACATATCTAGTCGGAGAAGCCTCTGACCGACTGCCCTCCCATGACATTTAGGCGCTCCAGCAGGGGAATAACGAAGGCGCTCGCATCTATGCCTCAAATGCGATCCGGAAGAAGAGCGAAGCCTTGAACCTCCTGCGCCTATCTAGCAGAATAGATGCCGTTGCCAGTAGAGTCGAGACCGCCGTCACCATGCGTCAGGTTACGGGGAATATGACATCGGTGGTCCGAGGGATGGACAAGGCGATGGAGAGCATGAACCTAGAGAGGGTGCGTTCGCCCAATACCGCTTCAAGATTCTGCTTGACTAGTTAATTCTAGATATCGATAGTGATGGACAAGTTCGAGTCCCAGTTCACCGATCTGGATGTCCAAACGTCGTACATGGAGGATGCGATGGGCGCAACAACGGCTATCTCCACGCCGCAGGACCAAATCGACATACTCATGCGGCAGACAGCCGAGGAGGCTAACATCGAGCTCCAACACGATCTCGCGGCGAAGGACGTTACAAGCCTTCCAGATGTGGCGCCCACCGAAAGGCTGAAAGATGAGGACGATAAGCTGGCTGACCGGCTGAGGGCACTACGGCCTGCTATATGATCAGCTCCCCACTTCCGCCTTCATAGCCAAGATACCACCATTCCATCTACACCCTTTCGATCCCCCCCTCATATGACTTGTATGTAATGTCTTTCAGGTTCCTCCTTCATGAACAATATCATAGGCTTCGAGTTATTGCTCTCAGCACTGACATTCTACAGAAAGTTTCCTCGTAATCATGCGAAAAGCCATACAGTACATGCAGTCATTTACAGAACATAATGGAAGGATATAAAAACGTAGGCTGTCATGAAGTCAATCACGAACGTAAGAACCATGAAGACGTAGGGAAGCAACCGTAAGTCATGAATGAATGATATGGCATGGGTGGACCTGGAGAATGGCGGGTAGATGAAGGGAAAACCAGGGGAACGACTAGAGCAAAGGTATAGATGTGAACAAGCCCAAAAAGAAAAGAGGAGAATAGCGAAGGATAGTATAAGCTACATAATCTATCATGGCAGAAAGCATCATGAAAACAAGAGAGATGAGAGACTACAATGGTGGATTATATATGAACAATTGTGGGCATGCTGGCTAAAAATTAATAGATGTTGGATTAAATGGGTGTCGAGATGGAAGTTTGGAAGATGAAGGCCGAGGGAAATACGTATCAGGCTTGCTGGAGGATGATCTTGACAAAGTTGTCGAGTAGCCGCTTTTTACCTTCTTCTCCTAGGTGAGGAGCAGTGACCAAGAGTCGGTCGACGAGTGTGACGATGCCTGTTGGGCCATCGAACGGAATTTCGTGAGCGTCGAACTGATGGACATCTGCAAGACAACGAAAAGAATAGTCAGCCCCGAAATCCACAGGAAAGACGAGAAGGAAAGGAACTCACAACTCTTGAAAAGCTTATACTCCTCAACACCCAACGCATTCTTGAACACCTCCGCAACCTCCCTGCCCAACCTCGAGCGCTCAACATCATGCTCATCTCCCGTCCTCGACCTCCCACTCGCGTTTCTGCTCCCACTGCCCGTTCCATGGCCCGACGACGAGCCTCCAGTGGCCGACCGCCCGGTCGTCGACCCAGACGTCGAACGCCCGCTCAGCGACCGCACGAAGAATGTCGACGACGGCAGGAGTGCCTCCTCCTTCATCTTCGACGGCGCCCATGCAAGACCGAGGCCAAGGTCCAGCGAGCGGCCCTTCGCGCCCGAGCGATGCCCCGCGTTCGTCTGTGTCGGGAACGCCGCCGGTCCAGGTCCAGGGGCACCTGGGGGCAGAGGGACAGGGACAGGTGCACGGTCGCCCGCCCGCCCGCCACGACGCAGGTCGCGTTGGCGTTCCTTCTCCGCCTGGAGCCGCTCGCGCTCGCGGTCCTTCCTGTCTGCTGACGGAACGAGGACGACCCCGTCGTGTGCCGTGCCTGTGCTGCCTGTGCTGAGCGTGGGCGAGGGCACGGGGGGCTCGAAGGAGAAGAGGCCGTGGTGCGCGATGCCGACGAGGCGTGATATCCCGCTCCCGCTCGCCCTCTTGTGCGCGTGCCCCAGTCGTTTGCCGGTTGCCTTGCTCATGCTCGAAATCTTGCCGGTCCCTGCCGTTGATGTTGAACCAGACGGTGTCGTCTGCTGCGAGTGCTGCTGCTGCGCCGCCGCCGCCGCCGCCGCCGCCGTTTTCTCTTTTTCGTGACTTTTTCTCTCCTTTTCCTTTTGCCTGCTATCTACCCCAGAAGGAACCGCCCACTTCCTCGCCTTCTCGTGCTCTCTCTTCAGGAATTCTTCACGTTCCTGTGCCCGCTTCATTGACATATCCCTCTGCAGTGTCCCAACACCCGCCAGCCCAGGTCCATACTTGCTTTCCCTCTCCTTCGCCGTCTCTTGATTCCACCCACTGGCCGCCGTATTCTGCGTCGCAGTCGTCCCATTACTCCCAGTCCTCTGCATCATCGCCGCGCCCCATCCAGGCCGCTCAAAGTCAAAACTGCCATGCTTGGTCGAGCGGGCGCTGTTACTCATCTTGATTGGCTGCGGTCGCGGCACGGCTTGCGCCTCATTCTCCCTCGCTTTGTCAACTGCCCTGCCTTTATCCTTGTGAGAAAAGTCGGCTCGACTTTCCTCGTCCAGAACGGCCATTGGTGGGCGATAGCGTATCCCAGAGTCAAGCGAGCCCTTCATTGCGTGGTGGTGGCCTGGTCGAGTTGGAGCTGGAAGCTTGCTGCTCTCTGCTGTACCGTTACCGTTCTTCGCTGGTGTTGGGGGCGTATGGATGATCTTGGGCAAGGAAGAGGGCAATACGAGCTGAGGCTGGTCAGGTATCGGATCTTTGACGCTGCGTCGATGCAACGAGGACACCCGTTTGAGCGGTGCTGATACGAAGGCAGGAATGGGGGGAAGAACGGGGGGCCCGGAAGCGGAATGTTGATGGCCAAGTTTCTTCTGCTCGGAGGCAGACGAGCCCCCTTCTATAGACGCGAAGATGCGGATATCATCAGCGTCGAAACGAGTAATGATCAACTGAGGTACATACTCGAGAAGAATTTCGTGATCTTCACGGAAGCCGCGGTCGAGCCAGTCGACGATTCGTTGTTAGGCGTAGCGTTCGTTACGCGGAGTACTCTCCGCTCGGGGGTCGGAGATGGACTACGCGGCGGAGGTGCACCACGAATGCTATGAGGGGAAGACCTTCGTGGTCTGGGTGTTGGGTCATCATCAGTTCCCGGTGTTGCTGGCAGTGGAGGCACATCTGGTGAGGCGTGTGGAGTGCTAGGACGTGATCTTGAGCGTGATCTAGAGGAGGACAGGCGACTGAGCGGGATAGCGAACAGATCATGGAGTTTTCTGCGTGCTCCCGAGGGTTTCGGGGTTGTGGGCCGCGATCGTGATTCCAGCGGTTTCGACGAGGAGGCAACAAGAGGGGACGTAGTGGAAGGGATGGCAGTTGAAGGTCGTTTCTTGACTTTTGGTGTCGCTGGAGTTATGGTCGTGTTCGTTGCTGTGGTAGTCGATGACAGGGGGCGTGACTGGAGGCGCGAGGCCGGTTTGGAGCCGGACTGCGTAGGGATGGGGATGTTGGAGCGGCGACCGAGGCTGCCAGGTGGAGAGCGGGGGTTTTGTGGAAGATCAGGCATGGGGCGGGTGGTTGGTTCGACTTCTGTAGATGAATCCTCCTTCTTTGATACTGAGCGCGATCGGGACCTCGTGAGGAAGTTGTAGAACTGGGATGTGTGAGGTCGCGATGGGGGCAAGGTGTGGGGGACTCACCCTGTTCTCCGACTTTTGCTTCCTCGAGGGGCGTTCTTCTTCTTGGGCGGGACGGGACAAGGGCATATCGAGGGATGCTGACCTCACAGGAATCTCTTGGACAAATGTGGACTTGTCGGCATACCCCGAAAAGAAAGCCCTGCTGGTGATTGGTGGCGGCTGAGAAGCGAAATTCATGAACTGGCAGCAGGGCGACATTGTAGAGAGATGGCGAACCTGAGTGCAGGTAGATTTTCTGACAGAAGAGCTGTGAGAACGGACGAGAGTTGAGAAGTGCTGTTTGTGAGGAGGGTGTGATACACGTGTTAGGCACGGAACAAGGCGGACTGTTGAAAGGAACTGACGTCTGGGATGGTGGTGAGGATGTTGAAGCTTCGTCGGCGGGGGTTCGCGGTGCTGGAGGCTGACGACGTGGAGGGATGTCGGGAGAGAAGTTTAGAAAAAAAAGTAGTGTCTTCTGGAGATGGTGAGGGGAGGTGGATGGTGGCGGTCGGGTCGAAGGGGGTTGTGGGAGAGTGTTCGCTGTGCGCCATGCATGCGGTGTGCTGGTCATTAGAGGGAGCAGCGGGACTGCGAGAAAAAGTTGGGGGAGAGGGTGGCCAGACGGAGTGTGTGACCACTGGCATCACAACTTCGAGTGCGGTCTTTCATCGCGACAACACATGCTCTGCGCTAGCCTCGAGGCAGAAAACGATAACAGTAAAAACGTGTTTTACGACCAGACATCGCTGCCCGAAGTCTCAGCGCTACTGTGGGCAGTGATTGTGGGCGCATGGAAGTGAACCGACTCTGCATTTCACTGGCTCAACCCCTCCCCAGCACCCACTCGGTGCACACATTTGTCCACGCCGATCGAGCGTCCTCCGTTCCGAAGTGGGGTTAGGGTTTATCACGTCATTATTTCCGCGGCACTCTTGCTCTTTGCGTTTGTCAGTCATGTATATAAAAGCGAAAGCAGTCTCTCTCCTGGCCACCAGCCATGTCTCTTGCCCGCCTCAAGCTCCCTGCGCGCAGACTACCCACCCGCGCCGCCTGCGTTCGTCTCTCCTCCACGGCATGCCCTCCCAGCTCCCCCAACCGCCCCCTCTTTCCCTGTGTCGACGCCCATGCCGCACGCGAGTCGCGACTAATGGCCTCCTTCGCCGCGCAATCCTCCCCTCATACCCCTGGCGACGTCTGTGACACCGGCCCAGAACCACCCTATGCACGTCCTAACCCCACCTCCTACCACATCTACCACCACCGACACCCTCTTCCCCTCACATACTACTCGACACCGCTGCCATCCTTCGACATTGCCTACGAGACATGGGGCACACTATCCCCCAACAAGGACAACGTTATCCTCCTCCACACCGGTCTCTCCGCCTCTTCACACGCTGCGTCAACCCCCGCGAACTCGGCCCCAGGTTGGTGGGAGAACTTCATTGGCCCGGGCAAGCCCATCGACACCAACACATTCTTCGTCATCTGCACCAATGTCATCGGGGGCTGCTATGGCTCCACCGGCCCTTCTTCCATCGAAGACGCGACTGGCAAGCCATGGGCAACCCGCTTCCCCATCGTCTCCATCTTCGACATGGTCAACGCCCAGTTCGCCCTCCTCGATCACCTCGGCGTCCAGAAACTATACGCGAGCGTCGGATGCTCCATGGGAGCCATGCAGAGTCTGGCCGCCGGCTGGTTGCACCCACAACGCGTCGGGAAGATCGTCAGTATCAGTGGTACAGCCCGGAGCAGTCCGTCAGCTGTCGCGATGCGCTTTGCACAGCGTAGCGGTGAGCACTGGCTTCTTTCACGCGTTTGCTGACACTCTAACCGTTCAAAGTCCTCATGGCCGACCCCAACTGGAACAACGGCTTCTATTACGACGGTCTTCCTCCACATACCGGCATGAAACTAGCCCGTCGTATGTAGCTTCGCCCAGTCACTCACGCTTTCTAATCCTCAAACGTGACGATAGAAATCGCGACCATTACATATCGCTCCGGTCCTGAGTGGGATCAGCGATTTGGTCGACAGCTTCGACCGCTTCCTGACACCGAAGAACACCCTCCTGGGAGCCCACGAACGCCCGTCCTGTGTCCTGACCTGCTTATTGAGACCTACCTGGATCACCAGGTATTTGTCACCCCCACCCAATATCTTTCTTTCAATGACTAACCGCGGAGAAACAGGGCGAATCCTTCTGTCTCAAGTATGATGCGAACTCGCTCATCTACATCTCGAAGGCGATGGATCTGTTCGACATGACACTCTCGGCTCTGGAGTCACTCAACATCCAGTCATCCGGCGTGCATCCGTCAGCCCTCGACTCGGCTTCCTCCGACCCTACGCAGCAGCCCCATCGGACTTCTCACTCGAAATCGCATCCCCCTCCTGTCAACCCCCCGCCGTATCTACCCGACCTCGCCGCGGGTATGCAGCCGCTGAAAAATATACCAACGCTGGTCCTTGGAGTGCAGAGCGACATCCTATTCACGGTTGAGCAGCAGCGCGAGGTAGCCGACGCGCTACGAATGGGAGGCAATGAAAACGTCAGCTACTACGAGCTGGGTGGTGTCTGGGGCCACGACACATTCCTGTGAGTCGTGCCTTTCTCCCTATCGATAATTTATTCATCGAGTTGTAGGATCGATGTCCTCAACGTTGGCGGTGCTATCCGCGGCTTCCTGTCATGATAAAAATACCTCTCTGTCATCTGTGCAATTTGCTGTCGACTGTTTCATTCATGTTTAGTTATCTGGGTGTACTATTGGGATATAATAAATCGCTCCTGCTCTGAAGAAAATTGCTTCCGTGTGGCTGATCCGCGTCTAATTTAGGCGCCAACCCAGATCAGGGTCGCACTCAGCTTGCCTGTGTTTGGCTTCATAGGCAACGTCATTACGGCCCGTGCACCCGTCAATAACGATGCCAAGCCGTTCTCCCTTTACCTTCAACTCTCATCTCGACTCTACTCTCCCCTCCATCGCGCTCCTTGTATCCGCCCTATCCTATTCTCGCAGACTAAAACGGTGTACTACGAATAAACGACCACTATGAACCGCCTCTTTGGATCTTCAGCGAGCAAGAAGCCCAAACCCTCTCTGCAGGATGCTATCACCGCAGTCAGTACCTGTCCTTCCCCGTTGTCCTCACTCACGTACCTTTCTAAACACCTCTCTTTCCACCCAATGACGCACTGCCATAGACAGACACCCGCATGGCCTCCATCGAAGTCAAGATCCGCAAGCTCGACGGCGAGCTCGCGCGCTACAAGGAGCAAATGAGCAAGCTGCGCAACGGCCCCGGCAAGGACGCGATCCAGCAGCGCGCCCTGCGCACCCTCAAGCAAAAACGCATGTACGAGGCGCAGATCGCGCAGCTCACGCAGCAGACGTTCAACATGGAGAGCGCAGCGCTCGCTACGGAGAATCTGAGAAATACGATGGCGACGGTCGATGCGATGCAGGTCGCGAATAAGGAGCTGAGGAAGCAGTATGGGAAGATTGATGTGGATAAGATCGAGGTGAGTTGGGATTTGGGTGGGTAGTTGGGGTGTGCTGACGTTGTTGTGTTGATTTGGTGGACGCGTAGAATATACACTACGACATGGAAGATCTCTTGGAGCAGGCAAATGAGATTCAGGAGACATTAGGACGGTCATACGCGGTGCCCGATGAGATTGATGAGGCTGATCTAGAAGCGGGTATGTCTCGTCACATCTTCCTTTACAATTCACATTGTGAATACCCCCTTTAGAGCTCGACGCGCTAGCACTCGAACCAGAAGAAGAGGAGGGACCGTCATATCTCGCCGATCTTAACAAAGTACCAGACTTCATTGACGAAGCGCCCGTGGAAGAGGTAGGTCCCGTACTGCATCCTTTGGGACGAGGATTTACCACTGTCTGTAGTCACCAGCGAAACAAGAAGCTATCAAGACCACGGGGTAGATGCTGCACATTCCGACTGTATTACTTTACAATCTGTACCATTATATTTCAAGGACTTATAGGGACACTGGTGCTTTAGCCATATCTGCGCTCTTCAGAACTGTCAGCAAACCAGTCGTCATTCTGCCTGGTCTCCTCCACGCTGGCGATGTTGACGATGGTAGACTTGCTTTGGGTATCTAGTGACACGATCAGGAGCGTAGTGTTTTGGGAGAAACAAGATACTGACAAGCTGCATACGCCTCCAGTCCGTTCTCTCGTCCGATCCCACTCTCCTTCATTCCTCCCCTGAGCAAATTTTCAGCAACATTGAAAAGCCACCAAGTCTAGCTTCTTACCATGGAGAGCTGGGGTCGTTCCGGTGGTGAGTGTTGACCCAACAGAGACCCGATTGGATATTAGCAGCTACACGATGTGCTCGTGACAAATCCCTAGTCCAAATCCCTGCTCCAAGGCCATATTTACTAGAATTAGCCAGTGCGACTCCCTCAGATTCATTCTATGCAACGAAAGATTTTCATCACTCCAAGTCGTAAGAGGTCAGAGAAGCAAACGCACCATGAACCGTTTGACGACAACAACGGGACCAAAGACCTCTTCTCGCCAGATTTCATCCTCGATCCCAACGTCGACGATGACAGTCGGTGGATAGAACGAGCCTCTTGAGAAGTCGAAGCCGTCCAGAGCAGACTCGCCGGTCATCCGTTCGCCTCCTGTGAGGATAGTAGCAGTCTTGGAAGCGCGTTTGACCATTTCGTCTATCCGAGTAAGATGTTCAGGCGAGATGACTGTCCCCATTGTTGACTGAGGGTTGAAAGCTGGTCAATGGGCCCGGGGTCATTCGTAAAAATACAAGAGCGGGACTTGGCATATATTACGCACGATTGCCCATCCTGCGTGTTAAGCTCTCCACCTTCTCAAGGAACATTTCCATGAATTCATCATAGATATTATCGTGGACCAGAAGGCGTGCTCCAGACACGCAGGTTTGTCCAGATGCAACGAAGGAGGCGAAGGCGGCTCCATTGACGGCACTGATCAAGTCTGCATCATCAAAGACAATGATAGGTGCCTAAAAACAACGTCAGGACGTAGGTCAATATTGTCAGAAGGTTGTCGACGAACCTTGCCTCCTAGTTCTGCGGTGTATGAAGCCAAATTAGCTCCAACTATGCTGCCAAGTGCTCGGCCTGTTTGGGTTCCAGCCTACGAAGGAGCTTAGATTGCACTCTTGCCAACGGCGAACCAGCACCTACCGTTATGTCCACCTTTCGCACCAGCCGATCCTCTACGATCCACCTTCCGGTCGTCTTTCCAAAACCTGGCAGAACAGATAGTACTCCAGGTGGCACTGTGAACATTACTATGTTAAAATGAACGAGTTCGTGCAGGTTATGAAATATCCCGACCTCCTGCCTGTGTAGCCCATTCCGCGAATTCAAGGACCGTTATGGGCGCCAGCTGTTGGATGGGGCGGTGAGCTTATGTTGTCGTCAGGCTGAAATGTATTAAAGACAGATACCTCAGAGGGTTTGACGATAACGCTATTCCCCGCTGCCAGAGCCGGAGCAATTTTCTTGATTGCGATTAACAGAGGGTGGTTGAAGGGCTACTTGGGCGGCGTATCGGAGGACACATAGCAAGATACATGTACGAGTAGACGTACGGTGATTTGAGCGACCACTCCAAGGGGTACCCGGTGGACATAATTGAGAAGCTTTCCTTGGGTATGCGCGACAAAAGAATGGTTTGTTCGCAACAGAGCTGCGAAATAGTCGCTGGCCGCGTTGTCAATGTATGATAACAGCGAAGGAATAAGACGGAACTCACAGCCATTCTGGAAGCCTTCCCAGCTGGGCGTTCATCTCCCTTATCGTCCTTCCCGTTTGTAACGTCTCCACCTTTGCTAGGGCTGGGATGTTGGCCTCGAGGATACGCGCCAGGTTGGAAAGCACTTCGGAACGCGTCAAGGCTGGAGCATTCGACCAGACACCCGATTCAAATGCTTCTTGAGCCTTCTGGATGGAA
Source organism: Cyclocybe aegerita (assembly GCA_902728275.1). Lineage (NCBI taxonomy): Eukaryota > Fungi > Basidiomycota > Agaricomycetes > Agaricales > Hemipholiotaceae > Cyclocybe > Cyclocybe aegerita. Next base: position 64,557 of record CACVBS010000028.1, read on the forward strand.
TATCGGACATCCCCTTGAGACGCACACGCGACCCTACAGGAGGAAGATAAGGTCAGCACAGCGGTAACAAATGTCAGCAGAAACATGCTAACGTGCATATCGGTTCACTCGTCGCGGGGTTGAAGACAGTTATCCTACAGACAGATCGTCAAACAGGGAAAGCAAGGACGATGTTCACAACTTACTCTTGACGCGCATCCGAAGACCCATGCCGACTGTAGGCGTGGCTCGACTCGGACTCTGAAGGACCATAGTATTTCTTGTGAATAACCCTCTATTAATGACATCAGTCATCCTTTCCAGTCGATGACATAAAGATACGTGCACGTTGGGCATAGCATGTTCGTAAGGGAATGGACTTTGGGAACATGGGAGAAGGCAAGTAGTATCGTCTTCCGCTTTGGGTCTGAACAGGAATTGGAACCGGATCCTCGGCCCGCCTCTTCAGCGTCTCCTACTCAACTTAAGACGAACTAGTACTGTATGTCGACGACCAGGAAGACCTCGAGGACAGTGTATTGCAGCGGTATATGTGCATTTTGCACGATTGTATAACAGATGACGCTGTGTTGCTGCATAAGCGTCTGGTCATCCACGGCGACCTTAGGAAAGCACACTCCAAGATGAGCGCTTAAACGCTTAGGCGCCTGCATGAGAGAAGACGAAATTACGCATCGAAGGATCCGCAGAGTCCCATTTATCGCAAATCGCATATATCATAGACTGCGCTCATTATGTCACAGAGGAATCAAATGAATTGGCTCCTAGGAACGCGCCCGCAGAAGGAAATAACTGCAGTGCAATGACTTGCGATGAGCAGATGACGGCTCGACGATAAGACGATAAGGGTGCATGTCGGTACTCGAGGATGACTGGATCTACAGTACGACTCTGTTTTGTCTGGCACTATATATTATTTTAATGGTTGAAAGGCGCACAATCACGATGGCGCGAGTCCCACAGGATCATGTTTCTATTAAGAAACTCGACGACCATTTCTGCAGGCTTAAATGGGTTAAAGCTGAGTTGTTTCCATTTCATACGCTATACTTCACGTGTGGCACGTCCATGTATGCTGTCAAAAACCACTATGAGGAAAGGAAAACGATGGAGTCACCGTGGAGCGAGTAGGTCTTGGGTGAAGATAAGGTGCAAACGGTGGTCTGCGGAAACCAGTCATCAGTGGAATAGGGAGAGTTGCCTCCAGTGTCACATGACCCCTATAGGTAGATTCACCTGTACGTAGCCTATCTTGACCGCTATTATATCGCATTCCCCAGAGCTAGCGACCTGCTCGGGGCACCTTGGCCCTCTCCATCAGCTATATAACTCGGATTTTTGAAAGCCGTCGGGTTGGCGCCCTCTTTATCTCAATAATCAAGCACATCTTCGAAGTGAGAAGCCACTAGTCATCAGCAAGATTGATTCTTGGCGACGCTGACGCCTGTGGCTTCCAGAACGCCATGTCTTTGAGGAACAGAAGCCAATTGCCTTTCCTTCTCCTTGTCGCGATTCTCCTGGCACTGGTTAACACTTCCAACGCGGATTGTCACGCTGACTGCTTCGCGTATGTTGTTTACCACTGGTCGACGTCTTCGAGTCCTTACCTAAACACCTTCCCCTCTATCTGATTAGGCTCTGCCCCTCGCAAGAATGGTACTGCTATGCGGCATATACTGCTTGCATGGGCACGTGCCATGCAGCAGCTTTATTCAGTTAAATCAGAAGAAATTAAACCTTACTGGTCTTTGGAGCCAACTGGCTAGGGATTTGGTGTATGAAAATTGGAGCACGAGGGCTAAATAAATTCTGACGGAGTTGACATTTGAATTTGGAAGAGTGGGAATCATCAAACCTTGATAATGGGGGAAACGCAACAGAAGGCCCGCTGATTCATAGTTGCTGGTGGCTAGAATATCGGGATGGTCCAAAAACGACACAACACTGTGTCGCATCTCGCCTCAAAGGCGTCTAAGCGTCGACACAGAAGCCGAAGATGCGACACAGTATCGCATCTTCGGCCGCAATCTTATCTACGTGATTATCTGCCAACACCTTAGCTAACTCTCTGTTGTATTATAAGATTGTACTCTACTCTAAGGACTCAATACGAACTCCTCTAGTTCATATCTACGTCTCCGGGGTGATTTTTCAAGAAGTTCTTCAGAATAGGGCTATCCCAGCCATTGACCGGTGGAAGGTTGTCTAAGAAGTATTGTGGGTTGAGTGCGCCGTGAGAATACTCACCAGCGGCCATCCGATGCTTGAGATTAGATCGACTTCCTGCACCAAACATTCCCACTCATCCAGGTTCGAGTTGACGTCGGATTCGACATTCGTTCGGATGTTCGTTTCGCGGACTTTTTCGGCCACAGTGGTCCAATGGCGGGCGTTGCGAGATAGACGGTGTTGAAGCATGCCACGCGTCCGAGAGCCATCGCCGCTCGTCGTCTACCTCCATCTCACTTTCCTCCACTGTGGTACCCGCCTCGCCTTCCTCATCTGAGTCGAGGATTTCTGTCACGTTGGATGTCGCGTATTTTGATGTCGCCAGCGGTGTCTGGGCGCGTCAGTTCGATGTCAAACGGCTCTGGCTTCGACTTAGGGGTGTTGTCGAGAGATTTCGACGCGTCAAACGCGGTGCTGGCGGCGTTTTCCTCCTGTTTAACGCGTTTTCCATGTGCATGATCGTCGAGCCACTGCTGCAAATGGCCCATGTTGACCCAGTCGGTGTTCAGAAAGGTGTCAGTGCGCTTGGATCCACGCGGGTGAAAAACCTGGTTGGTTGGCCGGACATTAGTATTGGCGCTGACGGAAGCACCGAAATGTACGTGATCACGGAACTCATTGAGCAAACGAGCGGGCACGGAATCGAGGAAATCGCTGGACGATAGGTCTGAGGTCGCGGATTTCGGGGCCATGGTGGTGGTTTGGGGAAGAAATGCACGATGACTGGATCCCCCCCTCCTGGCCCTTTTTCTTGGTGGACAGCGGCCTCCTATGGCGTGTACCCCCTGCAGCATGCACGATGCCTCCTGTGGCAGGGCGTTGAGGAGCATCGGAAATATATATATATTTCCTCTCAAAAATTAATTACGGATAACTTCCGTAAACATGACTCGACACTGTGTCGTATCTCACCTTCCCGACTCGAGATGCGACACAGTGCTGTGTCGTAGAAGGTATATACCCATAGAATATCGCTGAAGACGAGAGATTTGGATGATGGCCCTAAGGAGGCGAGCCAGAAACACGGTTACAGTACTGAGAGCAAGCAGGGACAAATAACGCGTCCATCACGTGGTCGAGATTTTTCCGTTGGATTGGTCAGGGCCCAGTCGAGGCAAACCTGCAGATTGTGCTTTGCCTCCATCCACCACCATCTTTCCTCTGCCGTCCCCGGTCTCGACAGCGAACAGCATCGATGCCTCCCCGTCGCACATCCCGCAGCGCATCTGTGAAGCCTCCTTCTGCAGCCGTTGCTGACAAGGCTGCACCCAAGCCGCAAGTAAACGGCACCTCCAATAAGCGCGCAGCGTCCTCCGAACGCCCGCAGTCTCCTCCGCCCAAACGATCTCGTGGTGGAGAGGCTCATAAGTCAGAAAATGACCCTCCCGCTCCTTCCCGGAAATCCGCATCTAAACCCACATCCAAGCCTGCATCCAAGCCCGCCTCCAAACCCGCCTCACGGAAAAAAGCTGTTGAACCTGCCACCAAATCATCGAGAAATTTGTCGCCTGTTCGTGAAGACGAACCAGCTCCGGAGCCTAAGCAGCTGAAACCCTACTTCAATGCCCTGCCTGTGCCACCTCTGAAGCACAAACCTGGCCTCTTGCTGTTCGCCTGGGGAACAGGTAACTTTGGTCAATTCGGAATGGGCCCGGATGTCCTCAATGAAATACAGAAACCCAAGAGGAACTTGTGGGCAGAGGAACAAATGCAAAAGGGCACATTCGGTGAAGGCAACGCTGGCATAGAGTTCGTAGCCTCGGGTGGTCTGCACACTGTGTTTATTGACGAGAGCGGCACAGTAAGTCTCTGTAACGTCTGTTCACCTTTCCTTCTCTAATCCTTTCGTAGGTGTGGACATGTGGTGTAAATGATGACGCTGCTCTCGGTCGAGTCACCCAGAATGTGCCCGATCCGAACAATTCTGGCTCCTTCCTGAACGTCGATGACCTGACTTCCATCCCCCAACCCCTCCAGTCTTTGGTTGATGAAGGTTTCCGTGCTGTCAAGGTTGTTGCTGGGGACAGCATTTCTGCCGCACTCAGCGATAAGGGCGAATTGCGAGTTTGGGGTTCGTTCCGAGTATGTGCATGTTCTTTTGGCAGCTGCGAATGCCATCGCTGACCTTATCCTGCCTAGGTGAATGAGGGTTCTCTCGGCTTCGCAAGTGGCCTCAAGCATCAATTTACTCCGGTTCCCATACTAACCCTCAGCCATAAGCCTGGCGATATTGAAAAAGTTTCCTCCATCGCTTCAGGTGGCAATCATCTTCTCGTCCTCACCACCCATGGCAACATCTACACATGGGGTGCTGGCGAGCAGTCACAACTTGGCCGCAAAGTCCTCGAGAGGCGCAAGATACACGGCACAGTTCCGGAGAAGATCGTCCTAGGCACACGTGTCCGCAAAGCGGTTACAGTCGGTGCCGGCGCATTCCACTCGTTCGCGGTCGACGAGAAAGGCGACCTCTGGGGATGGGGCTTGAACAGCATGGGTCAAACGGGCACCGGCTACGAGTCCTCCGAAGACTCTGTCGTCCAGCTGCCCAAGAAGGTCAGGCGTCTCAGCAAGGAGGAGCTGGGCGGCGATGTCGTTGTTCAGATCGCAGGCGGTGCCCATCATACCGTTTTCCTCACTGCCTCCGGCAAGGTTTACGCATGTGGCCGTTCCAACAACGGACAGCTCGGGCTTGCCGACGACGATGAGGCGTTCAAGGACCGGATCGATCCAGACTTTATTGGAGAACCAGCCCTCGTCACCTTCCCTGATACTGACGATCCTGTCACCCAAATCTCATGCGGAAGCCACAACACGTCGGTTGTCACTCGCGGCGGTGCACTGTACTCTTGGGGCCAAGGCGTCCAGAGCGAGTTGGGCTTGGGTGATGAAGAGGAGGTGCGAACACCACGAGTTGTTGTCCGTAAAGAGGGCGGCGCTTGGTTCGCATCTGCTGTCGCTTGTGGTGGTCAACATACAATTGGCCTCTTCCGCAAGAAAAACTAGAATGGCGACAAGTACTCGGACAGACAACTTACTACATCCAATTAACTTTGTTTTCTTCATTTCCATCGCATATATGGATAGATTTACCGCATAACACATCTCCTCATTCTCGATTTTTGGTCATTGACTTCCTTCACCTGTTGATTCACGGTCTTCATCGACATCCTTGTATTCCGGTAGTGCCCTCTTCATTATTTAATTTGTATTCTGTAATTCGTTTTCATCCCTTTCAGGTCCATCCTGGCATCACTCCATAGTTATGTAAACGAGTGGCTGGGCTCGTGCCCATACAAAAAGCAGTCGGGCCCAACCTCAGGGTCTTTCAATTGCTCTCACTTCCACTCGCTGCCAACGCTCATCTGTTCTCCTCGACTATACTGCTGAATACATCTGTTTTTGAAATGCCTCCAGCGTCGGTAAGTTTCTGAAATCGGTCTTCCAACGATCGGATGCTCCTTGCCTTGCGAACGACGCGGCTGACTGCGACGCGTTTGCGTGCCACAGGTCATCCCTTCCGGATACACGTTCCTCACCCTCGACACTTTCATATCTGTCCGGGGTAAAGAGCTTGCAGAAAAGCTTGCGAAAGACGCAGAGAACAGGGACCCAGACGCGTTTGATATGTATATTTACAATGGTATGCCCAAGCTCCGAGCTAGCAACACAATGACTGACGCCGGCTTTCTGCCCATAAGATTTCTATTCCTACGGTGTCCTGGATCTCGTCGACAGGATGCTGGTGAAACTACATGGTAAAATAGTCAAAAAGGAATGGGAAGATGCATACCACATCCTCGAGGGGTTGATCGCTTTCGCGGAATTCGAAGATGTTTGGACGCGTAAGTCGCGACCCCATCTCATATATACGCGCCTAATTCATGTACACAGAGTGCGACGACGGAGAACGCGTCGACATCACGAACAAGGCGATTGGAGCCTGCGCAATCGCTATATTTCGTGGCCTAGATGACAACGCACAGTTGGACAAGACACATTTTCCTAGTTTGGAGAACCTCCTGAAGAATGTGGCGGCCTTCAGCGAGCACATAGCCGACATAGGGTGCGAAGCCGAATACGGTTTCCTCTGCAAGGCCATGGCGAGGCGCTTGTTTAAGAACAAATCCAAAGCCGACTTCAAATTCGAGTTCGACTGTCTCAACGAATGGGCGGATGGGCTGGAGGAGGAGGACAAGAAGGAAATCAAAGCGGAGATAAAGAAGATGGCAGACGAAAAGGCTGTCGCAATTGCCTCGGGAAAGAAAGTCAAGCCATGGTATGCGAAGGGAAAGGTCTGCGACGAGGACGACAACGACCCGGATTTCAAGTTATCTCGGGTGTGGAAAGAGTACAAGAAGCTCGCCCCGACAGACCCCAAACGCGATCGTTATGATATCAGCAAGTGGTCGGCTGAAGAACGAAGCAAGTATTCATTCGACTCCATGGACACGGAGGATTACTGAAGGACAAAACCAATCAAATTCTGATAGTTACATTTTATCCTGTACAAATAATAGTAGACTCGCCATAAATTTGCTCCAGTTGCAACCATGCCTATAGATCATGTGTAGGTCACGGCCAATCGTCCAACGATGTAGTCTCCTGTATTGATAGGAGGGTACTTTGCGACGTCTCCACAGTTGGGCAAGCATGCGACCTCGGCAGAAAAGTTGGGGTTGCAGAAGAAAGCAATCGATTGGCGAGCAGGTGTAAGACCTTCGCTTTCGCTAATCTTTTCGGCAGGAGGTGCGACCACTCTATGTAGAGTGGATCTCAAAACGTCGTTACTCCACCGCGCCAAAAGGTCGCCCACGTTGATGACAATAGTGTCCTCCTATGAGCTTGGTGTCAGAAACAGGACGGCCGCATTATTGGCGCAACATATCGCTCACTATTGGGGTTGCCGGGACAAATTCGCCAGTGTGTGGATTTTGAACTTCCAATCCACCGACAGTGTCTTGGAAGAGAAGAGTCAATGTGCCGTAGTCTGTTCGAGCGTGCGTCAATGTTCAAAACATCATTCAGAAAAGAAGAACGACAGACCACTGTGAGCACCAGCCCTCGCTTGACCCTCATTCTTGAGCAGATTGGTTTTGACAGGAGGATAAGACAGCAGCCGCAGATTATGACATTTTTCATCTATCTTGTTGTCGAAGAAGTGTTCGCCAAGGTCGAGCCCAAGGGCAATCGAACGCATGACGTGAACATGGAGTTCGTGGCAAGTCTGCGGTGCGGATTTAGCGGTAGATCGCGTCTAAAGATAATGGAATTACTCTTACCTCGTAGAAGTCCAACATCCTCTGCTTGAAGCCTGGGGCTACTGTCTCTGCAGGCCATTGATTCTTCCACTCGGAGTCCCAATCCCGCCCAATTTCCATGGTCTCCTTGAAATCTGGTGCCTTCTCTCGGAGTGCCGCGATTTCCTTTGGATCGGCAGACTGGGTGACACGTTCTCGACCAATAGCAACATAACCACGGTTGGAACGAGGATCCTCCCAGGCGAGTTTGTCCTGGGTGTTTGAGAGTACATAAGTGAACATGAGGTGCGTATCATCGGGGGATTGGTGCTTGCCTTGGTTTCAGAGGGCAATTTGAAGAACTCTGCACTCTTTTGAAGGGTTCAATGAACAAATAGAACGCGCACAACTGCACTGCTCACCTTTTGGAACGTGCTTTTGACCTCATCTGGTATTGAGAGGCTTCAGCAAGTAGGCAAGTCATGAAGCAAGGTCGCAGACATACGAGAAGATATTCCGTGGTTCGAGAGGTAAATGAAACCACTCTCCTTGAAGGCTGACACTATCTCGTCGGCTGTTCTCTTCTTCTCCTCAGCGGAAGAGGCTAAACGATACTTGGCAAAGTTGATAACGGGAATGTTGAACGAGGCATTGGTCGGTGAAAAGCTCGCAAACTGGCGCTTGAAAACGGCGGGTCGAACGAACACGCTCAGTCTGCCGTGTAACATGGTTGATAGAGTAAGAAGAGCGGCTGATAGGTAAACATCCTTGTTTCGGAAGATAAGAAAGAGGCCAGACCCATGTGGATGGAGGTCCGTCCAAGAATGGAAGGAGGTATAACATGCGCCCACCTGCATGCACTCGACCAGAATGAAGGGAAAACACCATGCAGGCTTTTCTAGCTCAGCGACGTATTATCACCTCCTAAGAAAATACATGCGTGCTACGTGCGACTCCCCATGAGGGCTTTCTTCCTCTAAATTCTCCCTGCGCCACCAATTCCTCCAATGTCCCCTCCAAAGAAGTCCCCCAATCTCCCACAGAGGCAAACCTTTCTCTCCCATTTCACCCTTCACATTACCCTAACCAATTGCTCCAAGCCCTCAGCCTTCGTATGCCTTCCATGGCTCGAATTCTAGTCATTCCAAAGACAACGGGTTGGTAGCTCCCTTTTGGCAGTCGCAACGGAAATAGCTCCTGACCGCAGTACAACGAAGCTCGGGTGGTAGAACATATCATATTCCGAACTATGCAACAAGGTATGTTTAGTCAGTTTGTATTCCAGTTCTGCTATTGAACCACAGTAAGTTATGCAAACGAAAGGTCAAACCTCATTTCAGTACACCTGGAAGAGGGAAGAGGGAGCTCGCGCTCAGTTGTCTCAATCGTAGTGATTTTCCTGCTCTTGGCTGCTGTTCCGCTATCTATGATTGCCCTGAGGACTTCGCAGTCGATACAGAATTGGCAAGAATCTAATCCACTCCAAGGAGGCACACTGCCGTCCCACGTCCCAACATCCAGCGTTCAGGGCATCAAGGCAGCTACAAGTGGTGATGGTGCCACGGCAGAGGACGGAGGAGCAGATGAAACCCCTCTGGTAGCGGTCGAAAAAAAGAAAGCCCCAGAATACGCTTCCTGGGGTTTTACATGGGACAATCCAGTGCCAAACGACCATTGCCTGGCCTTTGGCTCTAGGCAATACAGTGCACGGCTTCAAAAGTTTCCCTATTTCTCCGACTGGATAGGAGCATGCAAAAACACCAAGATCACGATCCATGGCGTCACATACCCGCATCCGACGAAGTGTGAATCCAAGGTCAGCCAGCACCACCAGTGACAAGCCCAACGTCTGACTCGCAGACCGTAGTGGCCATTTGGAGGCGTCACAGGGTATTGGACAGTCGGTGATGAAGGATGCATAGGGAAATGGGGCAAACCTACCGACAAGGCAAGGGCCTACTCTTCTTCTTTCGCTACGCACGTCTTGAACGCGACCAGGGATGCATGAAAAAGGGTTCGAAATTGCGAGTAAGTTTCAACGACATTGGCACATGCTGAGGCATGTCACTAATGTTGTACATTAGCGTTTCCAAGCTCGACTTTGGGATCTCAAAGACGGAGAAAACTGGACTGCACTTTGCTCCACTGCACCAGTGAAAATCCGGGGAAAAGACATATCCCGCCCAACGTTCTGCAAGGATCACGTTCGTCGGTCGCCCATTCATGAAATCAGTATCCTAATCACTTACATTTAAAGGGTATTCGGGGTATTTATGGCGTATGGGAGATTGAAGACAAGAGCTGTTAGTTCGGCAAAAGGAATAGATCGTGAAGCTTGAAGTGGGTGAGGGTGATATTGTTATTAGTCTGTATTTATACAGCGGCGGAAATAATCATGTGGACAAAGAAGCCGGAGAACGGAGGCGACGGAACACAGACATGAGCGTTTTACCACCCTCAGGACCCCACCTGAAGAGTCTTTAGCAAAACGAAAGAAACAATCATGAGAAAAATATTAGGCTTACTCTCCAGCCGCAACTTCTTGACAGCATACTTCGAATTCGGGGGAGGTTGACACCTCGTCCCAGCTTTCCACCACAAAATCCTACAAATGGTCCTATAATTGATGGCAGCGCTCAAAACCACAGGCTTCAAAGACCAACCTCAATCAAACTATGAAGATCATCCCAGAGTGAGGTTGCAAGGAGCAGTGCAAAGCTTGACTGAGGTGTGATGGTTGACATAATGTGATCCAAAGCGAGCGCAGCAAGATTCGGCATCTCATAGCGATGGGCAACCTGATAAATCGATATAGCAGACGCGGGTGCAGGAGCAGGGGTTGGATGTGGATGAGGGTCAGGATTTGATTGGGCCACCGGTCTTGCTGTGCGTGGAGATACTGGGAAACGGGTGGACGGGGTAAAGTTACCTGAGCTCGTCGATATAGAGACTGGCTTGGACCTGCTAGATGCAGTGGAGGAGGATGGCCCGCTAACGCTCATGGTCACAGGATTGGCGGTGCCAGGTACACTGGTACGGCGAACTGTACTGGTAGTGGTGCTATTTGAAACAGCGCTTTGACGCGGTGTGCTCGGTGGGTGAGAAATGGGAGTTTTAGCTGGGCTCGACCGATTAGAAGTACTTGGAGGGTTTGCCACAGGGCCTCGGAATGTTTCTGACTTTGAACTAGGCGACTGGCTCATAGCAGAGCTGAGAGGCAGGCTTTCACCGCTGGTCGCACTTCTGTTGTCAGCAGTGCCATCCTCGCTCGGCCCTCCTCTATGGAAGGTTCTCCAATCCCACTCGCCTTGCTGTCCGGTGAGCCAGCGGGCACTCCAGCCTGCACCGACGCCCTCAACGGCGACCCTGGGGTCATCATGCTGCTTGAAAAGCAACCAGTTGGCATAGCAGTACTTCAGCAACCAATATGTCGTCTCGAAGTCAACTTCTTCGACAACGACGGTGTATATTTTTCGTTCACTGCAGGACAGGGTGGAGCTTTCGGCAAACGCAGAAGATAACATGGTTGCGAAGTATTCAGAGCGGCGTTTCAGAATGTCAGAGTGCGCGTATATGATTCGTTTGCGGGCAGTTGCGTAAGAACCAAACGGCGAACTAGTTTCAGAAGCATTGGGTGATGAAGGCTGATTTGAAGGGGCATCATCTTGACCCTTGTATCGCTCCAGGCAAACAAAGCGGACATCGCCAGTGTCTGCAATTTATTAGTACAAAGCTCCCAAATACAATTGACCAGATCACTCACTTGGGTTATCTAATGATGCCTCGAGGCCGTCCAGGAGATCCTTGGGTACATAGTATACGGAAGGTTGCTGAGGAACAGAGGGTCCAACAGGGCAGTGAATTTGTACGCAGATTACGATGGAATCCGTTTCTTGTATCCTTGGATTCTCCAAGAGCGAACTAAGGGATGGCAAGGGGCATTCTAAGATAGAAATGAGCGCATTGCATCTACCAACGACGCGTTCACGCACCCCAAACCTCGCTTTCGCGACGAAATACCCAATCGTTCTGCCAATATTCCCAAACCCAATCTGGACGCGCTCCTCGTTCACCAGCACGGTCATCTTGGCATTTAATAGCAGCCATCATGGAAGCATGAGTTTCATAGTCGCCTTGAGCAAAGTCGAGCAGAAGGGAGGTGATGTACAACGACAGAGTGGTTGGACTGGAAGCAGACGACCCGTCGGCAGGAATGGTGGGTGCTACAGAGGTCGTTTAGGGAGGTTTAATTTAGGTGATGAGGGAACCCACCAATCTCTAGTTTGAATTTGTTGTCTCCAAGCATCGGGGAGTGTTTGAGTATTTCGAAATCCCCATGCCCAGGCTGGACGCCATCTTCAACAGCTTCTACGCCCTCGACAAAATTCCTGAGCTTGTGAGCATCACGAACGACCCATTCAAAACCCTGTGGCAAGCAGGGTTAGACTTGAAGGAAGGGAGAGGCATTTATGTACCGTGAATGTCCAATGCCTTGTCAACTCCCCGTGTGCCATGGCAGAATTTGCGAATGTCGGTCTGGGAGTGCTGGTGGCTCTACCGGCCTGTATACCTGAATGGCCACTTTGACTACCGCCCGAGGAGATGGATGATCGTGGATCCCAACCACTCTGCGCGCTTGATCCTTGGATAGGATGTGGAGACGACTGTTGGCTTCTTTGTGAGTAACTACGAGCTGCCCACGGCCAGTCCGGCCTCGATATCGGAGGCAATCTTCCCGGAGAAGAAGACAGGGAAGAGAGAGTGGTGCGAGGGTGTTCTGACATAGCGCAGGAGCTGTATGGCTGGTGAATGGACACCGTCCAAGACCAAGGCGCAATCAGGGGTTGGCTGAGTTACTTCAAGTTATGTTTACTCCTTTTAGAACACGAACTAAGTTGTTACCTCTCGTTCAGTCCACGATCGCAAGTATCAGTACACACAGGCAGTACAGAACATAGCTGAGATAAATACAGGTCACAATAAGCTCCCTACAGAGTATGAAGTTACTAATGTTGATCTCCCTTAGTAGGTTTCCCAATGAACATCTCCAAGCACCTGACGCATCACTAGGCTCAAAGGGTGAGCATTCATAGACGGAATGTGCATGCTTCAGAACGTACCAGACCAATGGTGGCTCCCTTGTTCTGCTTGGAGGGTCCCCAAAGGGTTTGTTTTATCAGTCAAAATGTATCCGTCGCCTGCCGTTGGGTCTCTTATTGACGTGAGATTGACCTCTCTGGACAGTAAATTTTGGAAGACGTGTCGACGTAAGGGCGACCCAAGCCAATCTGATTTTTTTGTCGTACGGAATGTCAATGGCGACTCGGCTTGAGTGCAGAAGATAACCTGCGATGTTCGCGAGTTATGAGGCAGTGGATAAGGTAAACAGACGACAGACGAACCATGTTGATAAACTCTGTATCGTATTTTTCATCCGGCAGCGCGTCGAAAACATCATGGAAGGCCCGGCACTGCTTGAAGCTTCTCTCCAGCGTGTGAATCACAAGCCGAGAGGAGCTTGACCTCAATATTCCAGCGAAGTTCTCCCCAACATCATTGTTTACAGCACGAAATAGAACGATCACAAAGAGACTTACAACGACAAGAACACCCTCCGGCGCCATTAAAGTTTTCAACTGTTCCCAGAACTGAAGAGTGAATATGTGCTTTGGGACTCCGCCACCAGAGAAGCAGTCGTGGATCACAATATCGAAAAGAGTTTCCTGCTTTCCTGCTTCGATCTTGGCTTGCTTCTCCGTAACCCACGCCCGTGCATCCTCAAGGAATACTTGACCAGGTCCTGGGTCGGGGAGTCCGAAGTAGGTTCTAGCAGCTTTGTAAACAGCAGGGTCAATTTCCACAATAGTCGTCGAAATATCGTGGCGCATTAATGAAGTCGCAGAAGTGCCAATCCCCAGGCCACTGATGTTTTTTGTCAAAATTGACGATCATTGACGTTCAGAGTATTCCTCTTACATGACAAGAGCATTCTTCCACTTGTCCGCCTTCCCAACTTGCGTACTATTAACAAGTCGGACCGTCTCCTGTATGATGAAAGTGCTATAAATGGAGTCACCGAGAGGGCTGCCAAATGAATCTTGAAGGGGTTTATCGTCGTCCAGAACTTGCACCCTATCGCGGGTCCACACACCACCAAGAATGGAGTGGTCTGCACGTAGATAGCGGGCAGAATGCATTTCCTGGTCGTTTCCGTTGTCTGCTTCAGGCGGGAGCCATTCTGCAACTTGAATCAGTCCAGTGACGGATTGCTCGGCAGAGAGTATTTGCAGGTTGTATGACGGATGCGTGTAGACCTCCTTCAAAGGATGCGGAAGAATTGGATTTGCAAACAGGGGATGAGCGGTCCACCAGAACGCAGCGAAGGCAGCCAGTAAGAAGCCTTTGAGTTGAAAGGCGGATAAGGAAGAGGTCGCTTGAATTTTCTTCTTCCTTGGAAGGCGTTTGACGCTTTGGATTGGCCAAGACGCGATATATAAAGCATAAAATGCACCTGCTATTGCCAAATACTATGCACCGCGGTTTTAGAGAGTTTTTAAAAGGGTGAATTTGAACATACAATTTGGCTGTCAGAGATGGTGTAGAGGAGGGGAAGCCCGGCCCATAGACGTTGGGACAAGGTATATGAGATGAGATGGCACATTGTTCCTCGGATTAGGCGAAGGGAAAGCGGAGATCGTCCTGTGCTCGCTTTATCACCTTTAGACTGGGGCTAACTACGTATGAGCGCGGAAACCAGGATGGATGAAGAAACATATGTACCTCCGAGTCTAGATCATTCATCTCAGCGACAAACGTCGTCAGCAGAAAAACTATCGGGCCCAACGAGCACGCGTGAGTAACAGCAGGTCCCCATACAGGATCCTTCTTCCTGGCAGTCCAAACTGCCATATAATAGGTTACATTCGGCGCAGCTGTGAGCGCAATTCCTGTGGCAAGGAGTACCCATCGAGGCGGTATCGAGAATGGGTGGATGGAGGACAATATCACGGCCGCAAAGATTATTTTGTCGAGCAGGAAGGACGTTGGCGTGGATCCATAGAGTGGTATGAGTTCTCGTCGGTGAGTGAAGATGAGAAGGGAAAGAGGTAAGGCAACTGCAAGAATAGTGGCCGCTTTCTGCTCGAGCTTTCCGAGGTTGGCGGTAACAGACATGGCGAATGAGCTCCGTCAAAGGAGTCGTCGTGTCATGAAGAGGATAAACGATTGGTTCGCGGGCTCTGGTTGTCCCTCGTGGCAGATGCCTTGCAGGGAGTCGGAGTATCTATACAGCGCGTTCCAAGACACGGTCACTTGACCTGTGTCACTGTTATTCCCCTATTTCCCCGACATATCACGAGAGCATTGTCTTTAGATACTACTACAGGGGTACAAGTATCCACTCAAAAGGAAATGACAGATGGGATGTCATAAAGCAGATCAGACTTTGAGCCTCTTTTCCAACTTGTCCAAGAGTTTCTCCAGTCGTTCAACCTCATAGTTTGCCAGAGTCGCGTTCTTCTCAAAAGTTATCGCTTCCGTCAATGCAGGGAAGGTAGTTGCACCATAACCTAACGACGTTAGATAGGCCCCCAATTATATTGCTCCGAGGGACGTTGACTCACCTAACCATTTTCCGGGTGCAACACCGAGGTGCTTATACCACTCCCGGTCTTTAATACCATCCTCTGAGATGAAAGCCCTTTCGAATGAGGACGACTTCTTGTTCACGGAACGAATGCGCTTGAGAACCCTTATGAGACGCTTCACCGGGAACCTGCGTCGAGGGTGGAGCGTTCCCGTGCTGTCATGATCAAGCAAGCCTTCATTACCCTTGTGGAGAAGCACTCCAACCAATATTTCGTCCTCATCCGCATCCTGCTTTTGAAGCACGGCTTCTGACCGACGATGAGGTTTCCCATGCTGACAGAGGCATTCGTGTCCAAGAGCATTCTTAACTGAGCAGGCGACTTTCTTGAGTGTCCTGGCGAGCCAACGTCTCCGTTGGTGCCTCTTCTTCCAGTCGTCAATAATTTTCTGGAGATCTTTCAAGGCTGCCTGCTTCTCCTCCTCAAGAGCTTGACTGGCTTTCTGAACGGCTTGGATGGAGTTCTTCAGAGGCTTGAAATTTACATCAAGAGATGCTTGATCCGCGATGCCTTGAACGCTACACCAGCAAGTGATTACAACACTCTTCTTGAAAAGGGATAATAAAATGACCCACGTTTCAAGGTAAGACTCCAATTCATAAGCGTAGTGTGTGGTATTGAAAGGAAGCGCAAGTGAGGACCCAAGTCGAAGAGTTTGTAATCCGAGGTGTTTTGCAACTGCAATCTAAACAGATGTCAGTATCTTGGATTATGAAACCAAGGACTAACTTGACACATACATGGCGGAAAAATCCAGGATCGCCGTACATTTCTTGCCACCTCTCCGAGTCAAATACGGAATGGTAGTGATAAACTGGATCATGGAGTGTTGCCCCGAATCCGCCGTTTGTGCTCGGAATCTACACAACGGTCCTCAGCAGCTGAGACGAGAGCGCCACGAACGGAAGACGCACCCCATTCCTTTGCAAAAATACAGTATAATCACTACCAGATCCCAAAGGCGAGACACCGACGTTGTCAGCAGCGGCGACTTCCATTTCACGTATTTTTAATGCCTCTTCATTCAACGCGGAGTGGTCAACCCTTGCAGGGCCAAAAAGAGGACCGTCATCCTGAGTAGCATCCCAGAGCGTACGGTCACTGTCCGTGGGATGCGGAATTTCCTCTGCCGTATCCCGGATAAAATGCGCGAGAAGAGGTGAACCAGACATCCTGAAGCGTGAGCCGGATACAGAAGAATCTTAAAGTATACGATTAGAAGCATGTAATAGGTGGGAAGGATGACGGCATACCAAGATTGAGATAAGCAACGACGTGTTCGTCAATCCAATCTGCAAAATCTTCGCCCCATTCTGTGCTGCCAATGAGGCCGTACTGCAAGGGTTGTGGTTAGAAGAGCGCAATTTGTGAAAAGAAGGTTCTCACCTCTTCTGCATCCCAGCTAGCAATTACTATTGTTCTCAATGGCCTCCATCCCTTGCTCAGCAAGTGTCCAAGGCCGCGAATAACTTCATTTACTGATGCTGTCCCACTGGAAGGATCTGTAGCACCTAGGACCTGTCGAAGAGTTAGGCGGTATGCTTCGCAGTGAAACATGGCACGCTTACCCAAGCTAGAGAATCATTGTAAGCCTTGGCAATGAAATGGATAAATTGAGCGACTTACCATCCCTGTGATTGCCGACCACAACAACCTCGTCTTTGATGAAACCTGGAATTACTCCCATTGTGTTCCAGATGGGAGTGACTGTCGAGTTCACTGATGCAGGACGCATTCAGCCCTGTACAGAAATATCTGGAAAACCAGTTGCCCTGACCATTATTAACCAATCGGACAAGTTTGCCTCCAAAAGGATCGTCTGACTGCAGAGTCCTGAACAAGGTTCGAGCATTGTCCCAGGAGATTGGGAGACTGGGAATGAGAGGGATGTTGGCTCCTTCGGTTCGCGTACTATTTTCGTATGACGGATATCCCGGAGTCGTTGGGTCGCCAGGATAGACACTGATGAATTGCACACTTCCACGCTGCACCGACGTTGGATTTCGAGCAGGTCCATTGGGATAACTGTCTAAGTGTCAATTCTGGAATATAGCAAGAGCGTTGCAATTGTACTTACGCAAGGTACCCATTTTCGACAGTGATAGTACCGTCGTCGATCGGGTCAGAGTAAATTAGCACACCAGCAGCACCCAAATCTGCGTGGGATGCGCATTACAGTTGAGGATGCTCGAAGGGGTATTAGACCTGGCACATACCTTGGCCTCCTTTGACCTTGAGAAAGGGTCAGAGCTTAAATTTAACGCCGGGCTGGCCGACTTACTTTGAGCCCACGAAAGATGCCACCATAGCGACACAAGACAATAGCACCGCTCAAGTCGACTCCTGCTACATTCATGAGCCCATGAGGAAACATGTCTCTCACTTGACAACATCACCTTTCTCCACCAGCTTTCCATAATCCTATTAAACAATGTGGTTAATTCGAAAGCTAGAAATGAGAAGGGAAATCGTACATCCTGCGTGCAATAGTTTCCACCCACAAGCTTTCCTGTTACATCCCCTTCGCGGCTCAAGCCATGGAATGTCGGAACAGCGTCGAAGTATTGCCCAGCATCTGGGTCAGTTAAATCAGACACTTCCACCAGATTCGCTTCCCATAAGAGCGTCCCGTCTTCGTCAAGGATTTGTAGATTCCTGTCTAGCGGGGTGTTCATGACAGGATAATATGTGTCGATCCATGCATACGGTCGAATTGCTTTGGAGATGGAGCGAGTTGCATGTTGTGATTCAGAGGAACCCGCAGGAAAGATTGGTTCAACTGCAGGAGGGGTTATGTTAAATTCCCTCTGCAGAATTTGAAGAAAATCCACTGCGGTAGTCAAGTCCTGTGGGGTTCCCGCCAGGTGCGGCTTGGTGGCGAAGAGCCTGGAGGCTCTAATTGCAGATGAGGCATTAGGAACAGAGCTGCATATAAATGTCAGAGTGAAAGTTTTGACGCACGAAGGAAAGGCGCACGTACAGGAAGGCCTCTTCGGCCCGTCGTCCAAAGGGTCTTCGACCACTTCGTTGGCTTTCCGTAGTCTCTCGCGAGTTTCCTTCCGAGGTCCTTGGGTTTATATGCAGGCCCCATAGGAAGACAGCCAGGAGCAGCCATGCGAGACGCCAAACCCGCCATGCTGGTCGTCGGGAGATTTCTGGTGGGGTCGAGACAGGGAGCAACAAAACCTGCTTCAAGGGTTTCTCATCGGTCATTAGGGCGTCCTGGTCGGTTCAATATGGGAGAAGGTAGGGATAGCTGCCTGAGAATCGAAGCATTGTATAGCACCAGTGGTGAAGCGATAATGGTGAGAAATGATTTAATTGACAAACCTGACAGGCCATATTTACAATTGGGACGACTACGAGGCAGCCGGCGAACAGAAATCCAAGCCTGACTTACAACTCGAACACATATTGCAGTCTTGAGGCAGCTTCCACCAGTGAGAGACTCAGAAACACCCTGACTAGGAACGCGAAGCAAGAAATACTCGGAGCACGCGATCCGGGACGCGTCTGGTGACAGTCTGCCTTATCGTGATCATTTATAACTGGGCTTGTCGAACCATGATTCTCATGGACATCGAGAAACAGCACCCCGCTTCCAAGGAGCAAGACAAGCTCGCGGATCCTCGACGGCCCCCCCAACCAAAGTGTAGTCATCGCCGTCGTCTGCAGAAAGTCGTTCTCCACGGCACCGCCTTTCTTCTCCTCTTGGTCCTCGTCCGCCATCTGACAAACCGCAACCTCCTCGTGGACGGACCTCGACCATGGTCATCTTCATCGTCTAACAAGCCGAAATTCCCTCTTCCCCATCGTGGACTGACCATCAAGGAGCGCGAGGATCTCTTCCTGTGAGCCATTTCAACAAGTGTAGTCCGCAGTGCCCTGTACAAACCCGTTTATTTACCAGCTCCATCCCTAACCCGGAGAGCGCAGTTGAGGCATCTCGCGCGTATGCAACTCACCCCCATCTTGCAGGCAGTTCAGAGGACAACCTGGACGCCAAAGTCATCCTTCACTTGCTTCAAGACGAGCTAGGCATCCGGAAACCTGACGAATTACCCATTTACGACGCTGGTTCACCACACTCTCGAAACGCAACGCTCCTTCTCACAACTCCTAGTGCTCCATCCCACCCTACCGCATGGATCGACACTTACTACCCCGTCTTGAACACTGGTCTGGACCAGGCCGTTGAAATACTGGATGATGACGGCACCGCTCTGTGGACAGCAGATCTGGTAGAGGATGGAGACCCTCGGGATCCTGATGCCCACAAGTACAGAGACGCCGTTCCCGCCTGGCATGGTCTGAGCCGCGATGGCGAAGTTACGGGCCAACTGGTCTATGCGAACTACGGCAGGAAAGAAGATTACGACGAGCTTGTTGCTCAAGGAGCCAATTTGACGGACAAGATTGTTATTGCACGCTATGGAGCAAATTTTCGTGGACTGAAGGTGAGTACCTTATTTCTTCCTCCCAGAGTACTTCCTCAACTTTGCGAAGATCAAAGGTGCACAGGAGCTTGGTGCTGCGGGAGTTCTCATCTATTCAGACCCACGCGACGATGGGTTCGTCACCGTCAAGAATGACTATCCGCCATACCCCGCCGGTCCGGCTCGCAATCCGTCGTCCGTGCAGCGCGGAAGCGTCCAGTTCTTGTCATTGTACCCAGGCGACCCAAGCACTCCAGGTTATCCTGCCTACCTGGACGCTGAACGAACTGAGGGCTCAAACATCCCAAACATTCCCAGTCTGCCGATCTCATGGCAAAATGCGCAGAGGCTTCTCGAAGAAATCGGAGAGATCGACGCTCATAAGGACGGAAAGAAGGTCTTGAGCGGGAAAGCCAGTGAGAAGAACGTGCGGCTGGTCAACCACGGTGAGACCCATGCTACATACTAAGATTGTCTTACTAAGAAAAACTCCAGTCGACACGAAGGTCGCACCTATATGGAACGCAATGGCGTCTATTCCTGGCCATATCAAGAACGAAGTTGTGTTGATAGGATGCCATCGCGATGGTCAGTACAATGATCCTCTTTATGGCCTCCGCCATGCCCAAGATTTCCACTGACATGCTGGTTCCGATAAAGCCTGGGTACTGGGAGCTGCTGACCCCACGAGCGGCACCGTATCTCTCCACGAGATTATCCGTGGCTTTGGTGCTTTGTTGAAGAAAAGGTGGAAACCTCTACGAACAATTGTCATCGCCAGCTGGGATGCCGAAGAGGTAATGCAGTACAAATGGCTCTTCGTTCTTTTTTTTTTTTGACGAAACGTCCTTTCCTAGTATGGTCTTGTGGGTAGTACAGAATGGGGTGAAGATTTCGCACCTTGGATCTCCGAACATGTTGTCGCCTACCTCAATGTCGATGTGTCGGTGGCTGGGTCTCGCTGGGACGTTGGAGCATCCCCCTCTCTCGCTCACATCATTCAACAAACGGCTCTTGATGTCCCACACCCCACAGTCGAAGGCAAGACGCTCTGGGACGCTCTTGATGACGAAGGCCCTCTGAAAGGCCTCCAGGGTGTGAACACCAGCAACGTCGATTCTGATTTTTTGGAGATGTATGCCAATGAAGTGGCGGAGCTCAAGGCGTCGAATACGAGGGTACGACCGCTTGGAAGTGGGAGTGATTACACCGTGTTTTTGCAGCGTCTTGGAGTTGCAAGCACTGATCAGGGCTTTGGCTTTACGCCGAGTGATCCGGTGTATCACTATCATTCCATTTACGATACGCAGGCATGGCAGGAACGTTATGCGGATCGCGGGTTCCATCGTCATGTATGTCTATCTCACATAATTCTCTAATTCTGCTCGACTGACAAGATACCATTCTAGGTTGCTGTTGCGAGGCATTTGGGACTGCTGGCTCTTCGTCTCATTGACTCGGTCATCCTTCCTCTAAATACCACGCAGTATGCACTCGAGCTGGACGACTACCTCGACAAGTAAGCGTGTTTCCCAAAAGCTAATTCGATCACCCGTTCATCGGTTTTTACCAGGGTTCAGAGCCTGGTGCCGTCACTCGACGAGAAGGCCAAGGAGGTGGAGTTCTCCTCGCTAAGGAATGCAATCAGGGACGTCCAAGAAGCTAGCATCCTTCTGGACGTCGAGAAAAAGGATGCAGAGGAAGACTTCCTGAGACTCCTCAAGAGGATGCCTTTCCCAGGACGACGACTCAGGGCGAAGTGCAACAAACGACGTGCAGGATTCCGCCGGCGGATTGCAGATTGGATTAAAGGTATCTTCGGCGTACCTCCTCCCACCAACGCTGAGCTGCGATATCTGAGCTTGCGAAGTGCTGGGTCATGGGAAGAGTACCTCGAATATGTGGTTGACCTCGACAGACAGTTCGGGAATCTAGAGGGTTCTAGTGACGAGGAAAAGATCGACAACCTGCCCTTGCCTTTCCCCATCCGCCGATTCATAAAGGCTGCCAAACGTGTTTCGGCTGCGAACAAGAAGCTCATCGCATTTGAACGTGGGTTCATCTCGCAGGATGGAATTTATCAAAGAGAATGGTACAAGCATCTGGGTGTGGCTCCTGGCAAGTGGCTTGGTGAGTGTTCTCGCAATCCTCTTTACTTCGCGCTGATGCTGATTGATCATGAACGCGTGCACTACAGGCTATGGAGCTACCACCTTCCCCGGTCTCACAGAAGCCATCGTTTACGAGAAGGATCTCGTCCTTATTCGTCATGAGGCCCAGCGCCTCGAAACTCTACTCAGTGATCTTGCTGCAAGTATTAAACCTTGAAACCCCGGATCTCCGTGCAAAACTGCTGCTTTGATTTAAACAGTCTGTAACATCCATATTATGACTGATCTCATCATCGAGCTATCTCGCCAGAATACACACGATTTCTAAACCCCGAAAATGCGCCTCTCTCCTGCGCCTCCATTGACGGCGTATTCAGTTGGACGCTTGTCGTGAGATGACCAATGCTTCCAAGATGGCTGATCGAAGGACTGCTTGGTATGTCGTTATCTGTGTCGCTTTCTCTCAAGATTGCTGTGGGGCCTGGTGCGTCGGGCTGCGGTATGGGCAGTCAGCGAATCTACACAATGAGGAAGAATATACGCTTTCTACACACTGCGATGCTCGTTCGACTGGAGTGTTTTCTTTTCTTGGTCGGAAAGTCTGTTGAACCCGTCCAGTCGGTGCTCAGAGACGTTCTGCCCAGTTCGTGTGATTCCATTTTACGACGAAGTTTTGCTCGGTAGTTGAGCGTTCGGAGCATGCCGAAGGTGTAGAATTTCCCTGTAAGCAGGACGAAGAAGAGGACCAGGTGGTCGTCTACGCGCTAGAGGATCAGTTCAAATGGGTTCCGTATCAAGAAGGGTGTCCTAAAAACTTACTGGTGTGGCATGATAAAGTCCGACTGCGATGATCATACAGATCGATGGAAGAATCGCAGACTCCCATGTTAGATGAATGACGGTAAACAGTGCCTTGTCGACTTCTTGGAATCCGGTTCGAGAGCGCCAAAGGGATATCAATACTAAGAACACCCTCAGGAAGGAGTGGAAATGCAACGGAGATCAGAAGACTTGCGTATGACCGTCACCACCGTCTCCAGAACTGTGATACGTATATCAGTTAAATTAGTTGCGAGCGGGAGTCCCAAAGAGGGCTCACTGAGTGACCCGAAGATCCAGAACGAGAAGGCGACGATTGTCTGGACGGGAAGGTAAGAAGCGGGGATACACCAAGTTGGCTACTGAGTTCCGACACTTACAGAAGGCAAGAGGAAATGACTGGCTGTTAGAGTCTGTATATAAATTGCTTTATGATTTATCGAAATCTCCTCGTAAATGCAATCGACCCACATCATCTGTTCCCTCCAGCGACCGAAATGCAATTCCCATTGCTATTGCCTGGTTCAGATGGCAACCGAACAACTGATTAAGGCCTGCCAGTGCACCAAAATTAGAGAAGGAAAAACTCACAAGATATACGTTTGCAGCCATGATGAGGATCGACAACACCGACAACGGCGCCAAGACCCACATGCTCCTGTCCATCATCTGATTTGGGAATACATGTCAAATTTAGCAATCTCACTGGCATCAGGCTCCGTGTGGCGCACCTTCCAACACCGCTTGATGTAGAAGCCTTCACACAGCCAGCAAATACATCCATTTAGAAATAGATCCGACCACTCGATCCGGCTTGTTGACTAAGACCAGAGTTATTTTGCCTATAAGAAGAATCAGAGAGGATGGAAAACTCACCCATCGCTTGCCTATAATCAACGTTCTCCACACTTTGTAGTCCTCAAGCATGGTTTGCAATCTTCGCGCGTGAAGTTCAGTTTACGAAATAAGAATAGCGAGGGATCAGCCTACATTGACAAAATTATGACGCTCGTGACGAAGATACGCCGACGCCAAGAGTCGTCTCGGTAGTCGACCCAGTACTTAAAAGCCTGGTTCACGATGGTTCCGAGGAGAAAGGACTGGAGGAAGCCGTCGAGGAGGATAGGTCCCGGGAGAGCCTCATCGGGCTTCCCTGGTATGTCAGAATTCATTCAAGGACGAAGGAAGATGACAGTGGTGTCAACACTGACAGGAATGAAGCGGCTGACGCCATGGAGAACCTTTTGGATACCATCCGGAATCTAAAAACAGGTCCTGGGCCGATCAAGCTTCAATCATATAGTACATTAAGCGGTCTATGACAGAGTAACGCAAAGCCAATACTTCGCGAGGTAATAAAATAGAAGAAGCCGTGACTTGAAATATCCACGGAGGGCAGGTACAGCGCAAGGAAGCTCATCGATCATCAACCACCCACCTTCCTCAGCACCTCCCACACCTGGTCGTGCTCCGCCAGGCAATGCGCTTCGAGCTCTTCGTCTGTGGCGTTGACGAAGGCTGTTGGTGGTTCTGATATTAACCCCTTCCGATGCCGAACGCTGAGGGGCGGTGATTACCGTCAGCATATAGTACAATTAATAAGGCAGAGAGAACGTACGAGCAGAGTCTACACGTCCTATGGCCGGGCAACTCCTCGTCCTCGTCGAAGAGGTCTTCCAGGCAGTCCTTCACCAAACGAAGACCATCAGGGCCAACCTCCACCAGACCCTCTCCCTCTTCTTCATCTTCCATCTCTTGATCGTCGTCCTGGGCAGGTGGAGGAAGATCCGTGGTTACTTGGGCAGCCTCTGCGGGTGCTGGGACTGGAGAAGAAGCAGGTGGTGGAGGCGACGAAGCAGGAGGAACTGCAGCTGGAGAAGATGGCGGCGGTATACTAGTTTGCGGTTCCGCATGGCTAGGAGCAGGCTGCACTAGTTCTGGTTGGGAGACAGGGCTTTCGAGGCGTGGTTTCTTCTGGGCTTCCTCTTCTCGTCCGTGTCCGTCCGCCATTGAGATGCTATCACGCTTCAAAGACACGACAGGTGGAGGATCTGAAGGCACAACCGCAGGAACTAGAGGTGCAACTGGAGGAGCTGAAGGCACAACCACAGGAGCCGGAGACACAACAGGAGCCGAAAAGGCGACAGGAGGTGTACTACTCGAACGAGACGGTCCTGGCACTGGTGGGTATGGGCTATAATTCTGCACAGGAGTTCCACCAGAGACCGCACCTGCAGGTATGGGGGTACCACTAGTGCTTGACCGCGACGAACTTGGAGTACGCATGCTTGGACTGCGACTGTAACTCTGCAGAGGCGTTCCACCGGAGACGGAATGCTGGGGTGTGGGCGGTGTATATTGAGGAGTATCGAACACCTGCTGTTGTTGCTGTTGTTGCGCAACAAACGGAGGCTTCTTGAGAAGCATGTCATACGGTGCCATGGTGGTCACTGCAGGCTGGCCATTCTGTTCAGCACTCTGCGGAGGCGTTGGGAGAATGGTTTGAATGGGAACAATGGATGAAGCTGGAGGGACACTTTGCTGCGAATGCGGAGGTGCAAACGGAGAGCTCTGGGACAGAATCGCGGAGGCGCTCATCGGTGGTGGCGGGTAGTCAGCACTGGGGGTTGGAGGATAATTCGGGTCATGGTTCGTCGAAATACTGAGAGGTTCTGAACCAGAACGCAGACCCGAACTCGGCAAGGGCTGCGAGGTATTCCTCCTTGCTGTAGGGTGGAATGCCGAAGGCGGGTATAGGTTCGGCGGATACACACCATTCACGGGCGTATTGGGGTTCGACGCCCGCCTCGCGGCTTGTTGTTGATCGTGCGTCGAAACCGCGTTTTGCGGGCTCTGGGTTGGCGGTATTTGCGTCGTTTGGATTGGCATGGGTTGCGCATATTGCTGGGCTAGCGGCGGCGGGTGCTGCTGGCGAGCAATGCGTGAGATCGCAGGAGGTGGGGGTGTAGAGAAGGGTCTCACAGGTGGGTCCACGACGTTCGGGGATACGAATGCCTGGGTTGGGACCTACAGACTCGGTGTAAACTTGGGACAGCCACGATGATCCGAAGATGCAGCGTACCTGATGGAGTGGATGTGGCGGCGGGGCTGTTGTGCGCGGAGATGTCAGGCGTCATTCTGAACAACATACGTAAGTGACACTCACCCGCCATGGAAGACCTTCGTGACGGAGGGTTTGACCCAGGACCTTGCTGCCTGATCTGACCGTAGGGGTGCTGGATTTGAATCTGCTCATTTGGTCGCCCTCGTCCTTGTTGCAGGATGCTATGCGAAGGAGAGATCGCCACTGGAGATTGGACAACAGCATGTTGATTCGTGAGTGCGGCTCCTGGTTGTGAAGGCGGCTGTGGAGGCGGGCCTTGAGCTTGATGCCCCGTAGGCGTCGGTGGATAATGACTGGGGACGACAGGGGCTGGGTGGACTCTCGTCATCGCTTGCACATTCTGCACATTCTGTGGGATAGGCGCCAGGGGTGCATAAGGCTGCAGTCCAACCTGAGCGCGATAATGATGGACCTCGCTATACGCCACCCGGTACGCCTCGCAGAGGCTCGTATAGTCCGCATGCAGCTTGCGATACAGCGCCTGAAAGTCTGGTGTGTTCGGTGCAGGGGTCGCAGGCTTCCCCTGCTTCAGTTCATCCCTCTGTGCCCTCAGCCTCTGCACGTCCCGCTCGAGCTGCACGATCTTCGCAACCTTCTCGGCTTCAGGAGCCTGCACCAACTTCAACCGGTGCTCCTGCTCCTGCAGCTTCATCAGCAACGTCTGGTTGTCCTGATAGAGCTGCACGTTCTCGCTCTGCCATGTCTTGTTCCGCTTCTCGAGTTCCGCCAGTTTTTGCGACATCCCAGGGAAGTATCCCAGCTCTGCAAGGCACCCATTCGCCGTGTTCGCAAGGATCTCGACGATCTTGAGACGCGTCTCGGTGCCATTGTTCGATACGGGCGGTCCAGACGGCTGTCTCTGCGGCGGCTGTTGATTTACAGCACTGAGATTTGGACAAAAAAAGGCGAAGGACTGGCGTCAAAGGCCGAATTTTGAAGGGGTGTCGGGTACACTCACTTTCCGTTCACCGGGTGATAGTTGTTCTGGTGGGGATTTGCACCCAAGGGCACGGTTGATGATGACGAGGCCATGGGGGATGCATGCGCCAAACGCGTCGCTTCTGTGGCGGTCGACCCTGACGCGGACGGTTGATGGATGAGGAAAGAGAAAAGACCCCGGCCCGAAACGGCCCATACTCACCGGTTTGGGCGTCGATCTTCCAGGTTCTAACGCCCGCCCATCGTTAATCTCGGCGTTGAGTAGTCTCGATATTCCATTGGCACGTTGACACTCTGTACATCAGTCAAACTTATAGACGATCGGAGCCGTGAGCGCCTTTCACGACGGTTTTCTTATTATCATGGATACCTAGCTTTAACATCAAATTACGGTTTCTCCGTTTCACTGTCTTGTCGTTAGCTTCTCGTGTGGGCGTTCGCAGTAGATACCTATATGGCACTGAAGCCTTGAGGCTCTTTTTAGCCCTTCGTCCTAGATCGAGATTCGAGCGGGGACCCGAGACCGACATAGCATCTTAGCGCAGATACTAGTTTAAACCATGCGGTCGACCACAACGCTCCGAGCAATACAGGGGTCATGAGAGACATATGTATTGGAGCTCAGGTTAATGTAAGCTTGAAAGCAGTTCTCCAGCTGAAGGATGTGTTTATCTTGCCCAAAAATAACGCGGGCGTGATCGCGAAAGCTAGCGCGCGAAAGGCTGAAGCATCTTATCCAAGCTAAAAATAGAACAGACGCTGTTAATTTTGCCGCCTCAACTGTTATGTCGCTGACGTTTCTGGGGATTGCCTGTCATAATTTACTGCGGCATAGAGTACATGCTGTAGCGACTGATCTATAAGTGATTCCGGTGGTGCCCAGCGCAGTTTACCATATACAAGGAGTGGATGGACGTAGATACTGTTGCAACCCAAGTTCAATTAAGGGAGTAGATAGAGAAGTCCGTGCCCGAATCAACCAAAGTCCGAACGAAATAACACACACACCAGTTCATGGAGTAGAAGATGGGCTTGGCCCGCTGTGAGAAAGGAAGACATAAGTCGTGTCTGCATTGCCCACGTTATCGTCGTCGTAAATAGACAGCCTTGATGAGTCCCGGCTGAACGTATTCTGCCATTAGGATTGTCGCATAAGCGGAGCGCCGCAGCAAAAAAAAAAATGAATGAGTTCGGCGTTATCCCTGGGGGACAATGGGCATAGAATTGACGGCAGGGGGAGCAGAGACTGATGGGAGAGACGTGTGCGTGGGCGGGGGAGATGACGGCGGGGAATGCGTTGCGACCTGCGTATATTCCGCGCGTGTTGCAGAGCTCACTGCAGGAGCCATACGTGTCTCGTTGTAGGAGGGAGGGCGAGGGAAGTACGGAGGGGCGGGCTCTTGTATGGATGTTCGTCGCAGTGCGCGGGGATTACGTTCAAGTTCCTCCATCTCTCGCTCGAGGTGGTGTCGCTGGAGGATTTCGGCAATGCGATCCCGCTTGGGAGTCTTTTTGTAGTTGTAGAGGCAACGGCCGATGAAGAAAAGTACAGCAGCTCCGGCGATGCCTCCAAGAACCTCGAACGCGATGATGATAGGTCGCTGGCCACCACGATGTCGACGAGGACGTTGGAAACCATTCGGATCTCTGGGTGGGCCACGCCCGGGACCTCTCGTACGGTCAGGAAATGCGGCGGTTACGTCTCGGGTGCGGGTTGCGAGAGCAGGGTTATTCGGGCTTTGAGGCTGGGGGATTTGGGGGATTTGTATGGAGTGAGCGCGGGTGGGCTGGGAATGGGGGATACGGGTGACAGTAGCCCTCCTGTGAGAGGTGGTGGTAAGTGTTCTGGTATGAGGGGCCAGTGCAACAGAGGTCGCTGGGGACGATGAAAGCGAAGAGGAAGATGAGTCTGACGATGTCGGAGCTGCATAAGAGCTAAACGGAGAATGATTAGGGACGCGGTTCAGGGCGGTGATGTCAGGCTGGACGTACAGTGAGGAGAAACGAAGGGCAAGGTAGAGGGCGACGCTGAGGAGGCGCATCGTGAATTTGACAGAGCGATGTGCTACGAGACCATGATGAGCGATGAAGAGAACGGTTATTACTGCGCGATTCTCGATCATGGCTTCGCGTGTGACAGTCGCATTACGTCAGCAGGTCCCGGATCTGCCGCCATGTGAATAAGCGGTGCTGGTCACTGCAGAATTCACCAGAACAAGCCCGACGATATTTAAGAGCTCTACCCCGCCCCAACTGCTCTCCGCTCTCTTCTTGTCCTCCCATGACCGCCCTCCACCACACATCCGATGCCGCCGCCGATGCAGCGCTCCTCGACATGCTTACAGGTCCCAATCCACGGGCAGCCAAGTCTGCATTCGCTCGCCGCGATGCAGCTCTCGACCCCCTCCTGATAGCAGCCGCCTTTGCATCGGGCCCTCACGTCACCAGAAACCATTACCATCATGATTTCTTTCCTGGCGTAATGCTCCCCAAGGCCGAGGGTGCATGGGACTGGACAAAGTACACCGGTGAAGACGCCTCCAAACCACCTCGCAAGAAGTACGCCTATGTCAGCCGGCAAGGTCCCCGCAGGCAGCGTCTTGCCAGTTCAGAAGAGACCAAGGAGAACGATGAACCTCGTGAGACCGAGCCTCTAAAGCCGGCCGACAATCTCCCACTCCCGTCCAAGAAGCGTCGGTCATCCGTGGTAGCCGTGGCTAGTGCTACTATTTCCGACGCCACATCCCGCCACAGATCGCAGAGCATTCTGGGATCGGCTCAAAAGACAGATACTTCCCTACCCCCACTCGAAGTCAGATGCATGGCGCGGACCCGTATACCCACCCCGCACGGTCCCGCATTTTTGCACCTATACCACAATAATCGCGACTCCAAGGAGCACCTTGCCATTGTAATCGATCCCGCTCAACTGTCGGATTCTCCCAACTCCATTCCCGTCGCATCACCTATCCGGTCACGTTCTCTGGACTCGGTATGGAGTGAAACGGAAACCGAAATGGATCGCATTATCCGGGGCGCCTACGTCGGCCGACTGTCCTCAGCGTCACAGCAAGCTTCCACGCCATCCAGTGAACCCCCGCACTCAAGATCCTTGGGAGGCGTCATTCCCCCACCCCTGATCCGAATTCATTCTGAGTGCTTCACCGGGGAAACCGTGGGTAGCATGCGATGTGATTGCGGTGAGCAGCTCGATGAAGCCATCCGACAAATTTCCCTGCCCATTTCTCTTCCCTCCACCCCTTCGAATCCCAGCGGGACGATGATTCCAGGGCGCGGTGCGGTCATCTATTTGCGTCAAGAGGGCCGCGGGATCGGGCTTCTGTCGAAAATACGTGCCTACAACCTGCAGGATATGGGCCACGACACCGTTACCGCGAACCTGATGCTCGGCCATAAAGCGGATGAAAGAGGCTACGAAATAGCTGGTGCTATTCTAAGAGACCTTAGCCTCGGGACGGACCCTTCGACGTCGTCTATTTCGGAGGGTGTTCGTGTTCTGACGAACAATCCGGATAAGGTCGAGGCGTTGAAGCAGGAGGGTGTCCGCGTAGCGGAACGGGTACCCATGATTCCTCGCAGCTGGCAGCAACGGAAAGCAGCCACAGATGCGACGGCCGCCCACGATCATGCCCACATTATCGTTGCTGACTCGAACGATGTCGCAGGCGCTACGATGATTGGAGGAAAGGCCGTTCACGGCGAGGATCTCGACAAGTACCTGCGAACAAAAGTATTGCGGATGGGCCATATGCTGCCGTTGTGGATGGAGGAGACTGAGCTTATTATCTACTAATCGACTATCTACTAATCGACCCTCACTATCGTTATTCTTCAGCGCTTAAGTCTGTATTTATTGTGGAACTACTAAGGTACTTTCAGGAACTCGGATTGGGTCCAAAAATAGAACACATTTCTTGTTGTCCAAGAATCGGTGGCGATGCAATAACGTTTTTGCGCTGACCATCGAATCCAGTGAGCCTGTGCCAGCTCATGTCCAAGCTTCCACAAGAAATCGATATCGGCCGTCGACAAGAGGAAATGCTGAGGCTTCTTTGCGTCTTCGCGTACGCTACGCGACGATTCGACGCGGCATTGCGGGGCCGCAGCTGGACATGAAGAAAACGCCTTTGGACGACGCTTCCTCTTCACAGTATCACTGAGACACAATCTGCCACTATGGGCCCTTCCTTGTTTCGCCTTCCGTTCTATCACGTTCCCGCAACACCGTCTCAGTAGTGAGGCCCGGATCCGGAGAGTCGAGTCGGAACATGGCAAGTCGGCAGGAGAACAGCCAACAGAGGCTTGGCACATCGCCAAGCCTCTGTTTCTGTTATTTGCGGGCATAACGACCCTGGAGGGGCAAGGACCAGGTGGTTCAGTCTTAATCATCGTTCTCTACTCTCCACCACCATCAAGACAC
The DNA here is from genome assembly GCA_902728275.1 of Cyclocybe aegerita. Taxonomy (NCBI): domain Eukaryota; kingdom Fungi; phylum Basidiomycota; class Agaricomycetes; order Agaricales; family Hemipholiotaceae; genus Cyclocybe; species Cyclocybe aegerita. The sequence goes on from CACVBS010000028.1 coordinate 95,539, forward strand.
CCTTCCCCCTCCCTTCCCTCTCTTTTCCCTCCCTCTTCCCTTCCAACTCTTTTTGTTTCATACGACATCATGTCGGACACCCACTACCAGTCATTGGGGATGTCGAGCGCCCTAGAGAAGCAACAAAAACAGAGCAGGCGCTCAAAATGGATTGTCAGTCGTCCGTGCACGTCTTGCGATCAAGCACTCACTTTTCATGTAACAGGTTGTTGGTTCTGTTATTGCCCTTGTTGTGTTGATCGCGGTCGGTGTTACAGTTGGAGTTGTGGTGTCGAACAACAACAAGGAGAAGAGCGGGTCGTCCAGTAGCAGCAGCGGGTCGAGCAGTGGAAGCAGCGGCAGCAGCTCCGGCAGCTCCGGCGGCTCATCGTCCAACGATCCTAGTGTCTTCGACAAGGACCCGAACCTCCACAAGTCGTTCTACGGCATGGCCTACACACCGGAGGGATCGCTCCCTGACTATGGCTGCAGCAACAGCCTGGGCACGTTCATTTTTTTTTCTTGGCCCTTGTATTTTCCTGACAGACTTCATTGCAGCTGGCACCATCAAGGATATTCAAGTAAGACCCTTCCTCCCTCCCTCTCTGAAGGCCGTTCTGACCCCGTGTGCTCTAGATCCTTTCTCAGCTGACCTCCCGCATCCGTCTCTATGGAGCTGATTGCAATCAAACCGCCCTTGTGGTCAGTATTGCCGCTTTGTTTCACAAAATTTATCCACAATTTATCCCTTCTCTTGCGATGCAGCTCGAGGCCATCAAGCAGACAAAGGTCGACATGCAGGTCTTCGTCGGAAACTACGTCGTCGATGGTGATCCGGGCGCTTATGAGCGTCAGCGGGAAGTCATCAAGGAGGCTATCGAGACGTACGGCACAGAACACATTGCCGGAGTCACCGTCGGAAACGAGTTCATGCTCAAGTAAGCGCATGCAACGTTTTACTCTGCGATGCGTAACGTTCTATTCTTAAAGCTATGTCACCGGCCGTAGCTCGAACGATGCCAACAGCGCCATTGGGAATGAAGGTAACGAATGATTGCTGGTCTAGATCTCATCGTCTTTCTGAATGACCACTCGTAGGTGCTGCTATTCTCAAGGCTAACATTGAGGACACAAAGAAGATGATCGCCGACATGAACCTGGACAAGACCATTCCTGTTGGCAACTCTGACGCTGGAAGCTTCTTCAACACCCAAATCATGGAGGCCATGGACTATGGAGTACGTCTGCAATGATGGCTCTATTGCTCTGACTCTGACGCTTCTTGCAGCTGTCAAACGTCCATGCATGGTTCGCGAACACCACTGCTGAGGACGCCTCCAAGTGGGTCACCGACTTCTTCGACGAGACCAATGTCAAGCCTGCCGCCCTACTCCCCAATAACGTATGCCACCGCACAATGTTCTCGGATTGATGGTGTATTGATGTCAATTGCAGCCCAAAATGTACATCGCTGAAACTGGCTGGCCAACTGTGAGCCATGGTCTCTGTTCGTGCCAGAGTATGAGTTTACGAATGATTCGCTTCTCAGGACTCCAAGGACACTTCCAACAAGAATAATGGGGCCGCAGATGCCTCCGTCCCGAATCTACAAATTTTCCTCGATACTTTCGTCTGCCAAGCTAACTCTGCTGGAATTGGTTACTTCTACTTCGAGGTGCGTTGATGTCCTCTTTGCGTGCGAGACATAAGTTGACTATCTCGTTCTGCACGTAGCTCGTCGATGAAGAGTGGAAGGCATGCTCATCATTCTTCTTGACGTTATTCTTGCTAACCTATTCCCTGTCCAGGACATCAAATACGGAGGAGTTGAGGGTCACTGGGGTCTATTCACCAAAGAGTTCGTCTACTTCTGCATTTGTTCTTGACGCCTCTCTAACATTTCATCCCTCCAGTCGCAAGCTCAAGGATGTCAAAATCCCCGATTGCGCAGCTCCCTAATAGCCCATATAACATCCTCCTCTCGTCACGACCTTTACGATCCAGCCATACTTGAGCAGCTTCTAGTTCAGACACTTCGTTACAATTGCCATGGACCTTGTCTTAATTTTTTATACGGATTCTCTGGTTGCTTTAGGGATTAACCCTTCGTCGCTCGTTACTCGCATCGTACTTATATACAGTATACATGCCAAATGGACATTATACATCAGCTTTCTACATGAATGAAATCCCAATCATCTCGGAAAATGAAGGTACCGATTACGTAAGTTCTCGCTGTTGTTCGGCGATCCAGCCTGAGCTCTCTTGCGGAAGCCTCCACCCACCTCCTAAGCCCATTGCCATGTTCGACCCCCTAGGCTCAACGAGTGCAGCTTTCGGTGGCGTTGACCACGATTCTACGCCGCCGTGGCCTACAACGCCTCATTCTCCTGGTTCCACTATTCCGAACTTGCGCCGCGCATCACCTGCACCGCCGACGCCGGACAAGGGCCCCGCACCTGGGCTGTATGGAAGAGAGCCGCAGATATACGGGCAGCCAGATGCAGGCCTCATTTCTCCGCGAGAAGCTGTTGGCTCGAACGGCGTGAAGTACGAGAAGCCCGAGCCGTATCTGCGAGTGCGAATCAATGGGCTGGATAGGAACAGGCGGGATATCCTTGTCAAGCTTGATGCACAGGTGCGTAGGGCTGCATTCAGCTTTCTGGTGGTGATACTGAGGAGCCCCCATATACTATTTTAGACCAATCTCTCCAATTTTAACGGCACGACGTATCGTAACGTCTCCCGCTCATACCTTGAGTTTCAACAATTCTACGAGACCATTGTGCATAGCAATCCACAAACTATCGTTCCCGCCCTCCCCCTTGCCCAAACGTCAGCCCCGACTGATGAGGAGGATGATCGCCTTGTCAAGATAATGCTGCAGAGATGGATTACGAGAGTATGCGAGGATCCAATTTTGCTGCATGACGAGGATGTCCGGTCATTCATCGAAAGTGACTTTGGGTACCAGCCAACGCCGCGTCCAAGGAAGAAGACGTCATCTGGCTTCGGAATCATGCGCCGAGGGGTCCCAGACGAGGACGAAGAACTCCAGCGGGCAAGGTTTGAGCTCACCAGGTTGGAAGGCCAGTTCTTTGACACAGCGAAAGCTGTGGACAAACTGGCTATTACTCGGAAAGGTTTGTGTCGGCACTTGCACTCAGCCTCTGAACCAACTCACTAAGCCGAGACGATAGCTCTTGCCACAGCCCACGCCGAGATGGGTAACAAACTCGTCAACATTGCGACAACAGAGGCGCACCCGCCGTTAGGGAATGCCCTCCGCAAGCTGGGACGAGCGTGGCATAGCGTAGCGGACTTGGACCAGGCCCAGGCGATCAGTGAATGTGTCATCCTCGGCGACTCGCTTGGGTATCAGGGAATGAACGCGCGTTCTGCCAAGGAAACTCTGCAAATGCGTACTGGAGTGCTAGAGGAATACCAGGCCGCTGTTAAGACCACCATCTCTAAGCGGCGTCAAATTGAGCGGCTGAAGGCGAGTTCAAACATTCGTGCTGAACGCGTGGATGAAGCGCTAGAGGAGATCGAGGAGGTGCGTCACTATCCCATCAGAGGTTGAATTGTTGCTTAAAGACGATCTCGCATCTCAGGCTAACCGATACGAGCAAACTCTTGCCAGGCGGGCGGAGGGCATTTCGCAGAACCTCCATCGTGCCCTCCATATTCACAACCGTTACGCTAATGACGATATTACGACTGCTCTCATTGAGCACGCTCGCTCTTCCATCATGTACGAGAGGCAGCTTTTGCGTGAACTGGAGGCACTTCGTGGCGACATCAGCAATGCAGCGCAGAAGGTTTTGCCGCCTACGAACGGTGCTCCGAAACCCACCTACGTTCCTCCGCTGGAAGACTACTCCGAGCGACCACACCCAGAACCTATGCCTTCCGCCCCTATAACTAATGGCTTTCCCAGACAGGCGCCCGTGCAACCTCCTCACACTGCGGGCATCGCCTCTCACAATGGACCCCAAGGATTTATACCGCATAAAGTACCAAGCCCAGCGCCTAATCCCCTCTACCCTCATAGTCCTGTACCATCGCACTTCCCGCAAACACCTATTGGTAGACAAGAGCCTTTTTCTGCAGCTTCAATTCGCTCTTTCGTTCAAGGACCTCCGTCGCCTGCACTCCCTCCACAGCCTGCGAGGCAACCCTTTCCGCCACCACAGTCACCCGGTGCGGGGCCCTCATCCTCGTCGGTTCCACCAAGTCCCACAGTCGCCTCGCGAGCAATCGCAGAGCCGCCTCTCGGCGGTCGCTTTGTGGATGGTACGAAATCCATGTTCGTGCCGAGGTCGACGTCCAGCCCGCGTCCATCACCTCTTGCTTTCTCATCCTCGACTTCAAACCTCCCTCACGCCAACGCTACCACGTCATCGTCATCGTCATCGTCTGCCCATTTCGACCCTCTCCGTAGCGATACGTATCCTACAACTTCCTCTGCTGTGCAGAGTTCGGAACGCGGACTTCCACAGCAGCCTTCTGGTCCTGTGGACGTAGATCCTCTAGGTTCAATTAAACCTCACCAAATGTCTGCCTCCGTGCGTGTTCAACCCACGCGGCCAAGGCTCGATGCTAGAGAGGCTGCAAGTAAGCTTGCGAACATGTTTTGAGCTGCGGAAGATTACTATGTTAAACTACTATGCTGATTATTGTGTTCTCTCTAAGTACATGTACATTGGTTTTCCGTAATTTTACGCCAGCACGGTTGAGTTCTCGAGCTCATGGCCGGGTCGTTTGCTCAATGAGTTCCAACGAAGATCGCTTTCTGCCATCGACAAGGTGGAATATCTCTTGTCTGCCGTAGACGTACTCCCACTTCTGAGACAACTCCGACCAGGCGACGTTCTCTTCAAGACGAAACCTGATTGTTTCGTTCCGCTCTGGAACGAAGTGGTAAGCGTAAAGTTCGATACTATAGTAGGTATTCGGCAGAATCGGGAGTTCCCCTAGGACGGGAACATACGCCGGAAGGTTAAGAAAACCTGGAGAGTTGCGTTTCAGTACTGTCACAGAAAAGAGAGCAAAACGCCGACCAATTACACTTCCGGCGTCATGACCCCAATCACCTATAGGATGCGAATATATTTGACCCTTCATCCCCTCTCTTATCATCTGGACCAGACTTTGGTGGAGAACCGTGTTTCCCGATAAGCCGGGCCTCATGTTACCCAGGACGATCTCCTGCAGCCGATTGGCCTTCCTTAAACCCTCCTTCAGGCTGTCAGGAACATCCGTCTCGGGCTCTGCGCCGCTGGTTCTGAGGACATATGCCATATGCTGAGTGTCTGTATTCAAACCCATGGCGGTTATCCCGAAATCTATATGAAGGATGTCCCCTTCTTTAATGACATCTTCCGTGCCTTCCCAGCCCGGATAAGAGTCTTCGACTAGGACGGAGACTCTAGGCTGGTTCCATGTCGATACGTTAAGGAGTTGCATCTTTTCGCGAAACCACCAGCTGAGGTCCTGCAAAGGGAATGATCAGCGATTTCGGCCTTCTAGGATTTACTCCATGAGGGTACCTCCGTCGTAGTTACTCCTGGCTCGATGACTTTGTCAGAAAAACCTTCTTCAAGCATAGCCCAAACATTTTCTTGCATTATTCGATAGTATTCAAGTTGACTAGGCAGTTTTGTGGCGACAAATTCAACTGCCAGCATGGGTTCATTTACGAATCTGTTCGTCCAGTATTTGCCGAGTTCTCTTTGAAGGATTGCCAATTCTCCAACATGAAGGCCACCAGCAAAGGCGATATCTTCGTCGGTGTTAAGAACGATACGGAACGGACGGTATTCACCAAGAACTCTGCGCAACTCTGGCCACACCTGTCCGATGTTGTCAACCCACTTGAGGGGATTAGGCGTATTGGCCAGAGAAGAGTCATTGGTGTGAAAGAGCAACACAGTCCGGCGATGTGCGTCGAAGTCCGTTGCGTTCTTGATTGACCACCATATGGTATCTTCGGCGTGTTCTCGTTGACAGATCTGCACACACGAGAAGACAGTCAATCCAGTCGTGGAAGATGGAACAGTGGGCGCACCAACCAAGCACCAGCACCGTGTTTTTTGAGCAACTTCGGTATCTTCGCAATCCTTTCAGTTGTCCACTTATTTTGGATAGATGCCCGCATGCGCAGAGGAGGTAATGGCCGGTATTGAGCAGGTTGACGAGGATGGAATTGTGCTGGGACAACACAGGACACGAGAAGGGAGACGAAGATCAGGGCCTTCATCGTTGGCAGTCGTCTGTGAGCTGTCGTGGGATGTCCCTCAGCGACATCTTCCTAGCTTCTCCCATGAGAAGTGAGTGGTTGAGAGGAAAGGTGGTTTATCACCGCCGGCCCGGCTGTTAGCCGCTGAAGGCATGTGGGACCTGGGTCTCAACTTTCATTTTGACCAGCCCACTCACGCACCAACTCTTCTGCGTCACCCTCGCACACTGACCATGTCTGACGAGACAAAGAAAGAAGGAACGGCATCTCAGCAGCTTGCTGTAACGTCACTTCAAGAAACGACACAACCGACAGGCCTACACTCCGTACCAGCGGCTTCGATCCCGGAACCCCAATCTCCCCCACAGCCCGTACCCCCCAGCACATCTAGAGATGAGATCATTTCGAAAGCGCGCGCTTTTCTTGCATCTCCTCAAGTTCAATACCAGGATGTCCATGTGAAACGAGCATTTCTAGCTGAGAAGGGACTCAACGGTGCTGAGATCGAGAGCTTGCTGCACAGAGTGGTACGCTCAACTTCATTGCCCAGGTTCATCTACTTACTGAATCTGAAAGCCGACGCAACTCCCAACTATTCCGCCCAGAACATATCCCCAACCCCCTCCGTCGAATTTACCCCTACTGCTTCTGGGTATTGCACGGCTATTCTCCTGGTTAGCTGGAGGCTCTGCTCTCCTTATTTTCGCATATCATGTCAGTTTTCATAGTTATGTTATTCCCAGTCTCTTTGACTCTCGTTCATTTAGCGCTTCTTGCTACCAAGGATAACCCACACCTATCTTGCTCGGCAATCCCTCAAAGGTCACCATCTCTCGTTATTGAGGCAGTTGACGACATCTCTTTCTGCCTTGAAGGAGTCGCAAGCGGAATCATTTTCTGTCCTTCCCAGACCCGACCCGTTCAAGGAGTCCAAAGAGAACCAGAATTTGCACTCCGTCGCTGAACTTTTGAAATCGGTCAACGAAAAAATTCCTCGCTATGACCAAATTCCTGTGGTGACTCTTTTGCGGTGTGCCTTGGAGGATTTTGGACGAGGAAAGGATGGCGAGGACGCCAAACCTATGACAGAGGATTTGTTCCGTTACCTCGATGGCCAAATTCCTTGGCTGCTCACTGAAGAAGGATTAGAATTCGAGCAAGAACTATGGGATACGCTATCGACGAGCACGCTATTTTCCAAACGTTCACCATCATCGTCCTCCGAAGCTCCTGGCATGCCTTCTCGCTGGGAGTATGTCCGTCCAAATGCAGTCCCTAGTCCTCCGCTCGTCGACTCCTTACAAGCTTTGTCTGCTCAAATGCCGAAGGACGTAAACACGCGAAAGAGCCCCTTCCAATACACCTTGCAAGCACTCTCAGATTTTACCGGCTATATCAGCACACAGGTCTACTTACCGTACAGGCACCCAAATATCCAAGGAACGATCGAGGAAGATATCAAGAAAGAAATAAAGTCCTTGAAAGGATTGGTCTTGAATAGGTATTCATTCACGATGTCCTCCATCTTTTAGCAACTGACATGAGCTTTAGACGGTCATTCATGACTGCTATTCCAAGGGCTCCTTTGCCAACTTCGAGTACCCGTACAACTCCATGAAATTGAAGTTATTTGACTATCCTCACTCCACGAACGTCATGATACGCTGCCAGCTACAGATGTGCAGAAATAGGTAGGTCAAACTTGAATGTAAGTTGTAAGAGTTTTCTGTAGGAAGGTGGCCTCGCCTAGTGTTAAAGTGGTCCAATGACAATGGATAACCATGTCGGTATCGATTAGGGGTTAAATCACTTCGTTGTGGTTACTCATTCCGAAGAGCCGCTGGTTCGATTCCAGCTACCGACACTATTTTTCTTTGATTTATGTACTTGAGCCTTCATTCCTATCAGTATTACCCACGGGCCCCAATGACTTTGACTCGACATTGACATCCTGACTTCATTGCAGTCAGTCTGATTTGCCGCCATGTGATCTAACCAGATAGTCTGCGGTCTGAAAGTCCTAAAACACTTTTTCCTCCCATTGAGATAGCAATGTCGTCGTCGGCCGTCTCAAGGACCTATATAGGTTCCATGAACCTTACGTTTTTGGGTACTGCGTCTGCTCAGCCATCTACTACGCGAAATCACTCTGCACTAGCCCTGCGTTTGGGAAAGGATGTCTGGCTGTTCGACTGCGGTGAAGCTACCCAACACCAGCTACAGAAGAGTCCCTTGAAGATGGGGAGGATTGAGAAGATCTTCATCACACATACACATGGTTAGTGGTGTACAGCTCCGTGGTGTGGATCTCGAATGATTTTTACGACAGGCGATCATATCTTTGGGCTCATCCCCCTCATGGCCAGCCTCCTAAACGGTGCAGGTGGTACCGCGGAAGGAAGCGACGATCCAAGACTTAACGTGAATACCGAAACGCCAGTAGGTGCCATCCTATCACTCTGGGACCATCTTTCACAGTTCCTCCCAGGCTCTTGAGATCTACGGCCCTCTAGGCACGCGTGCATACGTTCGCAATGGACTTGCCTACACGCACACTCTTCTAGGCGCCTCTTACGTCGTCCACGAGTTAAGATTCCCGTCGGACCCACAAATAGGCGACGTAACATCCCTCACTCCTCAGCTTGCTGAATGTCTCAATGGTTGCAACATACTGCAAGTAGATGGCATCTGGAAGGATATATTCAAAGACGAGGTCATCTCCGTCTCCGCTGCCCCAATCCATCACTCTGTTCCGTGCGTGGGGTATGTCGTCACAGAAGCCCCAGTGCCAGGCAAGATTGATCCGTCGAAGTATATCCCAGAGCTGAAACGCACGAGAACGGCTATGACAGTCATGCGCCAGCTCCAGCAAGGCGGGTCCGTCGCATTGGAAGATGGGACGGTGCTCTATGGGCCTCCTCGCAAAAGAGGCCGGAAGGTTGTGATTCTTGGAGATACATTTGACCCTTCTCCCGCAGCCAGCTTGGCAGAAGATGCAGACATGCTGGTTCATGAAGCAACTAACGCCCATTTGCCTGGCATCGACACGTCGACGAAGGAGGCCGATACATACGAATCAGTTGAAGCGAGGGCCAAGTCCAGGGGTCATTCAACACCCCAAATGGCCGGAGCATTTGCGAAAAAGATTCGAGCGAAACGACTGATTCTGAACCACTTTTCAGCGAGGTACCCAGGGGATGATTCGGAGGAGTCCAAACAGATTATGACAGCAATTGGGAACTTGGCAGCTTCAGAATTTGGGCAAAATGTGGTTTGCGCAAAGGACTTGACGAGTGTAGATATAGGGTTCAGCGAAAAACAATGATACATCGTAATCAAAACAAGCCTTTCAGTCGTCCGGTGGTTCTGAAAGTTCGCTGCTAGCATCTGTTGCCTCGCCCTCTTCTAGTTCCTCCCGGGATTTCTTCTTGCTTTTATCCTTCGGCTCTTCTTCAACCTCCCCCATCTCGATGTCGTTCTCCTCAATCAGACCTTCATTGACAACCGTTGGAGGAGCTGAGTCAGACACCATTTTGTCGTCTTCTGTTTCTTCACCGGCATTGGCTGAAGGCAAACTACTTTCTACGGAGGCTGCTTCTTGTATGTCCAGGGCAGGCGTTGCGCGCAGGGATTGAGGAATAGATGCAGTTTCCGGTTCTTTGCCCATGAATCCCAGTTGGCTGAGCTCTGCAATGATTCCATCGAGCGCAGACTTCTGTCCTTGAATGATGCGGTTCTGGGTGTCGTGTTCTGCTCGTATTGCAGCCATGTCGTTTTCTAAAGCCCTAATCGTTCTTGGAGCACAAATACCAGGGTTCAGAGAGAAGGCTCACGATAACAGAGGAGACTTACGATTCAAGCTCGTCTCTGGCAGGAAGTGTGTTAACTTTCTCTGCAACGAGATCATACTCGATTTTTCTGCGGCGTAACATTTGAGCGTGTTCCAAGGCAGTTTTTAGCTCTTCAATCTGCGCTTTCAGAGTGCCACGTTCATTGTCTGGATGAAGCCCGCAATTTATATGAGTAACAGGTCGGCAGAGAAAGAATTGCTAAACACGAACCTAGTCGTAGTCGTTCCCTCTGGTATTCCTCCACCTGTCGCGTCTCAGCCTCGCATATCATGGCAGTTTTCTTCATCAACAGTTCAAACGAGGCCAATTCCACAATGAATGCTTCTCGGGCATCTTCAACGGAGTTTGGAATTGCAGGTGCCGTTGTGACAACAGGAACAATGGGTGCATGCGAGAGCGAGGTGTAGGTGTGGAACTTCTTGATTATGCGTCGAAGAGGGCGTTCATCGACCGTTATTCGAGTAAGGATAATTTGGTCTGACGTGCGGAATTGGTGAACGTGTTCACGCATCGGAATACTGCCCGAGACTCACCCTCTTCCTCTGTTGTGAGAGGAGGGATAACGATCGGTTGGGAAGAGCTGGATGACATTGCAGGCATCTTCTCCTCAGAGTAGTTATGCGTAAGTATTGACGCGTAAGACAAGCCCAAAGACAGGCGGTCAAGAAGAGGGGTGTCCGTAAGAATGGGGTCGTGGATTATGGAAGATCAGCCTCTTGCCTCATTTGGGTGAGGTCCAGGTCAAGACAACGAACTTCAGAAATTTACTGCTTAGTCTTAACCAGGCCTCCCTTATGTATGTCGTAAATTGTGATTAAATATCCCCTCATCTGCGAAGAAGATAAAATACATGAAACCACTTCTCCCACTGCATCATCGGGACTGTCCCGCAGACACAATTTTCCTCTTGGTTTCCTCTTCCAAGTATGCCCAATGGGCAATTTCTTGCTGCAGCTTCAAGTGGGCCGTGTGGTGCGTTCCCTTCTACAGAGACGTAAACATAAGCCTTGAAGTCAGGGAGAGAGGAAGAGACACGAACACTCAATCCCTGGAGCAGGATGCCGTAAAACTTGGACTGTGCTTTCGCTTTGCCGAGAGTGTCATTTCCTTGGGACGTGTGGCGGATGATCAACTTTGCCACCTCTTGTCTCAAGCGCGACAAGCTGGAGAGAGAAGGTCAGATGGTAGGCCAGAAGGACGGTAGAGAGTGTTTTACTTCGTGAAAATCATATTCTCGGCTTCGTTGTCCGTCAAAAAGACGAATGAATTGAAGAAAACAACGTATTGTGCGCATATCTAGAACATCATTTGGGTGAAGGAAAGCATTGGAATTCAAAAGGAGCTTACGCTTTCAACAGCTGCGTCGGTGGTGGTCGAAGACCGGCTCAAATAACCAGAACTGACACCCTCTGCAAGCTTTTTGAGCTCATTAATATTCTCTGTCATTCCTTTCTGGAAGACGGGCCACATTTGCAAAGTCAGGGTAAATACGTATGTCTCCGCAGGGGGACAATGCCTCTTCTGGATTTCTGCTACCACGTGTTCTGCCAACCTGATCATCGTGAGCAGAGGGATAATTGGTGGGGTGGGGTCCAATATTGAGCGCACAAAAATCTGTCGAGAGCATAAGAAATGCGAATTGCTCAATCCAGTAAATGACTTACTTGACAGTACTCCAATACAGGGTCCATTACTTGCTTCCAGATGGTATCTATTTTTGCCTGCTCCTCTTTCGATTTGGCAACGAATGACATGAAACCACCAAGCCCTGGCGTCGTGCTTGACATTGGGCGTTGCGATCCAAAATCAGAGGCCGAAGGCGACTGTGACTCTGTGTACGAGACGCCATCGGGGGATAGAATAGACATGGCTGTCTGAGGTGCTGCCGTGTACGGCTCTGGAGGAGGAAGCGGCATCTGTGAGGCAAAGAAAGTTGATACGAAAGCATATTCTGCCGTTGCATTGTCCAAGAAGACCAACAGAAGTGATCGCAGAAGAGCTTCAACGGGGGATTTCTAGTTGCTCAGTCAGATTCCATTTAGTCCTCTTAAGGTGTGGCAGGCTTCGTACATGCGTTTTATCGTCTGCCATATATGCGAGAGTCACAGGTGGACCATCGATTTCGTTGTGTTGGAGTCGTTCCAGATTTATATTAGGACTTGAATGCGTATGTACTATAGATTCAAACTTCTCTACCGTCCGTGCCTATGAAAGGCATCAGTCGCTGGCTCACAAGGAAACGATGAACTCACCTTTACTACACCGAGACTCCGGGCATATCTCCGAAATCCAGTCTCATAATAGACACGGGCAGCGCCAACATAGGCACGTTGGAGTTCGTTGGCAACGTTTGTCGCCTGTCGTTGGAGAAATGCGAATAGAGGGTTATATTTGAGCAGCACGGATGTCTGTATAACTTGCATATTCGTCGTGACACTGCTCCGGATGGGCTGGAACAGGGCTAGGAAGAATGCGCGAAGTTTCGTAGCCGCCTGTGAGAATGATTTGAATTCTTAGAAGGGCTGTGTAGATATGGGACACATACCACAATCCTCAAGGCTTCCATGACCTCCGCAATGTCGCGAGCAGCCTTGACCCTTGTGCGAGTCTTCGTGGTGTTCAAGCGCCTTTCGAAATCAGCGATGGCATCGAGCCATGGTTCTCCAACATTCGTATCGAGAATGGTTGTCGCAAGGGAAGGGGGGATAGTGATATCTGAGAGAAGGCCCGACAAGCGTCTCTCGATTTTCTGAACCCGGGATCACTCTAGCGGTCGAACTGGCGGGATATGTAGTGACGAACCTTCCTGCTCTTCAGTCTATTGTCGATGTCCTTGCTTCTATCTTGCAATTCCGAAATTTGCCCGGCAACGGCTGCCAGATCCTTCTGAAAGGTGGACAGGAAGGACTCGAGATTGTCCAGCAATGAAACGCTGGTCTATACGAAATCTGGGCGTCGTGTCGTCTAAAGTGAGCGTTTAGTGCTCACCTCGACTTGGTCATGAAGTTCAATATATTCCTTTGCCCGACTTCGGTCTATGAAGACGACCAGACTCAGTGGTAGCATGAGGTACTTTGACTTCAGGACGTACAGAAGTTGCCGACTGGAGCATGCTCTGTAAACGAGGTCGAGGCGGTTCGCTACGTATTCGCAGGACGATAGAGCTTACCCGATACAGGCTCGACAGACATCCTCAGGAGTTCTACTTCTGTGTAGCTGTTCGTGGATGGATGAGATGAAAGACGCGGATGACAGGGGACGCGAACGTAGTCCCGTGCTCATCATCTTGGGCACTTGTTACTTTTATTGGTTCCTCGTACAAAGCCTGATTTCTCATGGCAGACGACAAGATAAATTTACATCGTGTAATTCATGTATGTATTGGGGTCATATTGATGCTGGGGTATACCAAGGTTCATACTATGCATAGGGGGGTTATAATTATGCATCACTTGCGGCTGCTGCTGTTGTGGGTGCTGGTGTTGGACAACCGCCTCGTCTTCGTCGACAGTCTCCTCCCCTAGATCGTGAAAGTGTTCCCAGTCAAATCCAGGCTGGTCATTAATAAGCTTGTTTAGGATATTCGGTAGGTCCGGACGGCTCGCCAGCGAAGCTTTATACCAGCGCCGGCTGATCATCCAGGTTGCAGCCCCTTGTGGTGGAAGGGTGAATTCTTCTTTCAGCGGCCCAACCCTCCGTTCCTTCTTGCCTAGCCCTCGCTTGGGTTTAGAGCTAGTGTCCAGACGTTCTTCGTCGTCGAGAATGCAGTAGAAGCGCACGAGCCGTGAACTTCGCCAGGCGTGGCCTCGAGTCCTGAGAACTGGACAAGGCTGGGAGCTCAGGGGATCCTGCTCGATGTCTGATTCCTCCGAGGACATGCAGTCGGGTTGCATCGCGCCGTCGAACGTCACATGTTCAAAGGTTGGGATGTTGTTACGTGCATCAGAACGATTGCTGAGTTTCTGCGCCCACGGCCGTCAGCTTTAGTTCATAGGACCCCCAGAAACACTGAAACGCAGGTAACGGAAACGTACGATTTTTCTCCGAGAAAGATGCCTCGCCTTCCGGGCCTTAGAGTCCTCTCGTTGCTTCAAGTGCGAGGCTGAAGTGGCATCTTTTTGGGCTTTGTATTTCTGTCGGAATGTCACGAAGCATTGATCAAATGCGGCATCGAGCACTTTCTTGGTGAACTCCTTGTTCGGGACGTGCCTATACAGGCGGCGGTTTTCCTTGAGGTCGTCTATTATTCGCTTCTTCATCCTACTGTTATGGACGGATTGTTTTGCTGTCTTGTCCCAGACAAAGCGTACAGGGTCTGACGGACCTAGGGCACCCGACTCGTCGTGATTGTCTGGTAGGTCCTTGTCATTGTCTACGTCCATCATGCGTAGGACATGGAGGCGCATAGCATGCTGGATAGAAATTGAGGAAAAAGTATCGGACGTAAAATTAAGAGAACTCGCCTGGATAGTATAGCACCGTGTATCATGGTGGCTTACTCGTTTTCGAGGCTGGTGATTAGATGTTGAGCTCGATGAACCAGAGCTGGTCCCTTCGTCATCGCTTGAGTGCACAGATCTTCTTTTCTTTTTCCGTTTACTAGGCCGCGGAGCTGGCGATGCCGACGGTCGTTCAGAAGCATCGGTATTGGTGAGGTGAGGTGATGGACCCGGTGTCATGGCCTGGGGGAGGGGACTAAGATTGACTTGGAAGGTAGTTTCAATGTAGGGCTGCGGAGCAGGCTGTATATTATTGGTGGTGGGTTCGGATTGGAACACGGAAGGAGGAGGGGGTAAAGGATTTGTGGACGAGCCTTGAATAAACATCGGTTGGGCCTGAGATGCTGATTGAGACACAGGAGATATGGGCGAAGCAAGGTTCTGAAGATTCGGAGTCGCTCGTTGCGACAGGGCAGGAGACAGATTGTATTGCGGGGTGGCCAGCCCGGGGGTGTTTCCTGAACTACGCAGAGCATTCATAGTTGCACGAAGCAAGGAGAGCTCATTAGACATGGCCAGCATCTTCTTTTCCATCTCCGCTTGCCTCTGGGCATATTTGGACTCTTGCTCTTGCTCCCAAGCTAATCGCCTCTTCCGCTCCGACTCCTGAGCGTTTTGAGTTGCAACTACTACTCGCGCCAATTCGGCGAAAACATTGACTCCCTGTCGCGGTCTTTCCACAATCAATAGACATTGAAGCCGAATATCTTTGGACTCACAGAGCAGGAGGTGCGGGCGTTGGCTCTGCGATGGCCAACTCGAGGTCACTGACGTGTGGGACATATTGTTGTGAGGGTGGGGCTACCGTCTGATAAGAAATAGTTTGATTTGGCGGTGAGTAATCAACAGGCGCGGACTGCCGTTGTCGAGACTGCGATGCATACGGATTGAGGGCATCTGAGAGTTCGCTGGTGGGCATGGATGCTGCCCACAAACCTCAGGCTCAGCTGAGGCAAAGACCGGCGGCAATGACGTCGAGGCGTTTGCCAAGCACAGCCAAACAACGCATCCATGAGACGCGTCACCCTTACTTAGCACACGCGTTCATTCACAATCTCTTACTCCCAATCCCACCACAGAATCCATGGAACAGGAAATGGAACGACTTATGGCACAAGCAAGAGGCGGTGGTCCGCGTGGGGATCAACCGACCCCCGATAAGTATGTTTTGCATCGAATCGCGTGTCCTTGTCACTCATTTCCTCCCCACAGCGGCGAGGTCATTCATATCTCCTCATTGGCACTCCTGAAGGTATGTCTCAAGCAGGGAGAAGTGAGGCGTCCTATTGAACCATACCCTCCTGGTAGATGCTGAAGCACGGCCGCGCCGGTGTCCCAATGGAGGTTATGGGCCTTATGCTTGGGGAGTTCGTAGACGAATACACAGTACAAGTCATCGACGTCTTTGCAATGCCCCAGTCAGGAACAACGGTGACAGTTGAGTCGGTAGATCACGTTTTCCAAACGAAAATGGTGGATATGTTGAAACAGACTGGACGGTAAGCCCGCCCTTTGCCCATTCGTTTTATCTCGACTACTGAGACCCCAGTTTTCTATCAGACCTGAAATAGTTGTCGGCTGGTATCATTCACACCCTGGTTTTGGGTGCTGGCTATCCAGCGTAGATATCAATACCCAGCAGGTGCGTTCCTCTGTCGGACTTCCTCCGCGTCCCATTGAGTTTAATGACTATATATTTAGTCCTTTGAATCGCTGGATCCTAGATCTGTAGCCGTTGTTATTGACCCCATTCAGTCAGTAAAAGGCAAAGTGGTCATCGACGCTTTCCGCCTCATCAACCCTCACGCTGTAATCTCTGGACGCGAACCACGGCAGACGACCTCCAACATCGGCCATATTAATAAGCCTTCAATCCAAGCCCTCATCCATGGTCTAAACCGACACTACTACTCCATCGCCGTGAATTATCGCAAGACGGAACTCGAACAAAGCATGCTCATGAACCTTCATAAGAGAAACTGGACAGAAGGACTGAAGCTACGCGACTTCTGTTCGCACAAAGAAGAGAACGAGAAAGCTATCAAGGTTCGTTACTCATCATGCGAGCACGTCACCGGAGACTTATCAAGGACCCTGCGCAGTCAATGCTTTCCCTTTCAGAGGCGTACAACAAATCTGTCCAGGAGGAATCAACACTCACCCCAGAACAGCTACAGACGCGTCATGTGGGAAAGCAGGATCCGAAACGACATTTGGAAGAAGCGGTCGAAAAAGCTATGGGTGACCAAGTCGTTCAGAATCTTGGGACGATGTTATTGGCTGAACTTTAGATATTGATTCGGGATGTACGATGCCGCTTTTTGATGGAATGCTTTTCTTAACATCGCAAGCAGCTGTCCAAACGCATATAGTTAGTGGAAAGGAACCGGGGATGCAGCCCCGAAGGTAAACGATTTGAAACGCGAAACCACGGTAGAGGTCACAAGGGAGATAACGTGGTCAAGCTCCGTTCTCAAGGCTAGGGAACATCTCGAGATGACTGGTGAAGCAAAGCTTGATTGTATGATTTGATTCTCTCCGACCTTGGCCCCTGCAGAGGAGGCGGACATAGAACTTCTTCTCCACAAATCGGAGGCTCATTGCATCATCCCAGTGGCGACAAAGGATGAGGCAAGTCGAAGTCTATCTCACGGGACCATTGGACGACAATTAATTGAGGAGCCTCCGGGTCACCCGACTGCCAACATCTTGAATTTGCTCCAGGAGAGTGGAATTGACTCTATTCCGGATGGTCATGCCGACTGACATGTAGGGAAGAAGGGCAATTACTCTAAGCTCAACGAATGTCGGCTTGGAATAGGATTGCACGCGAAGCACGCACAAGCTGGAAAATAAGGAAGTGGATAGCGCTTAGAAGCTCGACCGAGGTCGGCTGAGATTGGCCATGACACCCATCTGCTTCGCGCGCCGAATGGTCTTGGCTAGGAGGCGTTGACTTTTTGCAGTGAGCATCGTCTGTTCCCGGGGATAGATTTTGCCCATGCCCGATACGAATTGATAGAGGACCTCTGGGTTCATAGTGAAGGAGCGGGGGTCGAGGTTGAGACGGTAGAAGACGTCATTTCCTCTGGCGATAGAGGGAGGTGGAGCCACTTGGTACTTGGCAAATGGTTTGTATGTTTTTGCGCGCGAATTGTAGGAGAGTTCCGTTGGCCGAAGAACCTGTGGCAAGAGTGAGTACCCGACGGAACGCATAGTGAAGAGCAAAGGACACACCCTGTGAGGCTGTACTTTTACCCAGGCTAGAGATAAATGTGTCAGCACACGGAGCACTTCGAAAAAAGCAAAGATCCTGACGGGTTGTCTTGTACTGCTGCTGGGTGGATTGGGGCCGTTGATAGTCAACACCTCCAAGCATATTCGAGAGGTGGGACATTAAGTCACCACTGTCATTTCCGCGTCTTGCGGATGTCGAGAAGAGGGCGGTGAAGGAACGCGCGACGGGGACGTGCCGACAAGCCTGGTGCAGGCAGGTTTGCATTTGGACGTTTGGGAGAGGACGAAAAAGCGTGACAGCCCTGGCTGCCAAGTTGGGGTGTCACGGCGCCGGAGATTACTGGTGGTAAGATTGATTCCGTGCCAGGACCCCGGTTAGCGCTGTGACGCTTGTGACTGTCACGAGCGGAGAATGTCTCATCGGCGAAGGCGATCGTGCGCGTTGCAACGACGATGAAGGCGACGAGGGTGAGGTTTCAGGAAATATAGGATGGGCGGTTGTGGCCTGCGCTTGTTACTTTGGGGAGCTGCGGGGCGAGTGGCCGGAAAAGAATGTCTGCGAGTGATGGTCGCACGGAACTACTAATCCAGCTTGCAATAAATGGATCATGGATTTGACGAGAGCTCTGTTCCTCTTCTAATGTCGTCTTGACCCGCATCCATCCATCTTTCCCTTACGCCCCATTCTTTCACGACCCAGACCACCGTCGGCGCTCCGCCGTCTAGCCACAGGTCTCTCTTGCTGGCACCCACCAGTTCAGCTTAATGTCAGACTCCGGTCAATACCAACGACGACAGCCTCCAAGCCCGCTCGTCTTCTCCCCAGACGCCATTCTCTCCCCCGTACCCCTCCAGGCCCAGCAGAGCATCGCCAGTATCAACAATGCTTCCGCGTCCAACACGGTGTCCATGCCGTTCGTCAGACGCCATGTAACCCGTCGTCTCAAGGCCGCAAAGGCTGATTGCGATAAGGAACTCCAGCGCATCACCAACAATATCACCGCCTTCTTCGAGGAGCGCCTTCGCGAAGGCGACCACGAGACAGAGCGGGATCGCCGCGAACGCGACCAGGACTCCCAGCAGGGTGACCCAGAGCCGCTCAGAGAAGCCTTTGCGTGTGCCCAAGCCTCGGAATTCGGCGCTCTGCAGACAGACGAGTATAGCTCAGACGGTGGTTATGACGCTGAGCCCGAGTACGGTCGACATAGTCGTCAACGTGCGTGTCCACAAGAACGCTCCCGACCCCCCTCACTTCTCCTTCATTCCTACTCATCACCTGTTACAGCGTCTTTCACCTCTGCTCAGATGAGTCCTGCTTCCATACGGCGACATAGTGCTGCTCCATGGGATAGGCCGCTCTCGAGCTCTGTTTCGTCGAGCGTCGTTGGTTCCAGCCCAGCATCGTCCACCATCCTGTTGCCTGATGCGCCCATCACTCGTAAGCAGCCGAACCCGCCTTCTTCTTCCACCTCGTGGGCCACTGGCAGTGCTTCTTCTCGCCGACTCTCGCGCACAATTCATATGTCTGCCCGACCGACCCATTCCGGTCAAAGCTCGCGTTCGACTTCCCGCTCTCGCTCTCCCCTACCTCCAGTTTCCTCTCATGCAAGCTTTTCTGAATATGCTGTCAGTTCCGCCTTCAACAGACGGTCATCTCGAATACTCGTCGATGATCCTGTCGACCCTATCATGACCGCTCTCTACGAAATCATCGGAGTCGCCACGGATGTTACGGAAATGACAGTTCCTCAGCTGATCAACCAGCCAAAAATTATGGAGACAATTGTCCAACGCGTTCAAAATATTGGCAGAACATGGGACGATCATCCGGATTGGCATGGGCGTAATTGGTATGTTCAAGTCCTTCTGGCTGTCGCCAGCCTCAGTCGTGTGGTCGAATGGTGGGAGGCGGAAAAGCAGTTCTGGAACTTCAAAGACAACGAGGAGGAGGAGGAAGAAGAACCCTTTATGTTCCTTACGAAACCCATCGAGGACAGCGGACCCCCACCATCCTCGTCGCTCCATACAGACGCTGAACTGGAAGGGTTCAAGCTGAATGATGACGACGATCACAAGGTCCGACCTCCCACTCCGCCAACAATTACCCGGAAATCAAGAGATGAACCCCCGCCAAAGTCTACCACTCCCTCGAAACTTGGACCTCCGATTTCTTCAAAGCCGCTTCCGAGCGCATCGCCCTCCAAAATCATGGAAGCGACAGAATCTGCTCGTGTGCTCGCCACGGAGCGTCTTAGGCTACAAGCAGAGACTGCGCAGAACCAGAATATCGTCTTGGAATTGAGCTTGGATGGAGATCATTTCATTTGGGTAAATCACGCATGGCGTGGTGTCGTCGGGTAGGTTGCATGTTTCATGTCGGACCTGTTCTCATATTTTCTACTCCCAGCACGGATCCTGAGGGCTTGCCAGGAACTCGAATATCGACGCTACTGTCCCCTTCGGATTGGGCCGTATTCAAGGAAGCTAGTCAGCGTCTGCAAGAGGATGATTCACATACAGTTGAAGTTCGTTTTAAGCTCCAAATCGAACCCACTGTGGAGTACGATCCATCAGCTGGTACACTATATCAACAGATGGAGGGAAAAGGCATGCTCATGATCGACCGAGAGGATGGCCAACCCTCGCACACAATGTGGGTCATTAAACCCATCGCCCCTGCTCGATTCGAACACGACGCACCGACCATAATACTTGAGGAGAATGACCGCGCTCCCGAGCCAGCATCCACGATCCGGCAGAACTTCGTCGACCGCCCGGCTTTCGAACCTGTCACTCCCTTCCCATTCAGTCAACCTGTCAGCACGGACCCCATTCTATGTCGCATATGCGAATGCCAGATTCCTCAGTGGTACTTCGAGAAACATAGCGAGACGTGCGCCGAAACGCACCGCCTGGAAGCAGAGATCGTCGAATGCAACGAATCTATATCTGAGCTACGCAACACCATTCGCGATCTCTTAATTGCGGTTGATCGACCCTCACCTACTGCCGTGCCAGAATATCGCGGTATGCAAATCTTCACGCCATCAGCATCTACAATCGTTTCTTCCCCGTTGCAACTTTTCCGTGCCAACAAGATGCAGCGTCTAGGAGTGAAGAAGATGCAACGGAGATTCCTCGACCAAATCGACGAGATTCTCGAAGTCGCACTGGAGGTTTCGATGCCATCACTCAAGGAGGAGGAAGCGAAGGAGCCGATAGAGCGACAACGACTACTTTCTCCTGGCTCGGAGCGCAAGATCACCCAGATTCGACAATGGTCGAAGCCAACCACTGAGGACGCTGCGCTAGGGCAATTGCTTCAGGATGCAGAACGTGTCATGAGGCAAAAGATTGACAACGTTGTGCGGATGCAAAACACCATCCGTTATTCAGAGAAAATCTGGCTGGAATGGCAGGAGAAGGTTGAGGGAGTACTCGCCACGGTGGATGAATCAGATGGCGAAAGCGAAGGAAGTGGCTCCGCAGAAGGGGATGTGGAAGTCGATGACCTGGAGGTTAATGATCATTCGAGTACGAGGTCGGAGTATGGCGGTGGCAGTGGGGGGCAGAGAACCGTCGACCCTACTCCTGTAGGCTCGGGGTCTCCTGTTCCATATACTTTTGCCCATGCCCGCACGGCGTCCATCCCTCTGCCACCCCAGCCTAGTCCGTCCACCCTCAGTGCCCGCCAGTCACTGCAGGCTACACGTTCATCGACCCCTTCTTCAGTCTCTTCCCCTCTCGCACTTGCCGCTCCGATTGTAGCTTCATCGTCACCCGAGGAACATATGCCGCAGATGTCGTTGGACGAAAGTCCAAATATCCTGACGGTGAAGACTCGTAAGTCCGCTCAAAACTTATTGGAACCAAAGTTTGTCATCACGCCGCCAGCCTCGCCCCTCGTTGCAGCACGCGATGGTAGCTCTAGCTCTCTTACACGAGAGTCTTCTACCAAACGCTCACATCGACGGCATTCCACTGCGAACCTTCTAACGAGTCCGCCGGTTACTGGCCCGCTTTCCCCCCGTCAAACATCGACTCAGCCCTTGGCTCGGACGACACCGTCGATCAAGGACTTCGACATCATCAAGCCTATCAGCAAAGGCGCGTTCGGGTCTGTCTTCCTCGCTAAGAAGAAGGCGACTGGGGATTACTACGCAATCAAGGTCTTGAAGAAAGCTGACATGATTGCGAAGAATCAGATTACGAATGTCAAGGCTGAGCGTATGATTCTCATGAAGCAAGCCGAGTCTCCTTTCGTTGCAAAGCTTTATTTTACTTTCCAGAGCAAGGATAATTTATATTTGGTCATGGAATACCTCAATGGTGGCGACTGCGCCGCGCTTATCAAATCTCTTGGTTGCCTCCCAGAGGAATGGACGAAGAATTATATAGCTGAAGTTGTCCTGGGGTTGGAATACCTGCATCAAAGAGGCGTTGTACATCGGTACGCTTATGATTTCATTCGCCAACTCGTAATGTTGTTTCCCTCCGACACTCATACTTGTTGACAGTGATCTTAAACCTGATAACCTGCTGATTGATGCTCATGGTCACCTCAAGCTTACTGACTTTGGGCTCAGTCGGATTGGTCTACTCGGACGACAAACTCGTGAAGCGCAACTTGGCCGGCCTCTAACTAGGTACAACTCAAGATCGCGGCCACCTTCGATGGACTCCGCCTACCTGTCTTCTCCTCTGATTTATCCTGATTCAACTGGTGGAGGTTCGTACTTCGCTCAACGAACAAGTGCAGTACCTCGCGTCGGCCACAGTCCTCATCAACTCCCTACAGATGATTATGCCGAGTCAAGTGGTTCAGAGTCCTTGTCTGGTCTTCATACACGTCGCAGCCTCAAGCTCGCTGAGAGTCCCCTGCAATCATTTGCGACCGAATTGACCACCGACCTTCGTTCGCATTCCAATTCTGGTGGCGGTGGTACGCCCCCTGGTGAGCAGAAATTTGTTGGCACTCCAGACTACCTGGCTCCAGAAACCATCCTCGGCCTTCGTGGCGATGATACGACAGTCGATTGGGTATGTTGGAACCGAGTTTATCTTCGTTTGGATGCGACAAGTGACTGATAACTCTATCTACAGTGGGCCCTTGGTGTTATCACCTACGAATTCTTGTATGGCATCCCTCCCTTCCATGCTGAAACGCCAGAGAAGGTTTTCGAAAACATCCTCTCTGGACACATCGAATGGCACGAAGAATGGATTGATTTCTCCCCTGAGGCTCGTGACTTTATGCAGGCCTTGATGACGCTCGATCCTAATGAGCGTCTGGGAGCGAATGGAGCAGAAGAGGTCAAGGCGCACCCATTCTTCGCAGGCATTGATTGGGATAAGGTCACAACCACAGAAGCAGCATTCATCCCGCAGGTGACCGATCCTGAGTCCACAGACTACTTCGATCCTCGTGGCGCCATTCCGCAACTATTCCAGGACGAAGACCCAGTCGCTCTGCAAAGCCAGTCCACTCTTGACAGCCCAACTGGCAATTCAACCATGCCTCCTCCTGTTTCCATGCCTGTTCCGATCGCTGGTCGCGAGCCGCCACTGTCTGGAGGAAGTGATGACTTTGGGTCCTTTAGCTTCAAGAATTTGCCCGTCTTGAAACAAGCCAATGACGATGTGATCAGAAAACTCAAGACAGACCAAATGGCGCCCATCACTCATGCTCTGACAGAGCCTGCAAATTATCAGCATCAGCGGAAACGGAGCGTCTCCCAGCGCATCAAGAAACCTCCGAGTGTCGTTACCACGATGGGCCCAGGGATGTCTGCTGGACCGCCTTCACCTGCCACCTCAACATCTTCTATTGCGTCGTCTCCATCTCGGGCAAGTCTACCCCCTCCCACACCGGGAAGCAGTGCTGGTCATGTTCGGAAACCATCGGAATACGGCGCCGTTGAGCGTTTCAAGCTCAATCATCTCGAAG
The DNA here is from genome assembly GCA_902728275.1 of Cyclocybe aegerita. Classification (NCBI taxonomy): domain Eukaryota; kingdom Fungi; phylum Basidiomycota; class Agaricomycetes; order Agaricales; family Hemipholiotaceae; genus Cyclocybe; species Cyclocybe aegerita. The sequence continues at coordinate 119,293 of CACVBS010000028.1, forward strand.
GAGAACGAAAAAATTCCCCGAGTCGACTCAGGACGGCTTCGGTCTCAAGCGCAGGTGATGGGTCTGGCTCTGAGACCTGGCAATCTGCAGGCTATGGAAGTCAGCAAGAATCAAACACGCCCCCCTCTTCCGTCCATTCCATTGACCTGCGGAAAGGGCCCGATCCGACTGACCGCGTCGTGACCTGCCTGCTTGCGGAAGATAATCCGATAACAGCTAAAATCATCGAAACGTTATTAATTCGACTGGGCTGTCGATGTGTGGTAGTGGCAGATGGGTCAGAAGCCATCAGTGTCGCAATGGGTGATATCAGTAAGTGATGATTTACCTCGTCCTGGTGTAACGATTGCTGACTGCTTCATGAGTAGAATTCGACTGTATCCTCATGGATCTTCAGATGCCAGTTCGTGAGTCAACTTCTTGCAACTCCTTGCAATTTGATTAAAGTTCCTTTATCTCCTCGCCTGCGTAGTTGATGGTGAAGGCGCTGCACGGTACATCAGAAGCACCAACAGCAAGAATACGAACACCCCGATCATTGCTGTGAGCGCCTATTGCGGCACGGACCCGAACGACACCAGCAATATTTTCGCTGCGTCTATCAGTAAACCGGTCACGAAGGCGGACCTCCTCAGTGAGTTTATCGTCTCGTCTACTCAACCCTTTCAAGTGCTCATCTGAATCCAGCGGTCATGCGTCAACTCGGCTTCAAAACTTCGACAATGCACGGCGCAACAGCACACACGAAAGTTACTGCTTCCGCCCACGTTTCATGACCCCCAACTTTAACGCGCCGTTATGCCCACATTTCATCTTTGGTTCTTGTTGCATCCAGTTTTCGTTCGCTCATGCCCTATCATTTTGTCGCTTTGATTTACAACCTGCAAGCATCCATTTGTTCCATGACCACATAGCATTTTCTAGTCATTCGCATCCTCCTTCCGCCATATCGCACTTTGTAATTTACTCTTAGATACTGTGCCACCAATTAGTTCGGTGCGACTGGTCTCTGACTTGTCGTATGCAGCGCTGTGATCTGACGGTGTGATGATATGACAGATCTGTCAGAGCACGGGGTTCGGGCGCTACAAGATGAGAGATTGCACGGTGCTGTCTGTGCTGACCACTTTGCTGTTGCTTGATTGAGGCCGTTCGTAACCCCCCCGGAAAGCCCGTAAAGACGGTGTGTCATTTACTCAGTCCACCTTGTCGTGATCGTCCGCAGCCCTGCCAGGCCAGTCTGCAACTTTCCGCCACTCTGGATGCACGACCGTCGCCCACGCTTCATGTAGCCACCGCTGAGAGCTTTGCGATCCACCGACGAGTATGGCCCGCAGACCATCGTATCCATCCGCTGCAGCGGTTCCTGTCGATCCCGCTTCCGAGGGAACCCTACCTCCAAACGGCAATTATCAGGTTCTTGACCCAGGCTATGGTCCCCAGACAATACATAGATCTGAACTGCTCTTCATCAACTCAACTCCTCGTATGAACTCTAGGCAGAACGGCGAGCTGTCCCCGCAATCCTCGACCACATCACCTTCTATATCTAGCCAGCTCTACCCATATCACCAGCAGGCCTTCTATCGCTACGCCCCCGCTTCCCAGCCGAGCTCTCCACCACCCCCTGCCGCAACTTACGTCCGGAACGTCCATGTGCAATACCCCGAATATGTCCAGCGAGCCTTCACAAGCCCCCAGGCAACACAAGGACCTCCACCGCCACCCGTTCCTCCCAAACCAGCACCGATCACATCCCCAACACTAGGAACAAGTTCTGCTCCTGTTCTTCATGATATCAGCTACCCCCCCAGACCCCAGTCATACCAGACATTCCCTGTTGCACCTCCTAACGCACCTCCTCCTGTACCTCCGCATGAACCCCCTGCACTACCTCCACTGCCACCTCCCATCCCCATACCTGAGTCTCAGGACGCGAGGGAGGCGCAAATAGCCTCGCCCGTCGAAGATGGAGATGAACTAGCGATGGTCTTGGCTCTTTCACAGTCAGAATCCGTTCAGAGGCAGAAGATGGAAGAGAAGTTGTTGGATCAAGAGGAGCAAGATCTGGCTAGGGCTCTTGCGGAGTCGTTGCTGTCCACTGGAACCCATCTTCCTGATTCAAGCAATCCATTCTTTCTGCCTTCTGACGAGGTCGCCACTTCATCTCGTGTTACTTTGGATGAGCCCAAGGATGAGCATTCGCCCACCCCGACCCCGGCATTACCCCCACCAGTTCCACAGGAAGCCGCTGCAGCCGCGCAAAACCCTTGGGCGTCAGCATCAAGTGGTGATTCCGCCGAATTTGGGCGATACGATAAGTGGCGCATTCCCCCGCTGCCTGAAAAGCTGAGGGAAGAACCTCCAATCGCTGAGGATGAAACAGAAACCAGCAAAGGAAAGAGACCTATGATTTCTGAAGGTGGATCCCAGCCAGAGCAAGCCCCTCAGGCTGATTCTCCCCGTCGGCCATTGAGCGCCTCCAGCGTCTCAATGCTACCTTATACCCTTCCAAGTCCAGGTGTACAAGATGATTCTGATGGGGGTTCGGGCAGCGAGGATGCGAAATCGTTGCCACCAATGGAAAACTCGACATCGGCCCAAACATCTGGCGCGTTCTACAATGTCGATGTGTTGGAACAAACTGAGAGCGATACTGTACTCGTCTTCGACGATGAAGCTTACGCTCGTCAACTAGCAGCTGAAGAGGAAGAGCTATTGCGGCAAGAATTAGAATCCAGACGCGGGGAGAAAGGAAATCTTGAGGCATCACAACCTCAAGAACCGGAGGGGCAGGACCTCCCGCTTTACACAACGCGGGATCAACAGCTGCCAGAATGGCAAGCCACAGAGCTGTACTCGGAGTTGTACTCCAATAATCGACCGCGATCCATGACTACCCCCCAGCGCCAATCTAGCATTCAACCTCATCCCTTGCCAACCCAATCGAAAGGAAACAGTCGTTCAAATTATCCTTCCTCCATTCCCGAAAATCAACCGGCCTCCTTTGCAAGACGAGGATCTGACGCAGGTATTGCATCTTCAACACCGAATGCTCCCCCCTATGCCTCTCCCTTTCCCATCCCGCATCCTTCCCTGGGCAACCGGCGCGAGTCGGAGCCTGATACCCGCTCTGATGCAAGCCATCACTCGTCGACGTACTCAGCTGCAAGCGCTCCAGCTGCATATTACGACAGACCCACAAGTCAGTCAGTGTCGTCCTCACCTGCGGCAGGACCATCCAATGCTTCCCAACCGGCTCATCTATCAGCCCCAGTCGCCGTTAATCCCAACCACTTCCTCGATCGCGAATTGTTAATGGGTGTTTGTAAGTCTTTTTCTTTTTTTTTCCTTCTACCAAGAAATCTCATCCTCCGTGGTTTAGCTATTGGGTTCAAGCCGCCTGTTATCTCAGCCAAGCTTCTACCTATGCAAGATCCCATGCCCAATATCATTTCACTTCCATACGCGAGATGTCCACCTCTACACTTTCAAGGGCCAGATTGGCGGCATCTCCTGCGTCTTATGGCTAGGTTGAGCGGAACGAGGATCGAGCCTACAGTTGAGGCCATGGCTATCTGCAAGACGGAGCTTAAACTGCGTACGGTAGTTCAGTTTGTAAAGGTACTGTACACCCTTAACTGTTGTCAGCTTGTGAACTCAGATATTGTCCTATTAGCCACATTCGTCCTCTAATACCTGGCGGACGGTGCTTTGGTTTTCGATAGACCATCCTATTCCTCCTGCCGCCCCAGGAGCGTCTCGATATCTAACCGGAAACCCGAACCTTTTGCCATGGTCGTATACGCTGTCGCCAATACCTATGCTCTTGCGCGATGCAGCTGACACCCTGATTTCGAAGGCGTTCACAATTCCTGTCACGGATGCTGTCCCCTTGCCCACATTACCCATTACGTTCCCGAACTTAGCGCTCTACCTACAAGCAGCTCTGGACGCATCCCGAAGGCACTCTGATGCCAATGGGCATGGAAAGCTTGGGAGGATGGTACAGATGTGCTATCCACACGTCGAGGAGACCCATTCCGACTTCGATATTCCCGACCGAAGGGGCGGAGTCGAGCGTTTGTTCAAACGGGTCATTGGACGATCGAACAAGGAAAAGAAGAAAGGCAAAAGCACCAACAACGAGGAGACCTATCAGCTCGTCACTCCTTTTGTCCCAGACGAATGGGGTGCTTAACAGCCGAGTACTCAGGAGGGACAACCCTCTACTATGTAATTTATGCTATGGGTACATGGTTATTTATGTATTGGCTTTCCTCGTCCTTGCGCATGTCATTTCCCATTTGTAGAATTTCTTTGTACGATCTAGGTTCCTGCCATATACCAATGGATTTCAAGAGAGAGAGCTGAGAGAGAGTGGCGTTCTGTTAGAGTAGTGTCAACGAGGTTACTTGTCGCCATTTCTGGCGACATGTCCCTATCTTCCATGTTGAACTTCAACCATGACCTGCTCCGTCCGATTCGCTGGCTGTGGCTGCAATGAAACATCAGTGCCTTCTCTTGCTACGTGAAATCCCAGATAGCAAATCCATGGCATCTCTTCCTATGCTTGGTGCCGAGGATGAGAAGGATAAATCGCGTCTGCAGACACTGGCAGTTTCCCTTCTTTGCGGTGACCTCGCCTAGACTGTCCTTTCATTGCTGCAACATGGACTCCCCCTTTCTTGTACCCACGCTTAGAAGCTAAAAAACGGTTCTTGGTTTACAAATGTCCGCCGGGCATGGTGAAGTGGGGCATGAGCTACAAAAATAGTTGCTAAGAAGCACCCATTCGCTTCTTCAGTCCGCAGATGACCGCGTAATCGATGGTGCTCCGGTACTATATACCGCTCCTTACTCCTGGCTTTCGGCCCCAGCTCCTATCCCCCTCAACGATGTCGAAGGCGGATATAATGACCGCGGAGAAAACCTCTCAAGAAACACAGCTGGAAGAGCGACAAACTGATTCTCCTGCTTTCAATGCCGAAGTTGACGCCCTCAGACTTCCCTTGAGAGGCCGGAAGCTTACAGCAGCGATCGCATTCGTCACTGGGACTGGATTCACTCTCTTTGGGTGCGTGCATTCCTCCAATAATTAGCTCATTCATGACCTACATTCGCGTTGTTTGTTAGATATGACCAGGGAGTCATGTCCTCCCTTTTGACTGCTAAACAAGTACTTGTCGATATTTATACGTTCTCATTGCGTTCTTACAACTGCGGCTAGTTTGAGAAAACCTTCCCCGAGGTCGTCGTGTCCCCTGCCCACAGAAACCATGCAACCTTGCAGAGCCTCTTGGTCGCAATCTACGTTCGTCCATGGGCAAGGAAACAAATCGCCGAGCAATATGTGACGTACATTTTATCCAGGAACTTGGGTGTCTTGCTGGTGCTCTTTCTAATCTCTGGGTCGGAGACAAGCTTGGTCGAAGGCGTACAATTGCTTTGGGTGGCATCATCATGATTGCTGGAGCAATTCTTCAAGCCGCGTCATTCAGCTACGCTCAAATGCTCGTGGCTCGTGTCATTACAGGTTTTGGGAATGGACTTAATGTGAGCACCGCGACACTAACGTGGACCAGCCGGTATTCAATTGTACAGACATCGACTGTGCCGTCTTACCATGCGGAGTGCTCGCCGGCTGCTCAGAGAGGTCGCTTGATCATGATTGAAGGAGGTCTTATCACATTCGGGATCATGATTTCGTGAGTTCTTCTTCGTCACTGAAGGCGTATTTCTGACCACCCCGCTCAGCTATGTACGTGATTTAAGTTTCGTCGATTTCGGCTTAATTTGTTTCTGATTACCCTTCTCAAGTGGATCGACTTCGCACTGTGAGTTGTCGAACATGACTGTTTGGTCTTCTCCTTACATGGCGCATTTGGCAGCTTTTGGGCCAGTGATTCTTCGGCCCAATGGAGGGTTCCGGTTGCTCTACAAATCATCTTCGCTTTGATCATGGTTATTGCCATTGGCTTTGTATGTTCATGTCCCTTTTCCTCCTGCAATACTTATGTCTTGATATAGCTTCCCGAGTCTCCCAGGTGGTAAGTTCGACTACTGGAGAGACACGCAAGAAGCGTACTAAGGATCTCAGGTTGCTGAAGGCCGGACGTCCGGCTGAGGCCATGGCTGTCATATCTGCCCTCGAGGACAAGCCCCCCTCAGACGAGAAGATAAAGCAGACATACGAAGCCATTCGCGAGGCTGTCTTGTTGGAAGAACTCGGGCCAACGAGCGGTAGTCGACACCCTGATAAGACGCAGTCAAAAGATGTTCCTTTAAGGGAGTTGTTTACTGGAGGTCGCGGACAGAATTTCCGTAGAGTCAGTCTCGGTGTAGTGATTCAATGCTTCCAACAGGCATGTCACGCTTTTCCAGAGTCGTCTTCCCTCTCTCATTCTGTTGAGACTAGATTACTGGGATCAACATTATAACGTATTATGCGGTGAGCTTTTCGATTCAAATTTTGCCGGTGGTAGTCCTGATTTTAGAAACAGACACTTCTATTCGAGCGTCTGCACATATCAGACACCAACTCTAGAATCATTGCGGCATGCAACGCCACCGAATATTTCATGGCATCTTGGATCGCTGTCTTTTTCATCGAAAGCATCGGTCGACGCAAGCTAATGTTCTTTGGGGCTGCCGGGCAAAGTGCCTCCATGGTGCTTCTTGCGGTTCTGGGGAGCCTCGATCACTCAGCAGCTCGCGTAATAAGTGCTGTTCTGCTCTTCGTTTTCAACTCATTCTTTGCCGTGGGGTGGCTCGGAATGACATGGCTTTACGTAGGCGGGTCGTCCTTCCTTCGCGTTGAATTGCTGCTGAATTTGCGCAGCCCGCTGAAATTGTTGGACTACGTGTGCGAGGGCCTGCTAACGCGCTTTCAACAGTAAGTGAAACATGTAAACCTGTGTAGAAACCGCGAATGAAACTAGGATGTAGGCTAGCAATTGGACTTTCAACTTCCTTGTCGTTATGATTACTGGCCCCGCATTCGAGAACATCTCGTGGAGGACATATATTAGTAAGTTCTACGCCCCTTCGGTCTGAGGGAGTCTCATCTTGTTCTAGTTTTCGCCGTCCTGAATGCGGCTATCATTCCGCCCGTGTATTTCTTCTTTCCAGGTAATCGCAGCAGCCTTCAAAATGTTCATTAAATGCTGACGGTCTTCAGAAACCGCTGGGCGCTCCCTAGAAGGTATGTAGCGATGGTCGGTGCATACGAGAAATGCGGGGGCTGACGATTTGCGTCTAGACATGGATGTTATATTTGCGTTGGCGCATCGGGAGGGTGTTTCGCCTGTCTCTGTTTCGTTGCGCCGAGACGTCCCAATGGCTGGATCCCCTGAGGCAAATATGATCCTCGGTCACGACGAGGATTTAAACGCCTGACGGAAATTATGTTGAGATGGTATTGTGGTAGATAAGATCAAGCCATAGGACTAGCTAGATGGGGTGGGGACCTTGACTCTAGAAAGCCGAACTGTTTCTCTCCTGAGTTCATCTAAAGCTTGTCGGTCGAGTGGTCCTCCCTCCTTCGAGGACTTAGCTTTCTTCGGCCACCCAAAGCGGTTCATTGGCCAGATGATAAGAATCAACTTCGACTCGATTAGTCCTCGGGACACCTATGAATAAGACAAATGGATGGAGAGTAATGGCGTTCATGGACTCACTGGACCAAAGCGGTTGCTATCATCACTTAGAAAATGCTCGTCGCCTATAAACCATGTCACTTGAAGTGTGCGTCAACAATACCTGAGCGACCGACCTTCTACCCAGACATGCCCTTGGGGTACAGTGACCTCCTGGTCAGGGTATGGAGGCAGTGTCCGGACGACATCACCTTCCTCTGCGATAATCCGCTTTATGAGTAAACGTTCGGGGTTCTCTGGTGACCTGTTCGTGAGATTAGCTATGCCTACTGAACCTAGGAAGTGAACCAACATGCCTGAAAGTTACGATGTCGTCACGCCCATAGTCGTGCTGTGTATGGACAGCAAAGCGGCTGAATAGAGCCACATCCCTCCGGGGTGAAGAATCGGGATTAAGGGTTGGCTTCCTAAACAACGTCAGCGAGCTGCAGGACGGTATCTTAAAGTGGACAAACCCACCTGCATGCTGCGTCCGCTTATAGTGTTGACATGGAAGAAGTAGTTGCCCAGAAAAATACCTGTTGGGAGCCAGTAGAGGATGGATCGTGGCGGACGTGCTGATGCCTGAAGAAAAGAGACCCAGGGATTTATCGCCATCGTTTCTATCAAGTGCCGCGAAATAGCAAACCGCGTTCTTCTTGATCATGAGAACGCGAGAAGAGGTTACGTAATATCGTCGCCACACGCTCCTGGGTGTCCATTGCGAGCTGAGAACAAGGCGCCCTTTTCCTCCTAGAGTCCACCGACATTCGGCGTCTTTTCCCTCAAAAACGGCAATGTTATCTCCTTTTCTCTATCAGAATCCTCACTTCTGTGCTAGCGCATCGATTGGACGCATAAATCCTGCGAATTCATCTACGCATCTCCTGCTATATAGCACATTGAGCTCCCTTGTGTGGTTGGCTGGACACTGCCGAACTTCAATAGGTCAGGACCCACAGTGATTGACATCCGACAGTGGCTCTTACTTCGAGCCTTTCACTAGGATCAAAAATGAAGATCTTGTAGGGCACATGCTTTACTTTGAAATGCATTATACTGGAAACAGGTACGCAAAGAATATGCCTCTGAGCCCAGGAAGAATTGATCTCGATAACGTTAAAATGTACCTAATGCAGCCTAGAAATCGCCTGTGACGTCATTACCCTCCTTGTCCCAGGTATATCTGTACTTTGACACTGACACTTGCCTTCCCTGATTTCATCGGATTTCTTAAAAGGCGATGACTGGATTCTGAATTCCCTATCGCGTTTCATCATGGGTCAGAGACACCAGGTGTTTCTCATTGCTCGCATCGTCCCCGATGGAAAGCCCAGCAAAGCACGATACCGCTGCATCGCTGCACTACACCACCAGTGGACATACGGGTGCCTTGCTCTGAAGGCAGTCACTCGCTTTATGGCGTTGGTCAAACAGAGGGACAACTCCGAGATCATTCAGGACGAAATTCGCTCGGCCAACGAGCTATATGGATCGTTGGAACCCCAACAAAAGCTTCCCCGTGTCTTGTGCCCTTATCTTCAATTTCTAGCCTGTGTCGCCTGGTGCGTTAATTTCAGTGGCGAGCCATATGAAGCGATGTACGCCCCGGATTCTATTATCCTTCCAGCCAGCATGGCGAGTTTTGACGGTGGTACGTTTTGCATTTGTGCGATTCTAGTACCATTTGAACGAATTCCATTATCTCACACAGATAACAATGACGGGATAACTATCATTGATTTAACAATCCTGGAGTCACCGTCCTACTGCTATGTCAAATTCTCGAGACCGAAATCAATCAACGCGAGGCAGTACATCCGTACATATTATCCAGAACCAGCAGAGTTGGAAGAAGAAGAAGAAGACGAAGCTGACGGGGGAACGGTATAGAGGCGCAAGTGCAGTCCGCCCTTCGCCCATTGGAATCTCTTCCCCTTATTTCCACCGATGTCCTCGAAGAGGTCTGGCCAAGCGACTATCGAACAGTGCAGAAACGAGGACGTGTCCCTTCTTCCGTCATGCCCGCTGGCGTCGATGCAGACCTCGCAGCTTTTGACATCGACAAGATCCTTTCTGAGCCTTTCGACATTGTTCGTTTAAAGAAATATCTTCTCGCCCAGGATCGGATCGAAGACAACCTGCTTCATTTGTTCAACAAGATCATCGAGTTGGAGACTAAAAACGATCAAGTCGTGGATCTCTCCCAATATCGTCTTCGGCATGAACAAATCAGCAAGATTCTATCGTCACATACGAACGTCGAGGTCCTGAAGTTATCGCACAACAAAGCAGTGTCCATGGCTTTCGTTCAGCAACTTTCCCCCACTCTTCCTAGGTTGCGGCGACTCGTGGTTCTAAACACCTCAATTACGAAAGACGAAGTCAGAACTGCATTTTGTGACAATCCCAAACTTTTTCATGGTCTGGAAGCATTTATCCATCCCGCATTCAACTCTTTCTACCCTGGTGCCCCGGAAAGTCCTCCAATCGCCTTCACTCATGTCACCCTGGACAGCAGCCAGCGCGATATCGACGCTGTGAGCTTGTCTTACTTCACGACACCACAGGTATTGCAGGGCCTCATTGACTATCTGAGCCCGCTGCTCGACGATGAGAATGGAGTCACGTTCGTCACCTGCATTCGACTCTGCCGCTATTCGCTGAAGGCGGCCTATGCTTCTGAGCTTCGCAAAGAAGGCCAACCTTGGGGAGATCGTATTGTACCCTTTGTACCACAAAGTCCTATGGATTTGAATGGGACTTACGATGGATGGACGTTCATGTTCCTATGCAGTCTTTTCGGAGGTCTCAACCGATATGGATTTTGCCGGATCACAAGAGCGTCGTGGATGAACTTCGTCAAGAAATCAAAGCCCTCCGTGCCGAGAAGTCGTTAAGCGAGGAGGAGAGAAGTGCCAAAGAAGTTGTGATTCATGCGAGTTATTCAACGAAAGTCGGCACTGTCTATGACCTGCATGGTTTCCTCGAACAGCTCGAGCTAGAGGGCAGGGAGCCACCCTCTTCTGAGCAAGTGGCCAGGATGGAAGAGATATTTGCTGGCATGGAAAAAGGTCAAGAGTTTTATCAACCCTTCTCAAAACTTACCAGCGAAGACCTTCCTGGTGCAGTTCTGGATTCTGACACTGCATTGGAGTGGAGACGTCGTTACTATCAATACCAACATTGTGAGCCAGCGTGGAATTAGAAATAATATTAATGTTCAGAGTCGAGTCCTCTCGACGACACTTTTCGCAGAAAGATACGAGTCGTGTGTATCCTACCTGTAGCTCTATTAAATGATCATTAGTACGACGATTGAGAGGAGATATGAGTACGTAGCGTGAATTTATGATAACAAGTATGGCACTTCAATAAACTATGGCACAGGCAAGAGAGTGGAGTAGCTTGAATAGTATGGGGTTGGTGGGGCTATATTACATCTTGATTCAATATTCCGTCTAGCATAGAATTATCATGAGGATCATGGTGCTTAGAAGTCTTCCGCCGTTGAGCTAGGAACGTTTCAGTTAATCGGTCAATCAAGTTAATCTCGAGCACTCACAAGAACTTATTAGAAGAGCAGGAGGTTGAACGGGACATGGCCGGCGAGTGTTCAATGTTGGCCCTCGCATACTCTGAGACGCGTCGTTCAAAGAAGTTTGTCTTGCCTTGAAGGGAGATCATGTCCATGAAGTCAAAGGGATTGGCGGAGCCATAGTGCTTATTGTTGCCTAGAGAGGTCAAAAGGCGGTCGGCGACGAATTCAATGTACTGGCACATAAGGTTTGCGTTCATCCCAATCAGCGCGACAGGAAGAGCATCTAAGAGCTCCATTAATCGCGAAGAAAATGTGCGATAAAACAGGCATACCAGTCAAAAAGGTCTTCTCAATTTCAACAGCCTCTGTAATAATGTTGAGAATAGTCTGAGGGTGTGGTCGACGCTTTAGGTGTGTGAACACGAGACAGGCAAAGTCGGTGTGCATTCCTTCATCTCGACTGATGAGTTCATTCGAAAAGGTCAAGCCGGGCATGAGCCCACGCTTTTTGAACCAAAATATGGCAGCAAACGAGCCCGAAAAGAAAATCCCCTCGACTGCCGCAAACGCAACGAGACGCTCGGCAAACGTCGAATGCTTGTCCGTGATCCAGCGCAGAGCCCAGTCCGCCTTGAGTTTTATGCAGGGTATCGTCTCAATGGCGTCGAAGAGATATTCGCGCTCGTTCACGTCCTTGATGTAAGTATCAATGAGGAGGGAGTACGTCTCAGAGTGGACGTTTTCCATCATGATTTGGAAGCCGTAGAAGCAGCGGGCTTCAGCGACTTGGACCTCGTTCGAAAATCGCTCGACGAGGTTCTCGTTGACGATACCGTCCGAGGCGGCGAAGAAGGCAAGGACATGTGAAATGAAGTGGCGCTCGCCTGGAGTTAGCTTGACCCAGTCCCACAAGTCGTGCTGGAGGTCAATCTCTTCAGCGGTCCAGAATGAGGCCTGAGCTTTCTTGTAGAAGGCCCATATCTGATAAAGAATGATGAATGTTTGGAAGCAGTGACAGGGAATGATGATGCTGACCTCGTCGTATTGGATCGGAAAGAGAACAAAACGGCGCGGAGATACTTTCAGTAACGGCTCTTCGTCTGTTCGGCCGAAAGGTTAGAAAAAGTGGAACGACACGAGGCGACAGGAGAATCACGGATGTGATTAACTCACATTCGGGAAGATCCACCTCGCCCACAAAGAGGGTACGCGAGTCGTTAGGCTGGGGTTCGGCGTGACGTTGCTTCAAGGTTTGAGGATGAAGTGCACCGTTGGTCGTGCGGACTGCGAGCTCAGAAACCATGGAAAAGCGACCGTGAATGGGTGTATTGACCAAGAAAGAACCCAGAGAACCGCCAGCCGTCCTTGATGAGTCAGGGAGAGGAGCAAAAATGGAGTGTGTCCGTCACAGATGCGTGACGTAACAGTCACGTGTAGCGTGTTGCTAATTACAAATAGAAGCAAAGGGTCGCGACGCGTTGTTGAACGCTGGCCAAACACAACCACACCGAGTTGCCCATAAATAGCGTTGAGGGTGCTCAACCCTGCTCTTTGCGCGACTCCCCTCCTCGGACTCTACTCAGTACTTCACTACTCTTCTGCTACACCAATGGCCACCGTTGCCCGCCCCGTCTCTCCTGGACCCACTCCCAGCAAGAAGGTACTTGCATCCACGTCGCAGCCATCGCGTCGCGTCACTGACCACTCATGTCCAGGCTGCTGCCGCCCTTGCTTCATTCACCCTCGAGACACCCACCAAGCTTTCGACAAAACTCATCGATGATGCCAGGCTTCCCCAATCACCCGAGTCATTGACCGGCACCGCGGAGGAGGATCCATTGTCCATCCCTCGCAAATACGTTGGCGATGTTGACCTGCCAGAGAGTATGTGGCTTTACTCTTTGACGCGTCTTCCTGTCCTGACCTTCACCCAGGCGAAGAGCCTCTCCTCAAGGAGTCGCGTCGGCGCTTCGTTCTCTTCCCTATCCAATATAACGAGGTGTGTATACCTGTTGACGCGTTTTGCTATCTCATACCGACGCGTTCCAGATTTGGCAAATGTACAAGAAGGCCGAAGCTTCTTTCTGGACGGCTGAGGAGATGGACCTCTCCAAGGATGTCCATGATTGGAACAACCGCCTCAACGATAACGAGCGCCACTTCATCTCTCACGTCCTCGCCTTCTTCGCCGCTTCCGACGGCATTGTCAACGAAAATCTCCTCGAACGTTTCTCCAATGAGGTCCAGGCCGCCGAGGCCCGCTGCTTCTACGGTTTCCAAATCATGATGGAGAACATCCACTCCGAGACCTACTCCCTCCTCATCGACACGTATATCAAGGACCCTGCCCAGCGCGACTACCTCTTCGACGCCATCGAAACCGTTCCATGTATCAAGCGCAAGGCCGAGTGGGCCCTCCGCTGGATCTCTGACAAGCACTCGATATTCGCTGAACGTCTTGTCGCCTTCGCCGCCGTCGAGGGTATTTTCTTCTCGGGCTCCTTCGCGTCTATCTTCTGGCTGAAGAAGCGCGGTCTTATGCCCGGCCTCACCTTCTCCAACGAGCTCATCAGTCGCGACGAGGGTATGCACACCGACTTTGCTTGCCTCTTGTTCAGTCATATGAAGCGCCGGCCCCACCCCGACACGGTCAAGATGATCATTACTGAGGCTGTCACCATCGAGCAGGAGTTCCTGACAGGTCAGTTATCCTTTTCTCTCACAAGACGCGGCAAGTGGAGCTGACGCCCAATAATATAGATGCCCTGCCCGTCAAACTCATCGGCATGAACGCCGAGCTCATGTGCCAATACATCGAGTTCGTCGCTGACCGCCTTCTCGTCGCGCTGGGCAATGAGAAGGTGTACAATAAGTCGAATCCCTTCGACTTCATGGACATGATCTCGCTACAAGGCAAGACCAACTTCTTCGAGAAGCGCGTATCGGACTACTCCAAGGCTGGCATCAACCACTCGTCGTCAACAATGGAGTCGACGTCAAATTCCTCGAAGAGCTTGTACGTTTTCCCGCGCTTTTAAGTTGCATTTGAGCCTTCAGCTGACTTGACTTCTTTTCTTTTTCCAGTGTCCTCGACGAAGACTTCTGATTGTTTTCTTGTTGCATTGTTTCTAGACGCATCTACTCATACCACTATCATATGCATATCCTTAGGCTTTCTTTTTGTACTTACTAGACACATGTACGCCTACAACTAACACCAACCATGTATTCTGTGTTTCCAATAATATTGGAAAAAAATATAAATTATCTCTCCATTCTTGCTGTAATGGACCAGAGTGAATGTCTACAATTTTTTGAAGTCAAGATGTTATGGCTAATGACACTGACACAGTCATTCTATACTTGCGCCGAAGTGTTTTACATAACTCACATGTTTGGTCCTCATTGTGACAGCGCTTTACGCTGGTTGCATGCTAACATGAATAATTCAGCAGACTGGCATGGGTGCACGAGATGTATTTCGGACGTAGCATATGTTCCACCTAAACATCGGGCTGCTTACACAGGACACACAATTTGACTCTCGACGTTTCCCTCATCTTGACAGCGTGTTGATGATGAGAAAAGGATGATAGATCCTGGGTCAATCATAATGTTAACGTTTTGGCCGGCGTACTGCCAGGTACCAGGAGCCTGGGCACAAACTGTAGATTAGAGTGGTACGAAGGACAGGCGGAAGCGTAGCTGTTCCCCGGAGTAACTATGGACGGTAAGTACGAGATGCCAGATCGACGGCACGGCAGCCTGCTGTTGCTGAGAAAGGGAGGCAAGCAAGAAGCGTCGCCTCTGGGGCAGACGAACGAACGGGAACGGAAACGGATTGACAGGCCTCAGAGCCGTTAACAGCGTGGGCGAGCGAGAAGCTGTCGATCACGTCTGTCGGGACATGAGCTTGGAATTCCATGCAGAGTGTACAACTGCGTGTTAAGATTCTTTTCTTAAAAACGAGTCTAGATGAACGAAATACGGAAGGTCATGGTTAGCGCGCTACTTTGCCAGAGAACGAGGATACTAGCGCGCACCTTAAGACCACGACGTACTCAAGAACCTCATGTTGCGGGGCCTTCCATGAATTCCTGGGTTCCACGGATAAACACCAGCCGAGTGGGGTAGGTCCAATGCAGCAAAAACAAAGACACAATGCGCCGCGCGACAAAAGGTAGTTTATCAAACAGCAATAATGAAGGCACAAGAAGCTCGACGGGAGTGGAGTCGGGGGCATTCGCTGCGCGCTGCTGAGCCAGTGAGACGCGTTGGAACTGAACACAAACGATGGGGAAAGCTAT
>CACVBS010000028.1:134810-270546 GCA_902728275.1 Cyclocybe aegerita
GACGAAGAAGGTGCATCATGCACGTTCGACAGCCTGCATCTCGCCGCCGCCGTTCAGCCCCCCGAACAGCCCGCTGCCAAGCTTACCTCTATCCTCTTCTTCCGAGAAGAGACCCCACCACCAGTCGCACCACCTGAGAATGGCGCAGTCGACGGTGGACCTTCGGACGGCGCTTCCTTTCCCTGCGACCCACAGGCTCACCACGAGCGAGCCTATCTCTGATCAGACCAGTTTACCGATCAGGAAGACGGCCAGACACCGATACGATACTACTGGTCGGGCGAGGGATCTACAGCCACCTCATGTGGTCAGTGTTGGCCCTGCTGCTGTTTAGGTTGCACCCCTCGCTGACGTCTATCTGCCAGGACACGATAGCAGAGACTATACCTACTGCTGCACCTTCGGAAGTGCAAGTGCAATGGGGATATGCGATTTGAATCCAACTTGGACACATTCTTTCTCCTGCTCTGTTGCTCTTTTGCTTTGGGCTATTTATTACATTCGTTCAATGTTGATACGACTTCAGTCTTGAAGACTACCTAGAATAAAATGCAACTACGGACAGAAAACAAATGGCAACCCCGCCATATGATCATATGTACTTGTATCATTATATCTGTAATATATGTTCAGCGAAGTCCTTCGGGATGTCAACACACGTCGTAGATTCGGCTTTCAGACGCTAGTCATAAGAAGAAACACAATTGCCAATAGCTGCAGGTTCTGAACCGACTCGCAAGTCGACTTGGCGCAGAAAGTTCGCAGTAGGAGCGCGTCTTTTATTTATCTTTTTTCGTCTCCGGCTTTTCCTTTTGCGACTTGGGCTGGGGTGCGGCATGTTGGCGGTCTTCCAGCACGGAAACAATGATGTACGAGACGAGGACGATGTTGGCAGCGATGATGGCGGTAATGGCTGCGTAGGTCGCGTTTCCTGCATGCCAGAGTTCAGTCACGTTCTTCAGTCAAAGATAATATAGCATGCACCCTCCCAGAGATAGTTCAGCGAGCCAAAGTACGAGGCTATAGGAATAACGCCCAGAGCGATGCTGAAAGCCAGTAGTCTGGCCAAAACACCCCTGCAGATGCGTCAGTATACGAGACGATGACAAGGAAAAGGCAACATACCCGCTTACGGCTTGAGCATTGAGGTTACTGGCAGCGGCTTGTGCACTCATGAGGAAAGTTGTCCAAGGAATACGATGACGAAATGCGTCCGAGACGTGTTCACGGTCGCGTGTGCACGTGAGGGGCAATGACCTTCGGCAACCTTGATTCTTGAACTTCAAGGTTGTTACTTCCCTACATTCTACACCGAAGGCGACCATGGCGTCGGAGAGCAAAGGTCCACCGCCGTCTGCTACGCTGAAGAAAACGGCTTCGACAACAAGCCTGCGGTCTTCAAGTTCTGTGATTTCGGACTCGTGGCTGCAGTGGGACATCCTACCCTCGGAATGGGATATTTTCTGGTTGTCGACCGCGATAAAGCTGCTGCTATACCCCTCCTAGTTAGTGACGTGTCTTTGTAAACCTTTCGATGCAGCTCATATGTTCCAGTCGGTCCACAGATTTTGAAGTGCACCGGAATTGGCTTGCTATCACATATACTCTTCCCATCTCCAAGTGGTATTACGACGTGCGTCTTTCAGATTTGGAAATGTCACTTTCTGTTGACGAAAGTCTGTAGACGACGTCCGAATGGAGTGAATACCTCTTTTGCCGTCTCTCTGGACCAGGAGACTGACCACGCCTTGGCCTCGCAGCACTGGATTATCCTCCCTTCTTCGCATACTTCGAGAAGCTACTTTCAATACCAGCTTCATTCATCGACCCTAAAATCGTGGACCTGAATAACCTCAACTATGACGCGTGGTCCGTCATCGCCTACCAAAGAACGACGGTTATCCTCACTGAGCTGGTCCTCGGAGCGGTGTTGCTCAGGCGCGTGCATCTATTTTACTTCAGACCCGGTTCTATCGCTCATTTTCCTACTGAGCAGATTCATACGTGGCTCGGTTGATCCTTCAATGCAGCGGATTGTATCTGCTTCTCTGTTCCTACACCCAGGATTCCTGATCGTCGACCACATCCATTTTCAATACAACGGGTTCATGTACGGTATCCTCCTCTGGTCCATTCTGATGGCGCGCAATGTGAGTAGTGGTGATTAAACGACCGCATTACGCCCTCTCTAAACGTCCGATTTTCCAGGGCAACAAGCTCGCTAGTGGGATCTTGTTCGCGGTCCTTCTCAACTTTAAGCATATTTACATGTACCTGGCCGTAAGCCCAGCTCCCTGTTTCTCACTTCGCGGCACTCAGTAGGACGTCAACAGCCAGCATACTTTGTCTATCTCCTTCGGTCGTTTTGCATGTCGCCGACAGGTCAAATCGAGACTAAAAATTTCCTGTCCCTTGCGAATGCTGTAATTGCGGTGTTCGTAGTGTCTCTGGGCCCTTTCGTACTGATGGGACAAATTCCCCAATTACTCTCAAGACTGTTCCCTTTTACCCGCGGGTTGAACCATGCATACTGGGCCCCCAATTTCTGGGCGTTGGTAACAGCTGCAGACCGCGTTCTTTTAAAGTGCAAGTGCGATCTTTCGTAGCTATCTCTCGAGCTAATACAGTCCTTTTAGACGCCCAACTCACCGGCGCTAATCTCCCCATCAACGAGTCCGGAGTAGTGTCAACATCGCGCGGGCTCGTTGGCGATACTGTCTTTGCGGTGATCCCCAACATTAAACCATTCCACACGTTCGTGATTACCATCGCATTCCAGCTGGTCCGTCCCCATGCCCTGACTCTTATGAAATTCATCTAAACGTTCATAGGTATGGTTAATCAAACTATGGAAGAGTCCAACGTACAAGTCCTTTTTGACGGCATTGACGCTTTCTGGATGGACCTCATTCCTATTTGGGTGGCACGTACATGAGAAAGCCGTGCTTTTGGTCCTGATTCCGTTGAGGCCAGTCTTTTTGTTTTTCTTGTCCTCGTATTTTTGTTGCTCCTCGCTGACCGGCTATACTATTTAGTTTACTCGCTGCCGAGAGGCATGCTTATTTCAGAACCTTCGTTCTTGCAAGCGTTGCAGGCGTTTTTTCGCTCTTCCCCTTAATCTTCACTCCAGCCGGTGCGTCTAGAAAGATCTCGTACCCTCGCCACCTTTACTCATATCTTCATGATAGAATCGATAATCAAGGTCGTTTACTCCATCCTGTGGATAGCGGCTATTTATGTTCCCTTGAGCCGACGGGTGTATGAGTGAGCACAACCTCGTCTTCACCGCTTAATATCCACTAATCCACGGCGCGAATGTTCACAGGTACCCAAAGTCCATCTTTTATGTCATCATTGATTGGCTAGAAAAAGCTTACTTGGCTGGGTTTCCCTTCTTATTACTCTTTGTGTCCGCGTTTCCCCTTCTACAAGGTCAAACTGCCGCTGAGGCTTCTGTGGAGTCGTGTGTACCTTCAGAAACCACATCCTGCCCTGCACCTCAGCTCGTGGTGAAGCAAACTGGTTCGACCGTGTCAGCGCTAGAATTTTTGCCACTCATGGTGACCAGCGTTTATTGTTCCGTTGGTCTGATCTGGAGCTTCATGCGGTTGTGTTTCATATTCCTCCACGAAGAGACGACCTACCAAGGGCAGCTGAGCGAGGTCAAGTAGACTTGTATACACTACATTTGTATATTTAATAGAGCTACATCAGTGCGCGAAGGGCAGATAAGATATATTTCGAACCCCCGGTGGTATGTTTTTACTTTTTGGAAATATGGACGACTGAAAACATGGTCAGCTATCAAGCCAAAAGAAGGCGCGAACATGAAACTCACCGTCTTCATCTTCCAAAACGTGTTCCAGCCCGACCTTCTGTCCGCGCGCATGCTTTGCACTAGAACCCCAAACAATCGCACTGTGCAAAAGCCAGTTGTAAGCACGCAACATCATGTATCCCATAGAAGAGACGGATATTTACTATTTCATCTGTTTGGCAATTTCCTTGTGGATAGCGTTGCAAAAGTCTTCTACCGTGCACTTGCCATTCCGAAGCACGACAGGCGTACTGTAGTCTGGAGCCAGACCACGCGGTTTCGTGTAGACGCGGACAAGATTAAGCGTCGACCACATTTTATCAATGAGCTCATCGATGTTTAGCCATTCTTTGGATGAGATTGGAACCGACATAGGGATCTTGTACCTGTTTGAGATGGTGAACACGTGTTAGGAAGTGGCCAGGCAGAAAAAATGGCATACAGAAGATCCAGTTCTTCGATGGAAATCGCGTCTATCTGAAGACTATTCTTGGCTATGTTCAAGTAGAGGCAATAGCGGGCTAACCTTGTTCAGCACCTGCAGCCAACAACGTGAGTTCAGAATACAAATAGGCGGTGTGGAGAAGATTTACGTAGATTGCTGGAATATACACGCTGCAGAGATAAATTAAGCACGCATACTCTAGGCGGCGGGGAAGGTTAGAACATACCGGTTTCCTTCTATCACATCGACAAGATCATCAGCGGTTGCGTTTGCTTCTCGAATGGCGACGTCGGCGTTGCTAATCTTGTATTCGCTCAAGATGGCCTTGATTTCATCTTGGTCGATGTTGGTTAGTGGGACTGTGTTCGTAATGGCGATTCCACCCTTTTCCTTTCTCCGAACGGTGATATTAGGTGGTCGTTTGTTCAAACGTATTCCGAAGCCCTCTAATTCAGATTCGATAATCTTCTTATCTCCCAAGGGTTTTAGAACATCAAGCACGATGAAGATGAGGTTGCAGGTTCGGGCGACTGTGCGCAGTTTTTAGTCGTCTCGTGTTGGAGTTGACGAGATGGGTCGTGCATACCGGCAATAACTATTTTGCGAGAATCAGTACCAACATAGAATAAGCGCATATTATTAGTTTTAGCTTACCTTGTCGACCACGACCTCTGCCGTCGTTTGCACCTTCGATGATACCAGCTGTACGCGTGCTGTAAGAGAGGCAGCTTGAGATAATAATACGGCATACTAACGAAGATCCAGAATTTGGATAGGTGCACCGTGAACTTTGACTGTACCGGGTACTGTGGTTAGTGTGGTGAAGTCGATCGCCGAAACTTCAGAATGTGTGCCCGTTAGTTTGGACATGAGGGTGGACTATAAATGCAGACATGAGCTTTGCAGCAAGTGAGGCGGGGAAGGACGCACCTTTCCAACTGAGGGAAAGCCCACAAATCCAACGGATGCTACGCCAGTTCTGATATTCCGGCAGATGAGGCTGGGGTTCGACGTGATTATCTTGAAAAATGTATTTACATACCGTGCGACATCGAAACCAATACCTCCTCCTCCTCCCCCGCTGCCGGTAGAGGGGCTGATAAGTTCGCGCCGTAGCTTTGCGAGCTTAGCCTTGAGCTGACCAAGATGGTAGCTTGTGGCCTTGTTCTTTTGGGCTGAAACGCGGGGTGAATAGTGATTGATCTGGCAAAGTGAACGGCATACTTTTGGCCTGGGGAAGAGATTAGACAAAGGATACGCGCGAATAGTGGTGTACACACCATCTCATCTTCGATTTCCTGTCATACGGGGTTTGCATTAGGGAATGGGAGCACAATAGAACAGCATTACCTTTATCTTCTGAACTGTGGTCATTGTGCAAGAAGTGTTCGGCGTTTGCCGGCTGGGGCCTGTTTGGGTGATCGATGTTTGCACTCTCTCTTCGCCGCCCAGGCTCTGTCCGTGTCGTCTCGCTGTCTCACCGTCGCTAGCCTCCTAGCAGCCCGTTCCTTTCCCCACCGCTCGTTGCACCACACCTACAACCATATGCCACTGGCTGGTCACCATTCCACCTCCATCTCATAGCCCCCCACCACCGCTCACCGCCCCCTACCTCCCTACTCCCGCAAGCCCCAAAGCTCATACAAACCATGTGTTGTGGAGGTCCCAAATGGAAGCGAGAGGTCGTGCCCGACCACAAGGTCAGCATCTTGTCTCGTTCAGCGTCCTAGAGACCGCGGCTGACACCTTGCTACCCACAGTTCGACTTCATCAACACGCAAGAATTCAACGATCGTGGGTTCATGATGCGCATGAAGTACGTCTCGCTCAGGAAGACCGTGAATCTCTTATAACGTTGCTCCAGGTACCTATGGGTCTACATCATCGTCCTCAAGTCATTCTTGGTCTATGTCCTCGATATCTTCTCCGCCATAACCATGTTAACCACCAACAACTGGTCCAATGAAATCTTCAAGCAATGCGCGAACATCCAAGGTTGCTTTTTCATCCCATTTAACACTGGAAAATGGCTTTTCGTGGGCTGTATCATCGTTTCCTTCCTGTTGGCAAGTCGTTTTCCCGATTTGTCAAGTGAACCCAGCCTCATCAGTCGAGACAGTTGGCATACGAGTCGAGGAAAGCGAAGAAGATCATCGCCAGTCGAGATATATCCTACGCGTTCACCAACGTAATGGCCAACAACTACTACTCACTTCGTCGGTCATCGTTATTCCTGTGCGTTCTCCTAACGCTGACGACCTCTAGGCTCGTATGATCACTTCTGCTTCTTCGACCACATCAGTAATTCCACGAAGACCAGCGACGACTTTGCTTTCTTCGTCTTCTTCGTCTTCAAGAGTGCGTGCAGATCATTGTGCCTACAGTTTGGTCCTAACCCCGTTTCTAGGCTGGAAGCGGTTGCTATTAGCAGACACCCCACGCCAAACCATCAATGCCCTCACGCTGTATGCAGTGTGGCTGGTCAAGAAGGACAACAAGGGAGAGTGGTACGACGTCACCAAATACTTCAAGGGAAACAGTTTGTCCACGTCTGCCTTGACGATCACGTCGTTCTTCACCGTGGCTATCTGTGCTGGCTCTCTGCTGCTCCTCTTCGTGGCAGCCATCTGCTATGTCCCGCTTCTCTTGCACATCCGTGGTAACCTCAAGGTAAGCAACCATTTCTATTGGATTCTCACTTGATTGACTGGTTGTCCAGGAATATTGCTGCCACAAGGTTGATAAGGTAACACCTCTCATCTAGCCGTTCTGAATTCCTCTAATTCATGTGCTCTAGCGCATTGGCGATATTATGAAGCGTAAGCAGAAGGAACGTCGCGCCGCGGCAGCCAAACTCGCTCAGAAAGAAGCGATGGGTGATTACTCGCACCTGAAGAACAAGAAGGGTGAACTTATCGCTCAGCCGCTTCCTCAACCAACACTACCCAACCTTTCAGTCGACGATGATGACGACGCTTCATCGATGCACACGCGCGTCGCCCCCAGCATCGCTCCAAGCAAGTATACCCAAGACTACTACTACGAGAAAGGCTCTGAATACCCGCCTCCGATGCCCGCCTACAACCCCTATGCCACGCACCAAGGTGCTGACAGCTACGCCCAATACAACCCCTCTTCCGCAACGATCCATTACGACGACCCCATTTACCCTCCAACGCACAAGATGTATGATGACGATAACGAAAGTACTGCACACCTAGCCGTATCCGCAGCTCCGTTCGCACGCGACCCAGTTGATCGACAGGGTTCGCCGTACGGGTCCGCACGCGGCGGCAGCTACGATCCACACGATGTGTATCAAGGCCGCGCTGGGTCAACACCGCCCCAGCAGCATCCCGGACACCGCCACTCACCGCCAGGTTCGGTCGGTGGTGGGCTCGCCTATGACGATGCGAGCTCAATGCAATACACACAATCGCCAGTATCATACACATCACCGTATGGTGGTGGTGCCTATCCTAGTGGTGCGAATCCGTCAACAGGTTCGCAACAAGCTGGCAGAGGGTACGATCATGATCCAGGGTATAGTCGAGGGCAAGGAGGTTATCAGGGCCCTGTATAGTAGTTGTCTCGTAGATAGTCCCATTTTCCCGTTCACTCGTTCCTTTTATCCCGATTTACTACCAGTACTAGTTACTTTTCCCTGCTATCCTGACGGGTTTCATGTATAACATTTGCTCGATTGAACAATTTCTCGCGAGATTTTGTGCTTTCACATAGTTGACCTATAAAGGACTGTGCATAGATATTCATCTTCATTGTTTTCCATTGCGAGAATTGGGATCGTTGCGTTCACTCTGGAACGTCCGTCATATATTATCTGATTCCACTACGTTGAATAGTTCACGAGAACCTAATCCATACGCGACAAAGCGCGATAATCAGCCAGATAGCTTCTCCCAGGCTATAACTACGATGAGCGTAATAAGGACTGCAACAATTCCAATCGTGACAGCACGTTGTTGATACATCCTGCATGGAATGTTGTCAGAAAAATCTGTCACAATATTGGCTCAATGCTGAGCAGAGAAGGCCGGGACATGCATACCGTCGAACCATCTGCTTCAGTGTGCTGGAGGCACGATCAATTGCGAGGTCTGCACGTTCGAGCTGAACAAACCGAATGAGATTACGGCAAGCCTTCACGGCAATGCAGAGAGATGTACCGTATTTCTCGAGTTCTCGATTTGCTCTCTCTGCGTTCTCAGGTTCATTAGGATGTCAGCACCTTGGTTCTCTGTCTCTAATGCGAGCTGCTGCGACTGCTGTAAACGCTTTGTACCCTGCTCTAGGGCATTTGTGCCGGCGAGCAAGCGTGTTCGGTCGCTCGAGGAGTTGTAAGGATCGTCAGAGGAAGAGTAGGCGTTGTTTGATGAGGAAAGTAGGTCTGCACGGGCGAGTTGTGCACGGGAGTCGGCTAGGAGCTTCTTGTACCGCGAGAGGTCTGCCTTGGCGGCACGTAGACGGGTGTGGTATTGGGCGCGGACAGATTGAGGGATCCCTTGGATCTCTATTTCCATTTGAGATACCTAACAGGAGCATTAGCACAGGCATCTAAATGCATCTGAAGGAGGCAGACCATCTCATCCGCTTCATCTAGGTCCATCTCTGCTCTCCTGAGGGTAGCCTTCTTCTGCTCTGTATAATTTCCGAATCCCCTTCAGCAACTAGGCAAACTTGGATGATCCCAAACGCACCGCCGTTAGCCTCCGTCTCACTGCTCTCTAGGTTCTCCTTGATGGTCTCAATGAACTGTCGAAAGTCCTGCTCATACGAGTCGAATAGAGCGGTGGGTGATGTATCCATGTTGGCTAATAAGTACGGAGAGGTCGTGAGTTTCTGGTCCACCAGGGAGCGACTGCGGGGGATATCTAGAGTGGCCGTGGCGGTAGCAGAGTAAGCACCGAGTATGCAATGGGGCACAGCCACCACTGTCCAGCACAGGCCGGCCCGATTGGGATGATGACGGTAACGAAAGAAAGACGAAGTTGGTCTCTGCAATCATGTCGGCCAATGCGTATGTCTTCTCTGTTGGATTTCTCGCGTTTCTAGAGGGCTAATGGCGATTGTACAGGGTTTCGCTGTATCTTGACCCCCAGATACGGGACTGGGTCCTGTTCCCAATTACCCTGGTCATGGTGCGTGTCCTGCCCGCTGCTTGTCCTGCCCGCTGCTTGTCGTTCAGACCTTGTTGATCACAAGTCCCTCAGATATTAGTGGGCTTCCTCAGGCATTATGTCGTAGTATTGCTCCAATCACCGCCGAAAAAGCTTCCACGGGCGGCCATACGCGAGCAGTGCGTGTTAATCTTCCTTTCGAGCGAGCTTCATACTCACTATTTGTCCTATGCCTCAGACGGGCATTGGCGCGCGCACAAATACTCCGAGCGACTGCGGTACACTCACCCATCCCACCACAAACATACACATCTATATCCAACTATCTCTCCGATGCGTTCGCGACTGGGGCCTACCTCAAAGACGGACCGCCTAAAGGCGACGGCCCATCCACTGCCCCAAACCCTATGACCGACCCTGCAGCTATGGACGGCATGATGGCAGGCATGAAGACGCAGATGGTCATGATGGTCCCCCAGATGATCATCATGGGTTGGATTAATTTTTTTTCCAAGGCTTCGTGTTGAGTGAGTAAACCCTTACACACGAGTTGCGACCGGTCTTGACAGAACAAACAGTCAAACTCCCTTTCCCCCTGACTCTGGGATTTAAATCCATGCTACAGCGCGGCATCGAGACGCCTGATATGGACGTGCGATGGGTGTCGTCCTTGTCGTGGTACTTCCTCAACTTCTTCGGCTTGAATGGCCTGTACCGACTGGTCCTCGGTAATGATAACTGTGCGTTTGTTGCGTCTTGCTCAGGGCCTGCGCTTTTCTTTCTTACGCTCGACCCTTCCTCGTTCACAGCGGCCGACTCTTCACAGAGCATGACAGCATCACCCTTCGCTGGAGGTGCCACCGCAGCGGGTCCGCAAGACTATGCTAAGCTGTTTAAAACAGAGAAGGATAACCTTGAATTCTCGGAAGGACTGTATAACTGGGTGGGCAAGGACGTAGAAGATAGAGTTCTCCGTAAATACGGCAAGCTTGCCCCGGCCTACTAAGTGCCGTCATGGGCACTAATCTAAATTATTTTTCCTCTTCGCTGCGGAGATGAGAGCCAGGAAGAATAGTAGTAATTGGAGAAGTGGTGATAAAGGGTACAAGCTACAATTCATTTCGGTTGTCGTTACAAATAAGTAAGTCAAGGACGCCATGCGACCACTATACTCGTCGATGGCCGAGATCGCAGTCTACCGTGGATTAATACCAGAGCACCAGAAGACGTATATAGATGTGAAATAGAAGTGATGTGGGTATCCTGCTCCACCTCGAGCGGCCGAAGGGATTGCAGTAAGGGCAATAGGCTCGTGGAAGTGCAAGAGGGTAAATAGTTTATTATACGAGCCCATCGTATAGTGACAGTGCCTACGCAACGGCTTAATAGGGATCGAGAAGAGGAGGAAACGGTGCTCACCTGGACGATGGTAGGATCTTGCTTACTGCCCTCTACAAACTCATCGTAGGTGAGTTTGGCATCCTTATCCTTGTCCATGTTCCTGAAGATCTTGTCGACACGCTAGGGAATCGAGGTGATCGCTTAGATGGGGGAACGGCAGCGGAGGTCGATGAGATATAAATACCTTCTCAGGGGTGTCCTCGTCTGAAGGGAGCTTGACCATCTCGCCGGTCATCTTGTAGATAGATTGCACTATCTGGAGCATCTCATCGTAGGTGATGGTGCCATCTTTGTCGATGTCATAGAGTTGGAAGGCCCCTGAGGTGCGATTGGGTAAGAAAGATGGCCGGAAGTTGGCGATGGCACAGGCGCTAAGAAGGCCAAGCGAGGATACAAGAAGATTATGCGCGCTCACATTTCAATTTTTCCTCGAGATGACCGCGGCTGGTGACGGAGAGGGCGCAGATGAACTCTTTGAAGTCAATCTGGCCGCTCTTGTCGGCATCGAAGACGTTGAAGACGTGGTCAGCGAACTCTGCGGGGTCGCCGAAGGGGAAGAATTGCTTGTATATCCGGCTGAACTCTGCCTTGTCGAGATGGCCCGAGGGACAGTCCTTCTTGAATCCCTTGTACCTGCGAAAAAAGATATGAACGAAGATGCATCGGGTGGGAGACGCGCCATACCATTGCTGGAGCTCCTTCTTGTCGACTACACGCTATGTCAGCAATTGGACGGCGAGCAAGCGAGATGACTGACAGTAAGTATTCTTTTGGAGGTCTGCGAGCTGCTCTGGAGAGAGTTTTGACTGCGACTTGCCCATGGTGGATGATGAGGAGAAAGAAGGAAGGGAGAGTATTTGGCTCTTGGCTCAAACGTGTGCAGTTAGCGCCTGCGAGGCTGTACGGTGCGATCTTATCTGGCCGGCTGCCGAGTTGGGCCGCCTCGAGGCAGCAGAGAGCGTGCTGCTTAGTCGTGTATCGATCCAGGAAAATATTATTTCTGTTCGTCGCTCAGGCTCTTCCTTGTCGCAGCAGCCGCCAGGCCTCCGCATGTTCCAGCCATGTCTGCAACACCACAAAGTACAAATAGACAACACCCCTCTTTCGGATACCGCCACCTCCGCGCAACATGTGCTACTCCTCAGGCTCAATCGACCAAATCTGCCCCATGTGCAAAGTATACCCCCATCCAAAGTAAGCACCAGCTGCTGTTGCTGTTGCCCGCAGCGAGAGCCCATGCATGTCGACCCAGGTGCCCACACATCCGTGAGACGTGCCGGAACAGAACCCACCACCCCCGCATGGATGTCCTATATCTGAAGAATGCCGAAGGTATACGCCCATCGCGGATGCTCTAGCTACCTGTCGTTGACCAGTCGATCCCACAGTCGAGAGCTTCAATGGCTGCGGCTACTGCAAGGTGCGTCTTCCGGCACATCCCCCACTATCTCTTCTTGACACCGTCCGATAGTGGGCCAACAAGGACCCCACTCCTCCTCCCAAGCACTTGGGATACAGCAATCCTGGATGGCCAGGATGCTGTCGTTCACCCCAGCCTAACGAGTACCTTCTCGTGCCCATCGCGGACTGGCCGGCAGTCAGTGTCGTCCATCGCATCGGGATCCCCAAGGACATCGAGTCTCTCCTCAGCTCCCTGGCACTCCCTTCCACGCCTTCCAAACCAATCAGCGTTCAGACCACTTCTCTGACGACTCGAGCACCACCTTCAAAGCCGTCCAGCCCCTCTTCCATCCGGAAAAATAGCGGGTCAATCACCCCGTCCACCAAATCAAACATCCTCTCCACCAAGCCTATGAACACTCCAACCATAACGCGCGGTCGAAGCCCTCACGGATCCATCAGTCCAGGTGCCAATCTCTCACGGAGCTCGAGCTCCAGTGCAGTTTCGTCTTCAGTACCGAACTCCTCATACATGGAGAACCCGGCCCGGCGGAAGGGAACATTGACATCAGACCGGCGCGTCGAGGGAACACAATCAGCGAGTTCCTCACCTAGCCGTAAATCTCTCGATCTCGAGAATCCGGTTTCTCCCCGGCGCGTCTCGAGTGCTCGACGCCCTGCTCCCTCTCCCGCCACTACGTCGGTGTCCGTTTCAAGAGTTTCCGTTGCCGATAGTCGCTCGGTGCAAGATAAATCAGTCAGGTCGCGTGGATCCTCTGTCTCGAGCGTCAATGTTGCACCTCGCGTGACAGAGAGTTTCCTTGCCCCGCGTTCGAAGAAAGATGACGATTGCAGCGCATCCAGCAGCAGTGGTAGCAGCGATGGTATGGGTTCACTGTCGGACAGCACCGTGACGTCGGATGGCGGGTTCACCGACTATTTGTCGGACGAGTCAGAGGCAGAACTGCAGAGACAAGCTGAAGCAAGAGCAGCGGTGGTTGCACAGAATCAACAGGAGGAGCAGGAGTTCAAGATGGCAAGACAGCAGCTCGCCCATGTCGGCCTCAAACCCCCAAAGTCCTGGAACCCCAACAATACATTGCCGAACCCGTCCAAATCCTCCGCCTCGCCGGGTGGGACCCTGTCTACATCCAGAAATGCCAATGTTTCAACGACTTCTTTCGCAGTTGCTGCTGCTGCGATGATGCAGACCGGTCAGGCGCGCGGTTAGGGAGTCAAGGTGATGGTGGATGACAAGGGTGATTCCCTGATTGGATGCAGCGTCGTTCACGCCTTGAGCGCTTGAATTCTCATTTAGGGTTTCTCTTGTCATGTTGTATGTATCTGTAGCCCTTGGAGTAGATTGAATGCCTAATATTGTATCCCCTGTCGGTGTTACGCGTATCACCTCACAAATGTATGGACTCGTGGACCGTGCATGTGACTGGTCCATAGAGAGGGTCCATGGTTACATCAGATACCCCAGATTTGGGCATCACCGATACGTTAAGCGGTGACTCTGAGCTATACACCCTTGCTCATCTGCCTCCATGAACTTGGGACGCCATTCAATATCGTCCACAAACCCCGTCAACGTCCTCGATGCCAGATTTGACCCAGAGTGTAACATCTTCACGGCCACGACACAAGCTGGCTTCGCCGTCTATCGCACCCATCCTCTGCAGTTGATCCGGAAACGCGGTAGTGTCCCATTCATCGTTGTCAGAATGACGCCGTCTGATACTGTCGCCCACAGAGCTGACTGGCGGCACGCTATCAACGGCTCTACCATTACATTCGTCGAACATTCTATTCTTACTCGGTGGCGGTCCCAGTCCTCTTTATCCTCCGAACAAAGTTATCTTGTGGAACGATGCACTGGGGAAGGAGATCGCGGAACTGGAGTTCAGGGAGAGAGTGAGGGGTCTGGCGTGTAGGCGGGGGTGGCTGGCTGTATCCCTGCGACGACGAGTGGTTGCATTTCAGATCGGGGATACCATTTTACGATATGGAGAATGGGATACAGGGGACAACCCACGAGGTGAGAATTGTATCCCCTCGCTTGCATCCCCTGTTGGAACTCTGAAAGCCGTGTTCCCTGTGTAGGACTCCTGGCATTGGCTACAGCCCCGTACTCGACCTTGTTGGCGATTGCCGGACGACAGATTGGCCATGTCCAGTTAATCCACCTCCCGCCATGTCCGCTACCTGCCATGACCGGTCCACCTTCATCGTCGCCTCCTCGGAAACCCCCGCCTCCTCCTTCGAAGCATCCAGTATCCATAATAGCTGCTCACGCTACAGCCCTTACAACACTGTCGATTCCGGCTTCGGGCCGATTACTTGCAACAACATCGACTCGAGGGACGTTGGTGCGAATATGGGATTCTGTTACCGGGAAGCTTGTTAGGGAATTTCGCAGGGGTACTGATAAGGCGGACATCTATGGCGTAGCTTTCCGGCCGGACGAGCAAGAGCTCTGTGTCTGGAGTGACAAAGGCACTGTGCACGTCTTCACCTTATTAGTTTCCGGGTCCACGTAAGTATGCTTTGGGCCGTACACGATGCAGCTTCTCAACCATTCCGTTTTAGAAACCGACAATCCACGTTCTCCCCTCTGACACCGTTCTTGCCACTTCCAAAGTATTTCGAGTCCGAATGGTCGTATGCGCAGTACAGGATACCCGTACAGTCCGCCCACATATCCCTCTCGTCGACATCTCGATCGTCGGCTGCCGATCTTCCCGACGAAGAGCGCTGCGTGGTGGGTTGGATACAAGGGCCTGCTGAGGATCCTTCGCTGCCAGGATCAACCCCCGATCACCAACTCATTGCGCTTACTTTTACGGGAGGCTGGTACCGTCTGTCTCTACCCAAACTCACCGGGCACACCAAGCGCGCATCTGGATCAGTATCACCTTCTGGCCTCGTGTCCAGCTCGCCTCCCAAATCGTCTCAACTGTCTCGTGCTCACTCTGTGAGCGGATCGTCGGTTACAAGTCGGGCAGACAAAGGGAAGGGCAAGGAGAAGGAGAAAGAACGCGAGAAGGACAGCAGGAACTGCACACTACAAGAATATCGTCGATATGGAAGGTGGGATGGCTGGGGTTGAATATTTCTTTCATTAATATGTACACCGCCCTACACTATGTCTTTCCTATTGGCTCTCTGGGTGTTCAACTCGTGCTAATACCGCTGCTTTGTGTGTTGCATTATGGCTACTTCGCTTCTCTTCCTCCTGCATATACCCTCGCATACATAATCCTCTATCTCGTACAAGGCTTTCTATCGGACCTTTTCTTCTCCGTAAGCCTTGTACTTTCCATCTCAACGAGAACGCCCCGATGACGCCATTCAGTGCGCGTGACTGGACGCGTCAAGAGTGTGACATTGACAAGGGTCGACTTGAAGTTGATCTCACCACCTTTCTCGCCCATCTCACCAACATGGAGAACCCTCACGCTGAACGACAAGCCGTTCTTCTGGAACGAATCGTAAAGAATACTGTGCGTATTTGCGTCTCAGCATTTTTGTATTTCGAAGTAATTGCCTCGAACTTCAGTCGAAATGCACTGAAATGATATTGGAACTTAACCACTGCTTGGAGGTCTGTGATCCTGCGTGCTGCGTATGACCACTTTTTGATACCGTCTTACCTCTTCTACAGGAAGTTCTGAGGGCGAATGCGTCGGTGAAAACTGCGGCGGACCTCACCACTAAATACCGGAAGAATGTACAGTATAACTTGGAGGCGACGAAGGGCAATTAATGGTGTGGGAGCTTGCATCCATGACAGATGAATGTTTGAATTGAACTCTTGGTGCGATATAACACTATTTTGTTCGTTGACGAAGGGCCTATGGCAATCTGGCTTTGGTAATCGGCGAGTAACTACTTTTAGCATCGCCAACACTCCCGCTATCTCTTCACCAGAACCATCATCTCCGTTCATCAGCATTTCTCCCTCCTTCCACGATTCCTTCCTGCAAACCACACGGATCGCCGTTCTCCGACAATCGATCATGGATGACATCCCTAACATCGTCTTTCCCTGCGGAGCAGGGCCTACTACCTGCGGATATTGCTCTCCTCCTGGTCAGCGCAGCCAGCAGGCAACTAGCTATCACTCGGCGGCTCTTGAGGCTGTGAAACTTACCTGTGCGGTATGGATAGCCTGAACTCGAATTGGGCTGGGCTCACGGAGCATTCCAAGGGTAGGCGTACCAGGAAATGATTGACAGAGGCTGGCGCCGTTCAGGTAGTTCTTGTATTCTGGATCGTGTCGCATAATGTTGAAGCATCATCGAAGGGACGTACTGCTACAAGCCTGACATGAAGATCACCTGCTGCCCACAATACACCATCAAGTAAGCTTGTTCCTGTAGAGCTTGGTGTCCTGATCAATTGGACGAGTCCCAAGGTTAGATGCACTTGATTTCAAACCCTCCAGAAGCCAGCGTAAACTTATAAATCGGTTCGTCTACTCCGCCCAAAATTCTGTTCAACAGCCTTGATTTTGTTCCATAGCTGGAACCGATATATTCTCCGAGAGGAGCCCGACAGTCCTATGGAAGCGGATACCAGGTAAGTGTGGCACTGGTGTGCAACTCTACAAATACACGGCTCACCCTGGGTACAGTGATGAAACGTCAAAGTCGAAGAAATCCGGTAAAAAGCCCCAACTGAAATCGCCCCCATTCACCTCGTTGTCCGAGTCCCTTCATGCATCTGAGAGTAATATCCATCCAGAATTAGAATCGACGCATACTTTTGAAGTATGTTTGCAATATATACTTTCACTCATAATCATTGATCGTCTCTTTAGGTTACTCTAGAGCCTGCTTCATACACTGTCCAGAAATCTGCTCTTTATAAAAAATACCAATCCGAGATACATAATGACAGGAAATCGTCACCATCTGGATTCAAACGATTTCTTGTTGACTCTCCTCTACAGGTGAATCGCTTGCCTTCGAAACCTTTGGTGCCACGATTTTTAATCCTTCTAGGTGGAACCAATACCATACCCGAATCCTCCGCCAAGTCACCTGCCGCTTAACTATGGCTCATACCACCAATTATATAAAATCGATGGTCAATTAATGGCTGTGGCAGTGCTAGATATCCTGCCATGTTGTGTTTCCAGCGTTTATTTCATGTACGATAACACTTGGGAGAGGTTCTCTCTGGGCAAGGTGAGTGTGCTACATTATCAAAGCCCCCCATCTGTTCATCTCTACTCAGCTCAGCGCACTTCGAGAAGTGTCCTTGGCACGAGAAATACGGGAGGCCGGAGCACCGGAAGTGTCTTCTCTATACATGGGTCCGTATTCTTCTTTTCCATCTCACCGAAATCCTAAATTAAATTGGACATGTGCTATGACAGGCTTCTACATACATTCTTGTCAAAAGATGAGATATAAAGGGGACTATTCACCATCATATCTTGCTGACCCGGTATTTGGACTCCTTCCGCCCACATTGCTCAAAGTTTCTCATTTTTTACAGGAAACGTATGAGTGGTATCAACTAGAAAAGTGCATCCCTCTTCTGGATAAACACAGATATGCCTGCTTTTCGGACCCTTCCCACTCGAGCAATGATAATGAGGAATCGGATTTGGAATCTGGTGAGACCATTGGTCTTCTATTCCACGCAGTTCCACGCCTCCTGATTTCAATTCATCAAAAAGATCGAGAATCGGAGGCTTCCGATTCGCCTGATTCTGAGGAATTTGAAGATGTTAACATCCTAGCTCGAAGTGCGGAAGGAAAGATTGTCACAAAACCAGTCAAAGTGCGTATTGTTGCTGCCCATATTCTATTCCCATTTTGGAATGAGGAAAAACCCCTAGGAGACTGGCTATCTATTGTACGCTCAAGTACGGCAAGAGCTGGGATCTTGTATCCGCGGACTTGGTGCCAAATTGGCCAAGGAAATATCTTTCACCTTGTAGGAGCGACGGTCACCCTTTGCCATTTCACTTCAAATCTAGTTAGTAGATTCTCGAGAGTACGTAAGCGCTCGAGTACCTCAGATAGGGCCCTCCTGAAGGCCCGTATACTCCCGACCGCTCTCTTGTCGATGTTCTACTTAGCTACAACCATTAGTTTCTTCGTGAGCTATTTATAGCCTGTGACTTGTACTGCGTGACAACATGTGACGCCAAATCTTTGCCAGGAGAAATCTCTATTTTGGAGTGACTTTACCTTCAGCTCTTGCGTTCGCGATCCTTGCGCACACCTTTCTATGGTAAGTGTTTAGTCTCGTGCATAGGTTGTTATAAAAGCTAATAAACTGAGTTAGCTAAGGCGACAAGCACGGGAGCGTAGAGAATATGTCTACGCAAAATCCCTGGAGGCGCAAGAAAGGCAGACTTGGGACCGCAAACAACAGTTGAAAGGGAGTTTGGCCACAGGGAAGACGCTTCCGACGGAACTGAAGAAGAGTGCAAAGGACTTGGGAAGGGATTTTACATTCGATGAAGCTCAAGCTGGTGAGTAATGCCATTGTCCTAGATTTACTGGACTTCTGACATTTCTGAACGTAGAACCAACAACACACATCGATAACGAGTATTCTCATGCTGGTATTGAGGATCCAAAGATAGTTATAACGACGTCCAGAGACCCCAGTTCAAAATTGTTACAGTTTTCCAAAGTCCGTAGATTCCCTCTATTTCTGGAGTCACGCTAAACGAATTTGGTGCAGGAAATGCGTCTCGTCTTCCCGAATTCCCATCGAATAAATCGAGGAAATTATGTCGTTAAAGAGCTTGCGGAGGCCTGTCGCGCGAACGATGTGACAGACCTCATCGTGGTGCACGAACATCGTGGAATTCCCGACGCTCTTATTGTCTCGCACTTTCCTCACGGACCGACGGTCTACTTCACTCTCAACAACGTCATCCTTCGTCACGACATCGTGTCTTACAATAAATCAACAGTATCTGAACAATATCCTCATCTTATTTTCGAGAACTTCAGCTCCAAACTCGGAGAGCGGGTGCGAGATGTTCTGAAGTACTTGTTCCCTGTTCCCAAGGAAGACAGCAAAAGAGTCATGACTTTTGCCAATGAAGATGACTTCATCTCATTCCGGTAGGTTCATCCGGTGTCCTACTTGGCTCTGCTCATGAGGTGCTAGGCATCACGTTTTCGTGAAGACTGGTCGGGAGGTTCAGTTAGCAGAAGTCGGGCCTAGGTTTGAAATGAAACGTGGGTCTATCATTTTCTCATTGTTTCACGGCTGATCCACGTTCCAAATAGCCTACGAGATTCGGCAAGGAACAATTGAACAGACAGAAGCAGAACGAGAATGGGTGTTAACACATTACACCCGTACCGCCAAAAAGCGGAGTGTCCTCTCTGGGTCAAGATTTTCTGAACCGCCCGCTGCAAAACGCTCGAAACGGTAGCAAAGACCCCCCTTGTGTACAGTCCATGAGATTGAAAAGTAGGCGACGAGTCAGTTCAATTGTATTATACCATAATCGCATGTTACAATCAGCGATGGTGATCTGTAGGCTGTAAGCAGCGCTCAGTCAACGGTGAGCGCGTTGTCAAGTTCGCTGAATCCTTCGAAGAAAGAACTAAAGAGATCAATGGCGTGTTGGACATCATGGGAACCCGCTGTTTCTCGAATGGAATGCATGGACAGCATCGGGTTGCCGACGTCGACTGTCCGGATGCCAATTTTCGATAACATTGGCCCGACTGTTGAACCACAGGGCCTGAGGAGGTATTTAGTAGTAGCTTCAGCGACCGCTTCTCAGCAACCATGCACTTACATATCGTTGCGAACTTCAAATTCTTGGACCTTTCCGCCTTTCCTCTCAACCAATTTCTTCACAATGAAAGTTGAAATCGCGTCTGAAGCGTATCTCTGTTTCGCATTGGTCTTAATGGCAATACCACCGTTCACCAGAGGTCTGTGCTTCTCTTCATGTTTTGACGTGTAATTGGGATGAAGGGCATGACCCATGTCGGCAGAAATGAGGAACGAGCGAGAAACAGACTGCGCGTAAGCAGCAGGTGTGGGTGAAAGACGGCTGAGAAGTGACGGGATAAGACTAGATTCGGCGCCTGAGATTGACACACTGCCGATTTCCTCATGGTTGAAGAGAGCGATGCAGTTGACATTGCCTTGCAATGAAGGGAAATACTGGGCCGAAATGCTATCAGCGATGGCTTCAACTGCGCAGAATCTACACTGCTGTTAACACATGCGGGATAATGGGCACTCCATAACTTACGAAGACACAAGGTTGTCCATACGCGGACTGAAGATGAATTCATTGTTTATCCCTCCAAGAACGGCAGGCTGTGTGTCGTACAAAGACCTAAGATCGGATCTCGATATAGGGTGAAAGACTCATGGACAGGGACGTACAATTCGAAGTCATGAATCTCTTCTGGTGCGATAGACAATTCGCCTGCGACCAGAGACAACAGGGCAGGGTGATGGTTTTCTTGAATGCTGGAGGCGGCTTTTGGGGCCTTTCGTGACTGCTTGTCGTCCTTGTCGTCATCGCTATCAGATTTAAGAGCAGGTGCGTTTAGCTGAGATTCAATCAATCCCAGGATAGGAACAAATTCGGTTTCCTGATTGAATTTGAAGTTGTCATTCACTGTTCTGTCCACTAGTAGTAGTAGAGGTCAATGAAGTTGTGATTCAAACGATAGGGTCAGACGCACAATGAATTGCCAGCGTTGGGATACGCATAATTGGCCTGTCGACCTTGACAAGTTTGGAAGTGAAATTGCCTGTCTTCTCAGCAATGACCACTCTGCCTGCAATGGAGAGGTCGCGATCAAGCCACGAATGCCAGATGCCTCCTCCATATGTTTCGACTCCAACTTGGAGATAGGCAGACTTGGTGCGTTTGGAGATAGGACGGATCTGCAATGCATCAGTGATGTCGTGGTTGGACCGGAAGATTGAAAGACACCTTCAAGTTTGGGCTATCGACATGCGTGGCAACAATGCTGAGTCCTGCACCTGGACTCCACTTCTGGGGCAATGTGAATGCAACTAACGCAGCCTGATTCCTATTTTGCGCGAACGACCGACAAGAACTCCTGAACAACAGTAGAATGTGATTCAGATAGGACCTACCTGGTAAAGTAATATTTCCCCCCAGGTTGAACAGACTTCTCCCACTCATCTTTTTCTTTGATCTGGGTCGAGGTACGATAAGCAAGATCCGTTTACAATGGCGAAGGATCACCAACTTTCTGGAATCCAGCCTGCTCTAGACGAGCTGCAGCGTTGTGAACTGCATGGAACGGGGTTGGAGACGCGTTGACAAACTTGAGAAAGCGGGTCGCAGCTTCTGGGCTAGCTGGATAGAGCATCATAGTCCTGAGAGCAGAAAGAGAAGCCACGGTGGGCAGAAGGCAATTTCAATACTATTCAATAGCGCGGAGGTGGGTCTTCTCCAGTCACGTGTGCGTCTATTTCCAGCATCTCAAATTTGAAACTTTCCACTTGATCGACAACCACCAACGCAATGGTGCAGAGCTATCTCAGGCACGGTCCTACGCAGGTACGCCTAATAGCATGATCATTGAAAAGAGCTAATCCATGTGTCTTTCAGGCTTTTGGTCTGGTCTGTAGCTCGTCATCTAATTCAGTATTCGATGGTAAATTAGCGTATGTACCTGCTCTGGAAGATGTCTTGGTATGGGACGTGAAAAAAGGCCAAATGGTGTGCAGCATCATGCTATATCTCTGGATGCCTCTCATTATTTTTTTAGGTTTCCATGTGGCACGAAACGGGACATCGGGAGGAAGTTACTTGCATTGTTCAATCCCAAAATCCCGATTCTTTCGCCGTAGGCTATGCGGACGGCTCTATACGCTTATGGAGTGCTTCGACGGGTTCTGTGGTGACCACTTTCAACGGACACAGGAAGGCCATCACTGCTCTAGCTTTTGACAAAACTGGAACGCGGCTGGCGTCGGGATCTCAGGACACCGATTTAATTTTGTGGGATATCGTTGGTGAAGCTGGCCTATATCGGTAGGTTCAATGTCTGCCTCTTTTCTACCTACCATTAATTTTAGCAGACTTCGAGGGCACCGCGATCAAATCACTGCAATTCAGTTTCTTACCATTGCAGACAACCAACCTTCTACCTTAACTGCTGCTGCCACTGGCCTACTTCTTACTGCTTCAAAGGACACTTTCATGAAAGTGTGGGACTTGTCGATACAGCATTGTACACAAACAGTTGTTGCCCATCGTTCTGAAATTTGGTCTCTGGACGTCAATGAAGACCAAGAGGTGGTATTCACCGGCAGCGGCGAAGGAGAGCTCAAAGCATGGAAAATAGACCACCGAGCGTTGGCTAGTGGCCTAAGAGAGACGGAAACAGGAGAGGTCAGATCATTTTGTTCTTACTCGTATTCGTTACCTCGCTCATCCCTCTCTAGGTTGCAAAAATGGTGCATCCCATCTCTAGCCTCCCACTTGCCTCCAAGCACCGTGTCTCCCAGATCAAGTTCCATCCCACTCGGCCATATCTTGCTGTTCAATCGCACGATCGTTCTGTTGAGATCTTCCGCATTCGAACAGAGGAAGAAATTCAAAAGAAGCGATTGAGAAGGAAGAAACGGGCAAAGGAGAAAAAACAACAGGAGCAAGGGAAGGCGTCGAGCAACAATAATAAAAAAGGTGACGCAGAGATGGAGGTCGACGACAATGCAAATTTGACCATGGAGTCGAACTTGGTGGATTACTTTACACCACATCTTGTGGTTCGCGCAAGTGGCAAGATCAGATCGTTCGACTTTGGGTCTAAAGAACCCACTGCAAAGAGTTCAGTGCAGGTACAGTATCTAGCATATCTTGTCTCACATGACCTAACCTTCACGTCGATAGCTTTTTGTTGCATTGTCTTCCAACGCCATTGAAGTGTACAACATACCTCCACCGGCTAAATCTAAGGAAGAGCTACCTGAAGCTACTCGCAGTTACTCTGTCGACCTACCAGGGCACAGGACAGATGTCCGGGCTTTATCCCTTAGTTCGGACGATCAAATTCTGGCGTCTGCGTCCAATGGTGTGTCCAATTTGAACGCAACCAACCCGGAACTAAGGATGCCCCTCCACTACAGGATCCCTCAAGATATGGAACATGAAAACAACTCAGTGTATCCGTACTATGGAATGCGGATATGCGATTTGCAGCACGTTTTTGCCTGGTGACAGACACGTCAGTCCTGCTCTGTTTCTTTTAAACAAACTTCTCTTTGACCATTCCCATCACAGATTGCGATTGGAACAAAATCCGGCGAGATTCTGATTTATGACATTGGCTCGTCGACCCTGATAGAGACAATCAAAGCCCACGCTTCAACCGTCTGGTCTATGCACATGAGAGCTGATGGTCAGGCTCTGGTTACAGGTAGCGCTGACAAGGATATCAAATTCTGGGAATTTGAACACAGAGACTCCACTGACGACAGTGTTGGTTAGATTTTCTCCGTTGCCATGTACTTGCTCTCATCGCCTCGCAGATCCAAAGCGGGAAACTTCTGTCCTTGGTCCACATTCGCACATTGAAGATGTTGGATGAAGTTCTTAGCGTCAAGTACAGCCCAAATAGCAAATTCCTTGCGGTAGCGCTCCTGGATTCTACAGTAAAGGTCTTCTATCAAGATAGTCTCAAGTTTTTCCTGTCTCTGTATGGGCACAAGGTAGGCATTCTTATACTTACCTCATCTATCCCTGTTGACAGAAATTAGCTTCCTGTGCTCTCAATGGACATCTCAGATGATTCCAAGTTGATCGTGACTTGCTCTGCCGACAAGAACGTGAAGATTTGGGGCCTCGACTTCGGTGATTGCCATAAATCTATCTTCGCCCACGACGAAAGTGTCATGCAAGTGGCATTCGAAAAGGGGACACATTACTTCTGGACTGTTGGGAAGGATAAATTGCTCAAGTATTGGGATGGGGACAAGGTTTGCAAATAGTTTCTATCGTTCTCAGCACCCTCTAACCATCCGTCGTGCAGTCTGAGGGCATCCAAAAGCTTGAGGGACATCATGGCGAGGTTTGGGCATTAGCCCTCAGTCATCACGGCAACTTTGTGGTTACTGGCTCTCACGACAAATCAATACGCGTTTGGGAGAAACTGGACGAACCAGTACGATTTCACCTATCGTGCATATATCTACGATTCGCTGAGCCCATTTACGCTGTAGCTGTTCCTCGAAGAAGAACGTGAAAAGGAGTTGGAGCGGCTGTATGAAAGTGGAATCGCAGATTCACTGAATCATGTCGGTGCCCCAATTGGCAGTGGTGCAGAAGGAGGGCCGGTCAACGGGGCGTCAGAAGCCGAGGTCGGTGCCGTGACTAAGCAGACGACCGAAACGCTCATGGCTGGTGAACGTATCATGGAAGCGCTTGATCTCGCGGATACGGAAAGGCAAACCTTCAAGGAATATGAGGAAGCAATGTCGCAGCTGTCAGAAGATGACGCGATGCGTATGCAGCCACCTCCACGGAACGCCATCCTGACGGCATACGACCTAGAACCGGAAGCTTGGGTCCTGAGAGTCGTCGAAAGGATCCCAGCAACAGCGCTACAAGATGCTCTTCTAGTATTACCATTTGGGAAAGTCGTCTCGCTGATGGTGTATCTGGATATTTGGGCTCAAAAGGTTTGCACCTTCCTACCCCCTAACCCCTTCTCAATTGTTCTTATTTCAGTTGCAGGGCTGGAATATTACCCTTGTGTCTAGAATCATGTTTTTCCTTCTCAAGACACACCATCGCCAAATCGTCGCCAATCGGATCATGCGAACTACTCTGATTCCTCTTAGGAAACACCTTCGAGCAGCCTTGCAACAACAAAAGGACGTCATTGGTTATAATCTGGCTGCATTGCATTTCATCCGCCGGAAAAACGACTTAGAACGAGTCGCTCAGTTTTACGAAGAGGAAGGCATGGATGAAGAGAAGGTGAAAGCGAGGATAGCTGAGGGTAGAAAGCGCAAGAGAGTCAATCTCAAGGCATGAGTAGTCGAGAGGAATATAAGTGATCTATAATACAATGGGTGGGTGGGTACAAAACTAATTTTCGGTTGTGAAGACAAATCTAAAATGTTCCAGTCTCAGATTAGAAAGCTGCAATATTCGTCATCTCATTTGGCCTTTATTTTTCGTCGACCTGGGGACCCCATAACTTTTCGGACCTAGGGGAAGGAAGTCAGATACAGTGTCCATCTTCAGACAACCATGACGTACCAGACCCCCGGCGTCGTTGCAGGCCGAAACTTGACTTTCAGGATCCCAACATCAAAATCTGCAAGTTGGCCAAAAGCTGCGCGTGTGAGGTCGACGTGCTTGGATCCAGGAGCGCATCCGGCGCAAGTGTCCACAACGCGAACGAATACGCATTTCTTCGGTCCATTGCACACTTTTCTGGTCATCACTTTTATGTATAGCGAAGAAATTTTACGACTGACCTTCGAGGAAGCGGAAACACTTCGGGCGGTTTGTCCATCCCTCCAGCGTTAACGCACATGCAAATGATTCATCCTATCTCCGTTAATCGTGTTTTTTTTTTGACCGAAAACACATGGAATCTCACAGTAGGTGCCCACTTTCCGTTCGCCCAGCAACTTGGATTTTTCAGATCATGGCCAGTGTACCTGTGCTGCTGTGAGGCGATGAAGTAAGATTCTAGGACCAGTTCTCTGACCAGGTAATGACGACGGGTTCGGGATTGCCTATTCCCTTCATGCCTTTCAGAATATTTACTACTCCTGTGATGGCATTGCCGAGACCCGACTTTTTTGGCGCAGTCTTGCTGTTTCGCCTTGGGGCGGTGTTGTTGCCTGACCCGCGAAAGTCCGGAGATGCCTGCCTTCGATATTTGTATTCAAGGTTGGTGACATTGATGCTTCGCCATCCGTCCCGCGGATCGAAATTATAGTCATCTGCCAGGGCATGGGCTCTACTGTATTTGCTCTCAAT
Source organism: Cyclocybe aegerita (assembly GCA_902728275.1). Lineage (NCBI taxonomy): Eukaryota > Fungi > Basidiomycota > Agaricomycetes > Agaricales > Hemipholiotaceae > Cyclocybe > Cyclocybe aegerita. The sequence goes on from CACVBS010000028.1 coordinate 161,003, forward strand.
TATCGCGTGGTTCGAAGATGGTTGGGCGGCTTGTATTGTCGGGAGAAGGGCGAAGGGAAGTATAAGGAGAAAAAAGACAAGGCAAGCTCGAGGCTCCTTCATATTTGTTGGAGACGCGTAAAACATGAAAGGCGGGTGCGCTGATGTGGAGGGTCGTTCAATCGTCCGAGGGGAAGACGCGAGGCTGGAGAGGCATCAGTGGAATGCCAATTATGGACATTGGACCAACGGGGCTTAAGCGGCTCAGCCGTCCCGGACTCCGATCTACATTTGACCTCATATGTATCTTTTTCTCTCTTTGTTGTGGGAGATATTTACCAAATCCCTTGTAGTATTTATCATGCAGAAAAGCAGCATGTTGGCCATGGTGGGCGTCGACTGTGTGGGAAGCTAGAACACTCAGGCTTGGGAAGATAAGATAAAATTCTGAATCCCGGCCCACAACGTTTAAGGGCCGCGTCAACATCGGCGGCAACGGCATTGTCAGCAACAGTGATCTCCTTCGTCATGCAAATAAATAGGCCTCCTTCGTTTGCTGCACCATCCGGTCCCCTTCTTTGCTCCAACTTCCATGCCAGCAGATCCTACCCATAATCCATCCGTCCGCCGCGCATTCAGGAAGCTTGCAACAGATGATGAGATCGACTCTCGAAGAGCGCGCGGAGAGGTGAAGTCTCTTCACTCTTGTGCAAAATCATCATCCAACACCTCAATTTACCTCCTTTTCACAAAAGATATCGTGCGCAGAGTGTCGTAGGTAGGTGCAATCACCTGAAAATATATAGGCTAGTATTCATAAGCAATTCCCAAAAGATTGAAGTTGAAGTGCGACAAGAAGCTGCCTTGCAGTTCATGCAGTACGTTTCCATTCGGAATGGTCCGTATCTCCAGTCTCTGAGATCGATGCAGTTCGACGAGGTTGTCCATCTATATGTCCCAACGGAAGTCTATCTACTGGTCAGGGGACCAGGTGCGTTCGTGGCTAGCCTTGTTTCGTAGAACTTGAATCTTACGAAACTTCCCTCCGCAGATTCGTTCTCGCCGACACGACGCAACTACACCAGAGGATAGCAGAGATGGGCCAACGTATTCGCCAACTAGAGGACGCGCTGGCCATTTTCCAGGCAGGCGTTTCGAACGAGACACATCCACTACTACGGGAGGAGCTCTTGTCGATCAAGTTTGGTCCCGAGAAGGGACAGGTCCCAGATAAAAAGCCCTCCGCTACAAGAGAATCGCCCGAGCCTCTGTTGAATGCTTTCGGCACACTCACCATCGGTGACAACGGAGAAGCAAAATATTTTGGCCCGTCTGCAGGAGCTGAGGTACGCCACTTCTTCTGCTTTTGCTTTCCCTTTATCTAATCATTTGTTTCAAAGACTCTGTTTATGGTAGGTAAACATATATACGCTCTTTATAAAGGATGTCCGTTTGTTGAGACCTTTCTGTAGGCGGGTGCCGACCTGGAGCGATCATATGAAGACTACAGCGAACCCGTAGCTCTGGATATTTTACGACAGTCCGCGTCCTTTCCTTTTGGCCCCGACGGCGATATCGAGAAGCACTTGGAATTCTTTCTCGATCACCTCCCCGAAGAACCCCGCGCGTGGTCACTGGCGGAAACGTATCTGGAGCAGGCAGCTTGGGCCTTCTCACCTATCATGCGTGATGAACTCATTGAAGACTTTATCACTCCGATTTACAAAGCAGTGAAAGAGCGCAAGAATACAGGGACATATACTTCTTCCCTTGTATCCGCTCATAAGCTCGCGGCATTATATCTTGTTTTCGCACTGGGGGCCCTAGTTGATCTGACTCTGACGCCTTGTGAGTGGTCGGCCTTCATTCTCCGAATCACATCCTTATCAGAAAATAGACAACTCAGATGCAGAGGTCTACTATCACCTTAGCCGCGGTTGCCTATCTGTCCGTTTCGTCTTCGATTCTCCCGAAATAGCGACCATCCAAGCAGTCCTGTTAATGGCGAATTACCATGGAATGGCAGGGAAAAGATACACCATGGATAGCTCCGTATGTTGCTCGCGAGTCAAATTAAAGCGGGTCCTCATTTGTCATCCAGTGGTCTCTCGCTTCTCTTGGGTCAAAATTAGCGCAGAGCGTAAGTAATTTGTCTCTCTTTTGCCACGACACTTATATTTTGGAATAGGTTGGTCTTCGTACGTGTTCCCTCCTGGCAGAGCCCGCTAATGTCTCATGCATTGGGATCAGATCGCGATAGTTCCCGATGGAATTTGGACCAGAAAGTCGTTCAACGGCGACGGGCGTTATTTTGGGAGATGTTTTCGGCAGAACACTTCTACGTGAGCTTCAGAGTATCTTCTCGATTAACCCCCAGTTCTTATTCCGCAGAGCCTTGCACTTGGACGGCCGCCTTCAATCCGCATGTCCTATGTCGACTGTGAGTTCCCGGACGATGAAGATACTACAGTAGATGCGGAGGGCAACACTACGGTCGGCTGTCAGTGGCTCTTCTTCTTCTTCACTTGTCCTCTTCATCTATTCTTTCAGACTATCGTTGGAAATATGAATTCACGAAGGAGATCTTTACGCTTGTTACTGAGTTGACCCTAGATGCCCAGGCTCCCAAGTATCAGACAGTCCTAGATCTTGATCGTAAATTGCGTGAAAAGCCATTGCCCGCTCACCTCAACATCTTCGTCAGTCCAGAGGACGAGGAGTGCACCCCTTCCGTCTACATGAAAAGGTGTCTCCTCAGCCAGTATCGTTCCGTCAGTCAGTACTTCGTCATGCTCCACCTTCATAGATGATTGACGTATGGGCAGCACTCCTGTTCCTTCACCGGAGTTTCTTTGCCCAAGCAATTCTCGACCACCCTTCCAACCCCCTGCAGAGCCCTTACGCGCCATCCTTTTTGGCCGCATATCGTTGCGCCTCTGGAGTGATCAAATCAAGTCTAAATCATTACGAACGTTTTCCACGATTATGCGCTCGGTGGTGGGGAGTTTGGACTCATTGTACGTACTTCTATCCCCGATAGAGGTTTTTTTAATTGCTTATCCTTGCCCAGTGTTCTCTGCAGCTGTGAGTTTCTGGAAGCATATCCCTCATTGCTTGACCTCTAACACCAGAATACCCAGATCATTGTTGGATCTATTGTCATTAAATCCCCTTCATCTAGCATGGCGTCGAGCGCCTTTATCGAGCTGGGTCTCGCCTGCGACATGTTTGAGAAAGGTGCTTCGCAATCACGAAGAGTACGAAGCGGTCATGTGCGTGACTCATGACCTCCTATCCCCGCTTCTTCTCACTTTAGAAACATAGGCAATCTTGAACAAAATGCGTGAAAAGGCTTTCCAAGTCTACTCACAATTCCGCTCTGGAAATATTCCTTCTAGTAGGCTGTTATCCGTGGGGAAGCCCGATTATGGGAACGATGAACTTGCTTTATTTGGTGGCCAGACGAAGGTCCTCGTAGTTAATCTTCTCAACACGTGGAACAAACACAAGCTTTGCGAACAACTTTCGTCGTCTTCATCAAGTACTACACCACCATCCGTCTCTAGCCCGTCTTCAGAGAGCGAGTCGCGTGGTACACCTTCCAGTGACGTGTGCAGACAGGTGCACCCGTCTTTGGTAGAATATCTCTCAATATTTCCGCCGTCATCAGCGTCGAACAGCCCACCGGAGGCCAAAGATACTGCTCTTTCTTTCGATTCGTCTGTACCACGAACTTCTCCACCAATAGCCCAAACATCCTTAACCCCAGTCGCGTCGACCTCTATGGGACAGCCGCACGTCAATGCCGAGCAGCAAAGTACGTGGCCAAATTGGACGATACCGTCATTGTATACGCCGTTGCCCCCAGAAGCGTTAAACCCACCCTCAAGAACGTCGCATGTAGCCAGCAGCTCCTATCTTCCGATGCTTGGTGGAATACCTGCGCAACCAGAGGTCAAGGCAAACCAGGCCACCGACCTTCTCGATCTTGGAATGGTTATGGCTGGTGGAGAGTCGGGCATGGACGAACAGTGGATGTCGTTTATGAGAGAGTCTGGATTTCTTCAAGTCAACGAAAGTGTGGGGATGCCACCGCCAGGATCGCCTTATCCCCCGGACATGAACTCCGGAGGACAGCACCGCTTCTGAACTGTTGATCTTGTGTTTTGATATACATTTTGCTCTGCGTGTAGGTATATGCTATGCAGGTACATAACTGAAAGTTTAAAAACCATTGGAGAGGCCCCTAACATGTGTCGGGCCGATATACCGAAGAGGACGACGATGAGTCAACATTGCGGTTCAGTTGCGAAAGTTCGCTTACAATGGTGTTCAAGAATATCCTCAAATGACTAGCCTTCTCTCCTTGCATCCACCACCACCATGCCATTCCCAAAGTCCCAGAAGCTGACTGGCACTGATCTTATCCATGGGGATGCTGAACTGACAGGCCCAGAGGTTGCTCCATCTATCTCGGTATCAACTAGTAAGTGAAGCACTATTCATCCTCACCCCTCTCCAACAGCGTTGTTCAGCATTTAGAGCCTTGGACCCCTTCAGAGAAAATGGCAGCCTCAACAACCTTGATATGCGCAACCCCCCTCGGCATGTTTATTCCAGATACACTCAGGGAGTGAGCACTCGTGCTGAGCGAATTTTGAGCCGAATTAACGTAGGTGTTCTTGGCCATCTTTCTCATTTCACATTTTTTCAAGCATTATAAACGCAGAATGGCTTTGCGATCACCTATGCCTCTGGTCTCGCAGCCTCGTATGCGGTCTGTGGCCGATTTTTCCCTCTCCAGATTGGTTATTAAATTAAAAGCAGGCACTCGTCTTCTTCCAACCTAAACGAATTGCCATCAGAGGCGGATATCATGGCTGTCATGCAACCATCGCAGTTTATAAGAAGAACCAAGGAATCGACATCGAATTGATCGACTTGGATGCGGGGTATCGACCTGGTGATCTTTGTTGGCTGGAAACACCCGTAAATCCTACAGGAGAATCCAGGTATGTACACTGTCTTCCGCTTTTCCCTTTCCTTTCTTACGAATATGTATTCAAGGGATATTCAGCACTACGCGGATAAGGTACCCCAATTTCTGTTTGACTTATGCTCCTGCCAACCATCAACCTTAACAACTTCGCCCCAACCCAGGTACATAAAGTAGGAGGAAAGATTGTAGTGGACTCCACATTTGGGCCCCCGCCTCTCCAATACCCCTTCGAATTTGGAGCTGATTGGTAAGTAATTTGCTGATCACCTGGTCAGTGTATTCACTTGAACAATTCAGCGTTCTCCATTCAGGTAAGTTTCTTACACCTTTTACGCAATCTCGCCTTAGCTCGTTCTCTGCGACAGGAACGAAATACTTTGGCGGACACTCCGACTTGCTGGCCGGCGTGTTGGTTGTTAAGACCTTGAACGAGTGGAATCAGGTGCGGTTGTCTCAAAGTCTGCCCGCTATTGAAGCTAACGAATGCTGCAGCTGCAGTCTGATAGGACGTTCCTGGGCAGTATGATGGGCTCACTCGAATCGTGGCTTCTCCTCCGGTCCTTGAGAACCCTTCATTTGAGAGTACCCCGCCAATCCGCCTCTGCCACTGTTCTTGCGCAGTGGCTAGACTCCGTCGCTAAAACGCCTGTCGGACAAAGCTTTGACGGCGTCCCTGGTGGCGTCGTGGCTCAAGTCTGGCATTCTGCCTTGCAAGGAGTAGACGAGCGAGGGTTTGACCCCAGTAAGCAAATGCAGGGAGGCTGGAACGCCACTTTTGCCATACATGTAAGGCCCTTCCGAAATGTCGCGATCTCGCCTTCCGATTCTGAACTGCGTTATCATAGCTCTCAAAACCGGAGCAAGCCCGTCAATTTCCTCACCTCTTGAAGTATTTTGTAGTCAGTTAATCCTCTATTTACTTCCGCTGTTGAGGCCCTAACCACATTCCTGAGCAGCCGGCTACTAGCTTGGGCGGTGTCGAATCACTTGTCGAGCATCGTATCCAGAGCGATCCGGGTGCCGATTCTCGTTTGATCAGGTTGAGTATTGGGGTCGAAGACGTCGAGGTAAATTCTCAGACCAAATATAGCTTATCTCATCCTCATCTGCACCGTAGGATTTGAAAGAAGACTTGAAACAAGCTTTACAGAACTTGGTCCTCGTATGTCGATTTTTTCCTTCAAGGATAGCATCACGGATTAATTCTCGTCGCAGATCACGGCAAAACTGTGAACACCTTACAGGAACGGAATGTAAATTACTAGAAATATCTACAAATGGAACATCTTGAGCTTGACTGGTGTCGGGAGTGACATGCTCTCGCCCAATCCCATCAGATTCCCCTATGTGTATTTGACAGCTGAAGAGTTTAGGGAGAATTCACGAAGGAGTGCGGGAGGCCAGAATATTCGCAAGGCTTTCCCTCCTTTACTCTCATTGCAACGTACGACCACGAAGCCAGCAACGCTCATGCCCTCTCTATCCTCTAAACGCTTATATCTTCGAGGTCGGCTTTCTGAAACTCAGTTACTGCATCACGCGGAACTCAATGCAATCCCAGGGCTATCGAAGGACATTACGGAGGAAGAGTTGTCAAAGGTATTCGTCCTGTTTTCCAGTTCCAGATAGTTCCAAATGAAAGCGATGGCGCGCCACCAGTACCTCTCGTGTTATGGAACGATCACTGAGGTCAAACTACTTCCGCGTAAGCGCTTTGTTTCAAGGCGTTTACGCACATTGTTGAATCTGAGTTCGCAGACTACGCTTTTGTCCAATTCGAATCGGAGAAGGTGCCCGCCTTCTATATTGTCCCGAGGGTGACATTCTGAGGCCTCATCAGGACGCTGCGCAAGTCCTCAAGACTTACCAGGATCAACCGCTTTTCGGCAAACGTTATTTTAGATCAACATAGATGATTCGGCTGCAGCTAACCCTTGTCAATTGATTAGATGTTGTCATCGAATTTGCACACCCCTTGCGCAAGGACATGGCTTCATTTTCGAGTAGCAATGGCTCGGAGAGCTGGTAAGCGACTATCTGCCAACCTTACGGTAGACATATGCGCTCACGATCGATTGTATCAGTCGCTCTCCTACCTATAGAGCAAGTGGTCGACATCCTGTCGTCGTGCTCGATATCCCAAACGATGTTCGTTGGCAGGTCAGTGGTATGCAACAAATGAGTAACTTCACCCCTTAATGATCGCACTTCCAACATGCAGGAGCTGAAAGACTTCGGTAGATTGTCGGGTAGGCTCGTGGCGTATTGTGATCTCGACAAAATCCAGCAAGGGCGAGGGTGGGATCCTGTTCGAATCCTTATAATACTCTCAATCTAACAATGGCAATCTAGATTTATTGAATACTTTACCCGGGAGGACGCCAGGCGTGCCGTCAGAGTTTTAGACGGTCAACGTCTTGGTGGCAAGAGTGTGCGAGTGGTCAGCCACGAGGTGAGGATCTACCCTGTGTCGATGTCCCTTTACCCTGAAGATTTCACGGAGAGGGGCATTTCACTCACTAAACTGACTCACCGCCGTTGCAGAAATCCATCTCGTGGCGAAGATGTCGCTCGAGGTCCCCTGAGAGGCAGCCAATCTTCCGCTACTCGCGAAGTTACAGACATGATTCGGACTACCTCGCGCATCGGCCAGGCTATATTTACCCCCGGCACGCCAACGAGCATGATTATGACTTTGGCGAGCGCCGGCCGTTCTCATCGACGCCGTTGTACCAGTCCAATTCTAGCTTCAGTCCCGACGAGAGGGATTTCGGCTCTCGGCTCTTCCTCGACAACAACGACGTGGGAGTGCCTGATCCAAGCACTGCGAGGACTACCACCTGGGCAGCAAGCTCACACCACGACTACTACCACCAAAGCTATGAACACACCACGTCTCGACACTACGCTGATGAGGTTTATTACAGCGATCATAGGGATTCCGCCTTCGAGGGAAGTGCAACCCTCCGCCGCGATTATCATCACTTCCAGCGCCCGATGGACCCATATCAGTGATTCGCAGGCAGGGGCGGACAGTCAGTCGTGTCATGGGTTCGCCAAGTCACAAAAAAAGCAGATAGCCTCAGAACTCGTGTACAAGGTGCAAGCGAACGTTAACCAGCTGCTTCTATAAACGCATCATCAACCTTCAACTCTTTCAACTCGGAAATGTGCCACCTTCCTGCAATCAAAACGGACACTGCATATATTACACCCAATTGTCATTTCGCATCTGCTTCAGCTTCAGCCTCATTTATCATATCAATCATCCTTCTACCTGATTGCTCCATTCTCATCGATTTCACCGCATATGCATCATAACGGACTGTTTGAAGGCGGAGGAGCAGACAAAATGCATCGTATATACGACATTAGATTTTCCGAAACCAAACACTGAGAATAAGTAACGCATCCATCTCATTTGCTTCTGTAAAATTCCAAGAAGTTGCTCTTCTCCTCCCAACCCATCCCTGTACGTTTCAATTTGCCTATCTGTGCAATGAGGCTGGCGCAAGTCTCAGAAAGCGCGTCTTCTCCCACATAGTCTGAGAGTAGTTCACTGGAAATAAACAACTGTGACCCCGGAGATTCCGAAGGGGCGAGGAGACGAATTGTTATTTGCGGGGCTGATAACGATGCAGCAAGGGTGAAGAGGTGTGAAAGTGGGCCCAGGGTCTTCGCGGGTACCGAATAAGTCAAGCTAGGGGCGACAGCTGTGGGAGGATCGTATCTACAGAGAATGAGAGGCAACGAGACCAGAGTGTAGAAGCTTAAACCTACCTGACACACATTACAAACACTTGATAACCCTTGACGGGCACGTTTTGACGAAAGACATCGGCGAAACGAAGAAGACCCCGCCCGTTACTTGTAGTACACTCGGGGAATACAACGATGGGTTTTGCAGATTTCTTTCTGATTTCCTCGAGACTGAATGCAGGCGATCCCGGCAAGTTATTGCCAAACGGAGGAGCATGTCCAGTAATCGATATCATTTTCAGCAAGGAAGCCTGCTGGAATCCGCGAATAGCAATGCGGGTAACAGGGGCTCGATTCGCAGTTTGTATGTTTGCAGAACCAGTGCCTGTGCGGCGTCCTGGAGTGTGGGTGATGGGCGTCGATGAACGAGAGCGCTCGGGGTGCTCTGGGACCGATTCAGGGACCGGAATCACGAAAATAGGGTTGAATCTGGTGGTCGTGGCGGTTTCAAACGCGAGAGGAAATGAAAGCAATGGCCAAACCTTATTGCGAGCCAAAGGACCTCTATCCATGAAGCCCAGTTGGACACGATGATGTCGCCAGCCTTTGGATCCCATGATTCCGCAAGTTTGGGGCCCTTCCTGTGAATTGTTTGGATGGAAGGTCGGAGGTGACGAAGGTTCAGTACACACCCACCCTCTTTTGCGGTTGAATTGTTCCGGTGAGATCCACACTAAACCCAGAATGAAAAGCACACTCCTTCCCAACAGAAACATCAGCAGATATTCAACGAAACGGTATAAAGGAGGTATAGGGAGCTGTGGCCATTGCCATGTTAGCTGTTAATGATACACATGAAAAGTGGGAGGTCTCACGAGAACTAGGCTGACTCCGCGGGCCACAACCAGATAGGCAACTGTTAGGACTAGGATTGAGGCGGTCCTGATAGTTCCCAAGACATAGCGAATGGGCAGGGTTAGTTTCCCGAGGAATTCAGACCCCACAGGTGGCACTGGTGTCAAAAAGGGCTGAACAAGTTTTCGGTGAATGAGTGACGCGTATTTAGATGCTCAAACCCACCTGAATGCCCGTTCCTGGGTCCTAGATTGGGATTTAGCGACGAATGGTAGGTTGGATGCGACACGCACCCTGTACGCGCTGAACTTCTCCATCGAGGTCAGATGCAGAGACCGATCATGAGACTGCCTCAATTGGACTGCGTCGTCGGCCCTGCCGCAGCCGGCATTCACGATGGAACTACGCTTCCTCTGAACCACCACCCACCATGTCTGCACAATCTCCTCCGGGCTTCTTTGCTATGATCAAGAAATATGCCAGATACACATTCAATCGATATCGCGCCCTCCACATCTTCGGCAAGGTCTGTTGCTGTCCTCATGTCGTCATAGATGCTCACACATCGACCCCGATAGTTATTCATCTGGCTCGTCATACTCATCTACGTCTGCATGGGTGCGCATGCTTGAAATTCGTCTCAAATATGCCTCATGTGAAATGCAGGTGCATTTATTGTCGTTGTGACACCTGCGCGCATTGCCCAATATCTCTATGACAAGGCTCGGATCCTTGCGTCGACACGGCTCGGATGGTTGGCCATAAGTGGCGCAATAGGTGCATTGAGACATTGTATGACCAAATTCCGTTCGCGAACCTTTCTTCACAGTTGTTATCTCATTCCCACCACTCATCGGACACACAACACTTGTCACGCTGTGTGGTTTTGCATATGGCCTGAAGGGATTCTTCATCGGGGCCCCAGCATCTTTGATCGGCTCTGCTGTCGTATTTGCTGTCCTCCGTTTTCTGTTCAGCGAGAGATTACGTGAATGGTCAAGCAAAAATGAAAAGTGGCAAGCTTTGGAATCAGTGGTGGTGGGTTGCCGTGTTCTACTCTTTCCTTGATGCTCATCGAAATTACGCAGACGGCCAAGGGCCTTCCTCTCATCATTTTGATTCGTATCTCGCCGTTTCCTCCATGGGTTTACTCCAACTCGTTGTTTGCTGTAAGACCGAAATGTGATGCAACGTTTAATTTTTGTCTCAACCCCGAATCCAGTCAATTGAAGCAGTGAAATTGTGGCAATTCGTGGTTGCCACGACGTTCGTATTCCCGAAGATTCTTCTGCACACATTCATTGGCTCTAAGATTGCTGAATTGTCGGATGGAGATCAACGCGGTCATATGGACACCCGTACGTCTCTAAACCAGTTGGTTGTGACCGCCCAGCAAAGTAAACTCCTTCGATAGGCACTAAAGTCTTGAATGGCGTTTTCGTCGGCGGTGGAATCTTGGTCGCTATTTTTACCAGCTGGTTTGTTGCAAATCCCTCAGGCGCCTTCATGGCTAAATTTGCGCCTCCAGGACTGTTTACAGCCTCGTCCAACGTCATATACGCCATCTGGAAGGTTTCTCTCCTGAAGTTGATGAGTTAGCTGCGGAGGCCATCGAAGATTATGATGAAGAAGCGCCACTGCTGTCCCCGACTCATAACTGACGATTTTGCCATCCTGTGGGCTAGTGCTCGTGGAGACGATGGGTATAGAGCTTGCGGGTATATATTATGTAGATAATCATATCCATCTCGTGTTGACCTCGAATAGGACAGTGTACAATAGAGAGATCCCCCACCCCCTCTCAATAGTAGTGTAAGAAAAGCAAACTAAAACTGGCACCAATAAGAAATACCAGGATGAATAAGCGTCCATCCTTCGCCCGTTTCTTCGCCTCCTTCAACTGTGAATTGCCTTTTTCCACAGTAGATGTGGCAGTAAGTGCATCCTCATAGAGTTGGTCCGTAAGAGTCGTCTGCTGCGTCAAGTGAGCGACGAGCTCCATTTGCAGGGCGCTAATATCCATAAGTCGGGATTCTGCCTGCTGGACCGACTCCAGGGTGTCTTGCACGCTTTTTAGGATATTGGCGTTTTCCTGCTCGAACTGCATAATCTGTGAGACAGATAGCTCAATGTCGTCATCCTCGTCATCCGATATCAGAGGTGGTGTAGGAATCTTGCGATAGGACGATTCTTGTGGGGATGTCGCGCCAATAGTAGCGGCAATCGTACTTTCCAGCCAGCCCCCTGGGCCCATGATCAGCGGCGAATTTGGCTGCGGTGTCGGGGGTGGCCGCTGGTGCGCCGTGTTCATCAAGAGAACTTCTTGTGCAGCCCCAGATCCAAGTGTTCTCGTCCGTTCTAGTTGGCGTTTGACGCGTTCTTCTTGGAGTTCTTTCTGAATTTGACTCGCCTCCATCAATCTGCGACTGAGGTACCAGGTTATGCTGGCGTGATGTGCAGCTATGACGTCGGAAGAAAGGGTGGCTTCGTCTTGCCGTAATCGTGCAGGAAGGAAGCGAGTCAAAGGGTTCGTCTTGCTCGCGACAAGCTCGGCGCGGCCTATAATTGCAATATATATAAGACAAACCATCGCACAAAACAGATAAAAGGGCGATTTACGCGCTTCTATTGCCTCCATTTCTTTCACTCGGTCAGAACATCGTTTAAGGATAACGCGAGCCTGCAGGTCTATTTGGTCTCGTTCCTCGTTCGATAGGTACTTCACGTTCGCCCACGAGGACGAGCCTTCGCTAAGGTCTATATTCCGCGATCCTTGTCGTGAAAGAGGAGAGCTGCGAGAGTCTATATTGAGATAGGCAGTCCGGATACTCGTTAGCATGCGTGTCAGGGTCTTTATGTGGTTCAACTGAAGAGGATGAAATCATTTAGGGGGAAGGAGGTTATTTCGAAATAGAAAAAGTGTACTTGCAATATGCTGGGCTTCCGCGATGTATGTCTTGTCCAGAGACACTTTGCCCTCCTCCGTCCGTGCCAGCTTCCCCACTTTCCTCCGTTTCGCCTCCGGGATGTTGACCTCTTGCTCTTGCACAGCTCTGCGAAACTCGTTCGTGATATCTTTGAATGGCATGATAATAAAAGGGGTCTGAATACACAGGTCTAGGGTTGATGACCAGCTAGTGGTGACGGTGGGGGGTGCGGAAAGGATTTGGGTTCACGGTAACGTTGTCCGTTTCAGGCGAACACGTGTGCAACGGAATACTATATATTCCGATTCGGCCCGTCACGAAGTTCTTTCTTCAACCACATCGTGCTGTTCAACTCTGTGAAAGTCCTTGCTCAGACGATCGCCCCTCCGGCCTTGGTGTGGAAAATAGAAGGGTCCTTGTTTGAGGTAGATGGTGTCATTCTTATCTATGTACCACCATTTGCCATAGTTTGTGACCAACAATCTGCTCATCTCAAGTCCAGGCTGATTCTATCAGCTTTAGTTCCATAGAGTAATGAAATCCATCATCCGGTGTACTTAACCCCCATTCATAGGATCAAACGACGATGAGGATGTGCTTTAATAGGTCCCCGGAAGAGAATGCGCTGCCTCAACCGCTTCCGGTATCGTTCATTCGCGCAACACCCCAGCGCATCTACAGCCACACAGTCAGGACGATCAAAGCATGAGGATTCGCCTATTGACTTACAGCAAAGATCATCTGAACCTCCATGAATGAGACGACAGATAGTCATCTTCGCCAGATTCATGATGTCCTCCTCTTTGACGAAGGAGCAATTGATGACGGCGATGTCTGTGATTGAACGACAGACTGCGGCAGAGTCGATGTCATCGATTTCCTCACACAAACGGCTCGGAACGAGATCTACCAGTGTTCTGCCGGACAATCTCCCACACCATCTCAGGTCTAGGGTTCTGAGAAAAGGGCATAGTCCGTGTGGCCCGTTCAATTGTTGCAGGGTGGTGTCTAGGATATCGCAGTCGTGGAGGTGAAGACGTTCTAGGAGAGGAAGCGCCCGAAAGATACGGTCATAAACGTTCGATTCCAGCGCCAAATCACGAATCTCCAAGAAGGAAAGCGGAGGCGAGGAACTGGTTAGGAATTGCACAACGCAAGATCCAATGTCTTCCTCCTGATTGTCGAGGGAGGAGTGAAGATGAAGGTGGGTTAGAGTAGGAAGTCGTAAGTGAGGCAGCAGACGAAAAATGTCTTTGGAACCCGTTAGACTGATCAATTGTAGAGTCGCGATTTCGACTGCATGCCCGTGAGCTACATCTATTTCGAAGACTTGATTGTGTCCATGGGGAACCTCGATTGCAAGTGTCTCGAGCGCAGTTAGTTCCCCCAATACGTCGATGACCGAGGACAGGGACTGTCTGGTTATTGGTATACAGTGACAAGGCAGTCGTAATGTGAGATGGGAGATGGACGCCGGTATGATGCCCCGTCCTGGGAGCAGGTTTCGATCTATACGAAGAGACCGCAGCTGAGGTCCACCGGCGAACGCAGTCCGCAGAGCTGTTAACTCGTGGTGATCACTATCGGCGTCGTCTGTGTTAACATTGAACTCTTGTGCAACTGCGATGTCGACGACGCTCAATTGGGGGGCGAGCTTATTCCAGGTTTGTAAGATTTGATTAACGGGGTGCAACATAATGGAGTTGATGGTCAACAGCTTCCAACGGCGTATTTCCTTCGTCAATAACTCCATAACGCTGTCCAGATACGAGGAGTCATTCCCAACTTCGAGATTGATTGTGAGCAGGGTATCCTCTGATTTCTCCAGCCAGAGACGAGTCCTCTTGCACGGATCTCGGGCGTCAAGGTTGACGTATATATGGGACCAGACTGTTGGGATGCTTGCTGCCTTCCTCCAGCTGGAACAAACATGAGAGACTGTCAACGGTGTTCGTGTCCACCCATCTTTCACGCATTCTTCGAATATGGATGCCAGGAGTTCAGGAGGCAGTCGCCGAGCTAGAGTGATCATCCCTTTGCACCGCCTTATGTCTGCGATGTGTTGTTGCCTCCGATGCTGTAGTTGACGGATTGACCGCATGAGGCTTTCGGTTTCTGTGTCCAGACGATGGATAGCGCGCTCGTGTTCAGAGATAGTCCGGTGGACCGCCGCTACGTCTACATCAGAGAAGGACACTTTCCGTGTTTCCAGTATTGCAACAAATTGCTGTTTCGAATTATTTCCCAGTTGCTGGGAGAGCCCCATACCAGTGCAAGCAAATTATACCTGTCAAGCGTCGAACGAATGTCGTCAGGTTACGATTGAAAGGCCTAAGAGACCTCTGCTTACTAGGATCCGGATATCAATGCGCACAGCTTGTAATTTCAACGGGAACTGTACGATACTGGTGAGAGACGTTCAAGTTCGTCATGGCGGATCATCGGCCCGGAGGCTTCTGTTTGAATTGGAGGCCGTTGGCCTCGTTGGCCTTTGCGGTCTGGCGATCAACGTTCAACGTTCAATGTTCAACTGTCACGCGAACCTTCTCCTTGTCAAGTCGAAGCCACAGTGAAAGGTAAATATGCTAATAACTCTTGTTTTCCTGCCGACGATGACTCAGAGTGGAAGCTATATTGACCCTTGCCCATGAATATCAGATAAGTTTACTTGGGTCAATGTGCAGACTGGCAATGTTCGAGATACTGCTGAGGCCCCTCTGTGTACCCACAAACCTTTATGGAATACGATGCTGATGATATTCTTTTGTCAGTTTGAGAGCCTGGGTTACCTTCTCACCATCATGGATCCACGACGAGTCCGAGACCCGCGTCTTGCTAGAGCTGACCCCCGGCTCCCACTTGCTTCGATGCCACCTTCCTCATCAAATCCACCACATAACGCTCCGAACAATCAATGGTCCGATCCAAATGGAACATCGTCATCACAGCCCCCTCAGGTGCAAGCAACTCCATCGAACCCTGTCGACCCGAAACCTCCACAATCATCGACACCAACGACCTCAACTTTACCCGTTGCCCCGTATAAACCAAGACCCTTATTTTGCGTCGTTTGTGCAAGCAACCAAGCGAGTAACTGCCTCATGATAGATTACTTGTTACAAGTCACTGATATTATTCGTCCATCTAGAACCGGTCAATGGAGGGTCACCATGTTCTCGCGTCAGTGGCATATCAAACGCGATGTGAAACACTTGTTGAGTCTGTTCTGCAGAAAAGCCGGATATCGTGTAATATCTTCTGGAACCGGTTCCGCCGTTAGGCTTCCAGGCCCTTCGATCGACAAGCCGAACATATATGCTTTTGGAACGCCTTACAATACAATATACGAGGAGCTAAGCACAAAGGATCAGCGTCTGTGAGTGTACTTTTTGAGGCCCTTGATTCCGATGAATCTAGACTGCAACTCAGGTACACAGCCAATGGTCTTCTCCAGATGCTTGACCGAAATCGACAAATTAAGCTAGCACCGGAAAGGTGGCAGGATACGAGAACGGTAGCCGATATCGTCATAACTTGCGAAGAGCGATGTTTCGACGCGGTCTGCGATGGTGAGTCCTCCACAAGAAAATACATCGCTTGTACTTAGTGAAGGACAGACCTTTTGGCGCGAGGAGGCGAATTCAACAGACCAGTGCATATTATCAATGTCGAGATTAAGGATAATCACGAGGAGGCCTTGATAGCTGGAAAAGCAATGCTCGACTTAGCTGCCGCAGTGAGATGTCCTTGAGTTGAAAGGTTGAGTAGAGTGATTGACCTCGTGAACACAGATTGAAGCTGCGAATGATATCGACGAGGGCATCGACAAGATTCTTGAAGCGCAACAGGAGAAACACCCACACAACTTGCTTCATGCCGTAGCCTATTATTAGACCCTGCAATCAGGATTGTTTGTCTTATCACGAAGCCCGCTCAGGTGTTCATGGATTGTCTTGGTCTATGGCGAGGCCTGCGACAGGTAGGACACTATTTCGCACAAGAATGAGGAGAGAACGAGCACGCAATGAGTGCGCCACCGATTGTATGTCGATTGAGAGCGTGAGAACTGAAGGCGCGATCGGCAAGATAATCTGGTATTTAGGAGGCGGGGCGGAGAAATAGCAAGTCTCAAGTCTTACATCTGACCTTCGTCCACAAATGCCTTCTCTTCGTCTCGGAAACATTGCCCCCGACTTTGAGGCTCAGACCACTGCTGGACCTATTAAATTCCACGATTGGATTGGCGACTCATGGGCAAGTGGCTTCTCTCTCCGCATTAGGGTCACATCTTATCTGCATCCCAGGCTATTCTCTTCTCTCATCCTGGAGATTTCACCCCAGTTTGCACCACTGAACTCGGAGAGGTCGCCCGTCGTGCCCCTGACTTTGAGAAGCGCAATGTTAAGGTCATCGGAATTTCCGCCAACGGTCTCGAGGAGCATGAACGATGGGTGAAGGACATTAATGCCTACGGGGCTAAAGTCGCACCCACAGACGTCCAATTCCCCATCGTATGTCCTGCGTCGATCATCGCATATGGACAAACCTGATATTCTTCTTCCAGATTGCCGACCCCGACCGGAAAATCTCCACTTTGTACGACATGCTGGACGAGCAGGACGCGACGAACCGGGACGCGAAAGGTCTCCCTTTCACGGTAAGACCTTATCACACCGTTTTTTCAAAATTTGTTCTCATGACATGAATATCCCAGATTCGCACTGTCTTCGTGATCGACCCGAAAAAGACCATCCGTCTTACTCTTGCCTATCCCGCGTCGACTGGACGCAACTTCGATGAAATTATTCGGTGAGTTGTTCAAGGCTTTGAATCCACTGCTGTTGTTGACCCTATTCATCCAGTGTCGTTGATTGTGAGCAAACTGAATGATGCATAAAGACATGTCTCTTAACTTCTTATTCAGCCCTTCAAATCGGTGACAAGAACCGTGTCACTACACCCGTCAACTGGAAGAAGGGTGACGATGTCATCGTTCACCCTGGCGTCACCAACGATGAGGCGAAGACTCTGTTCCCCAACTTCACTCAGCATCTTGTAAGTGCTAATCAATCAATCCGCTGATGATGAGCCTCATCGACTCTTTCACCATAGCCCTACTTGAGAACTACGCCGCTGAAGGCCGAATAAAGTATCTGTACAAGTATTAAACGCACTTGAGATGTAGGACTATTCACAGGCAATAAAATATCGAGTTATAACGCAAGTGGGAATAAGTCCAGTTTATAGTATATAGTTGTCTGGTTTAAAGATTTCTTTACTCAAGTCCCCGGGCCTGCATACCACGCGAGCGGGCTTACCAAACTCGCCTCCAGCGAGGCCTAGACGAGTCCCTGCTCAGCAGCACAGTCCTTGTGATCAGCTGCATTCTGTGGCAATTCACTCGTCTGACGTCAATACGCACCTGAGAGGAATAGCAGTCGGCTGAGAGAGAGCATCATTCATTGCATCTCTCGCAGCCCGCTCATTGTCTCTCCAGTCTATTAAATTTTTGCTTACCCTCCCACCGCTCCCTATTGTTATTGTATTTTCGTTACTCGTAGCACTAGCTGTACGAATTCCTGTATTTGCATGGAGCTTGGGTGGCCTACCGGTCTCCAAGCTTCCACCCGCTGCTTCCGCGTGAGTCCCTTCGCCCGGAGAACCATATCTTATCTAAGGGAGCAGCAGATGTCGTTGGACAACAGAGCCAAGCAGAGCACATGCAACTGGACGCGCGTCGACGATTGAATTAAACACCTATTCCTCTCAATCTCTCACAGCTTACAATGGCAAGCGCGAATGGTGGTGCTTACAGGTACTCGCAGCACTCAATCTCCACGCGTTTGACCTGATTATCGGCCATAGTTACTCCCTGACCGTCTTCTCACCGAGCGGGAAGCTCGTTCAGATCGAACACGCTCTTGCTGCGGTCGCTCAGGGTACTACTAGCCTCGGAATCAAAGGTGCGCGTGAACCAGCATGGCTGAATGCAAGGGTACTAAAGTATTCTTCAGCCACGAACGGAATCGTAATTGCGACAGAGAAGAAGACATCCTCCATCCTAATCGACGATTCTGTGATTGAGAAAGTTGCTGTCATTTGCCCTAACATCGGAATAGTTTACTCTGGAATGGGTCCAGATTTCCGAGTTCTCGTCACCAAAGCACGCAAAAGCGCTCAAGCCTATTGGAAGATTTACGGCGAATATCCACCAACGCGGGTACTTACCCAAGAGATCGCAACCGTTATGCAGCAGGCAACTCAATCAGGGTAAGGACCCTTTCGACTTCAAATGAATCTACAGCAGGTACCATGCTGATGCCCAACTCAGAGGCGTGAGGCCCTACGGGGTATCGTTATTAGTTGCTGGATGGGACAGTCATCGGGGACCTACCCTTTATCAAGTTGATCCTTCCGGTTCTTTCTGGGCATGGAAAGCCAGCGCTATCGGAAAGAACATGATCAACGCCAAAACTTTCCTGGAGAAACGGTGTGTTACATCACAGCGTGGCTTTAATAATGATCTGATTCCGTGACTCTTGCCATCTCGCTGTTTTCCAGATATAATGATGATATCAGCCTCGAGGACGCCATACATACAGCTCTTCTAACACTCAAGGAAGGCTTCGAAGGACAGATGACCGAAAAGACGATAGAGATCGGTGTGGTAACCGTTCCGACACCTGCAGAGCTCGAAGAGGGAAAAGTCGGCGGGGAGACAGGTCGGCCAAAGCCAACATTTAGGAAGTTGACTGAAGAAGAAGTTCGGGACTATTTGGCGCTGTAGTTGGGCGGCTGCCGTTTCTGGTCGTTGTGTACGTACTATATATGTTTTGCTCGCGTTACATGGAAAGTTTGGACACCGCATCATCTCCTACCACGTTTCTTTAAAGTTTACAGGTCTCGAGACGTTGGCCTACAATTCCGGATGGTCGGTCATTGCAAACAGCAAGATGAACGGCGAGAGGGTTTTGATTGATGACATTGCCAAATCTGTTTGCGTCGAGAACTGATCTTTTGTTGATCAATTCAAGTTTCGTGTTAGGGCTGTAGTGCTCATATTCCAGCCCCGATATCAAGTCCTCACTCAACTGCCTGAATGACGCATTTCTGGGCTTTCGCCATTCTGACATTGGGCTGTGTCGTGTTCTCGGAAAACCGGAAACATCGCCTTGCAACATTGGGGCATTCTATTGCCTTATTCCCTGTGCACCACATCATCCTTATCTAGCTGAACACCGCTTATTCCGGTGTACAACAACCATCACTTTCGGTCTCCTGATTTCCCAGTCGTGCGTCAGGATCCTTGAAGAAACTACATGAGCTCTGTCTTTAATATTTATTTTCCAGATCCATCATCAACTGATGTTCATTTATTATTGGCTTCAGCGGCCTTGAAGCTCGAGCCAGCGCTAAAGATGGAATCTTCGCCCTGAAATCTCGACTCGCCCTCTCCGCGTCTAAGTTGACGTTGTCACAGATTCAGATCTCCCGTCCGATGGGTTGTCCTTCCCCTTTGCGTTTTGCTTGGCTGTTAGCACGGACGCCAGAATTATAAAAAGCGACGGACAGTGTCTTGCGCTCCAGTCCTGGTACCTCGAACAATTGCAACATGTCCGAAGCCACCACCTCCGCCGCCACCTCCCCCACGCCCAAAGTTCCCAAGCGCGCTCAGATCGCATGCACATATTGTCGCCGTCGAAAACTCAAGGTGATAGTCCAGCCTTCATAACCACCCTAGACCGTCTGACGCAGCTGCTCAGTGCATCTCACCTGGGGACGAGTCACCATGTGATCGATGCAAGGCTAGCGGCAAAGATTGCCACTACGAGCCAGTCAATCCACCACCGGCTGGCGACGCTCTCCCGACCTTCAACATCAGCCCTAACCCGTATCCGGCTTCACCCAGTTACACCACCTCCCAAGGTGACACTCCTTGGAACCCGCCCATCCTAAATCCCGGCTACTCTCAAGGCCAGGTTTCTGGGTTTCCTCCTTCGACCGGTGGTTATCAAGGACCGTACCCTGGCCATTACCCTCCCCCCAACCCTACCCCCTCTCATGTTGGCCAACCGCCGATGTTCCCACCGCCGCAAAGCCTGTATCCACAAGGACGCTACCCTCCTCCGAACCCCCATGCCCAACACTGGACTGAGAATCCTGCCCAGTCCAATTCGGGCGCTAATAGCGCGCAAGGCTTCTATGGGCAGGTCCCGTACTCTTCTACCTCCCACGGCGATTATCCTGGCTCCGGAGGGGCTATGCCTATGGACTACCCTTACTACTCGCAGTCGAATTACCATGATAAGTGAGTCTTGATGGTTCTGTTCGTCTCTTTCCCAAGCTCATCTCGTTTGTTCAGGGATTACGGCCACTCAGGCGGTAGATAGTCTGACCCAGCCGCATGCTATCCTCTTTTTTGGCCACTACACATATCCTACTACCTCTTGCATAATCTCCACCCTGCTCTCGTGCCGGACCTTCATACTTAGTGCAATCTTGTTCATTTAATGCTGCATACTATTTATTTCAACAAAGCCGCGAAGGGAAGAGGGGAGGGTACCGATAGAGAGCCATTTGTTCGTCACGGCAAGTACCCGCAGCCAACGTAAGTTGTGCCGTCGGTGTCCCGGGCAAGTCAAACCCACCAACACTCGATGTGATATAAATTACCAAGTAATGAACCAGGCCGCGGATGCATTACATTGGACTGGAAACGTCAGGAAGATCTTCCATAAGATGCGTGATGAACTTTCGAAGTAATTTTCTGAAAGCAAGGCGCTGAAAAACCTAATACTTGTGAGAATGTATAAAAACAGAACCTCCAAGAGGACGCTCACCTGGATTTTAATATCATAAGTACACGCGGGTATGCCTTTAACTCCATTAGAGCCAACCGTTTCGACCCTTACAAGGTTCTGGAGTGGCAGTAAGACAATGCAACATTCCGCCCAAGCTACAGAGCACCAAGTGTCCTCTGAGATTCTCACTGCATAGCACTGCATCCACTGCTCCCATCTGCCCACACATCGTTTGACAGAAAGGCCATCCGAAAACAAGAATTTTCCGACCACTCTCAGTATGTATACAGCATTCTGCTAGGTATCGTCCTTCGAGGCAAGCAATATACAATATTATTGAGCAAGAGCACGAGAAGATTTCGTTGATGATTTCGTGAATTACAGTGGCCATTCAAGTTTCTCACCAAAGTTCCAATGAACGGCTTTGATCGATGTATACTCCTCTAAAGCATAACTCCCAAGTTCTCGGCCTGGAAGAACAGTCATGAGCGATGATGTTTTAAAAATGCCTCCAGGATCAAATCACAGTGCCGGGGCGAGGAGCAAATAGAAGAAACGACATACCGATGCCCGATTGCTTCTTTCCGCCGAAAGGAACGTTGTTATTCAATATATTGTATTGATTCACCCATACCTATAGGCAAATAAAAGTTTCGATGAATGAAAGAGCTCAATTGTAGATTCAAACCGTGGATGACGTTCATCTTGGAGCTGGGAAGATGACAAGATGTTGCCACTTACCGTGCCAGCCTCAAGGGCGGACGAAACGCGCATGCACTGATTTGCGTCGCCTGAAACGACGTCATTCAATATTCCGAGGGGTAACGGAGGTGAGATATCCCACTTGAATGCAATCCTGCACCTAGACCATAACTCGTGTTGTTGGCGAGTAAAATGGCCTCCTCCTCAGTCTTGAACACGCCAACCGACAACACTGGTCCGAAGATCTGATGGATTAAGTTGGTGTGAGCGTTACGTAAAGAAATAGAGGCTTACCTCTTCTTTCACCTGCGAAGCAAGAACGAGGTGTCAATAAAGTAGGGATTGGAGTTACCGATGTAAATGTTTTTTACGATTTTCATATCCGGTTGGATGTTTGTAAAGACTGAGGGAGCAGATCGGATACATGATAAGAAAGCAGCCGACAGGGTCAGAAGTTGTCCTCATCGCGGTAAAAAAAGACGCTGGGAAACTCACTGGTGGGATCAACGTAGTAACCCTTGCCCTCTCTCTTCACTCCACCGAGGATAGGCACGGCCCCTTCCTGTTTGCCAGATTCAATGTAACCCCATACACGATCATATTGTGTTTTAGAGACCTTAATGCCGATTGTTATCAAGCGGAGGCCAGTTGGAAGTGGAAAATATTTTTTTACTCACCACAGGACCGCCTCCCGTCTGGTCATCGAGGCCATCTCCAATGATCTGCGCCTTGACTTTTGCGACAAGGAGCTCCAAAAATTTGTCGTAAACGGACTCTTGTACATAAACGCGCGAACCTGCCGTGCAGTCTTGGCCAGAATTGTAGCAGATTCCAAGAGCGGCCCAGCTGGCAGCTGCACAATTGAAAGTCGATCAGCAAACACATGGTGAACGACAGGAAAGGGGAATAAAGTTAGCTGCAAACAGAAATTGTATTTTAAGGCTTTGGCTCCCCACCATCTTCACGAATCAAAAGCGTACTGTGGACACTCTGGGGGCAGTTCTCATTCTAGGAAGAGCGCTATTCATTAAGCCTGACAGCCGCCACTTGTAGCCTCGTTGGAGACAAACACGAGGGACACGACCATCAGCGCCGCCACCAGATTATGAGGCTTGATCCACGGGGGAAGGCCGAAGCAGGATATCCAGCTTCGCACATCATCCAAGAGGAACCAAAAATATTTGGAACACTGTTAGGTTCGCAAAACATCAGGAGGTCTCCTGTCAAGAAGGCGACCACGGTGCGTATGGCATGCCGTAACGAGGGGGAAACGCCACCTTCTCAATGGCCATTGTTCATTTCGCTGAGGTACGAAGTGTGCGGTGCAGAGAATTAGGAGCTCGTCACTGGTCCGGAAGCTTTCCCGCAGCCTCCCTTACCCAGTATGAGAGTAGCCAGTAACAGATACAGAGGAGAATGCATGTGCATGGGGTAGATTCTCACCTTGTTCCAGATCGGCTGACTCGAAGACAAGGTGAGGTGATTTGCCACCGAGTTCAAGAGACACCTGTCGCATCCGTGAACTGTTAGTTACTCGGGTTGCAACGGGCCAGAGCATTCTTCAAACGCGCCTTCTTCAAATTGCTCTTAGCAGCCGCTTCCATGATTTTCCGGCCAGTGACGGTTGAACCAGTAAACGCAACTTTATCCACATCCAAGTGAGCAGAGAGGGCAGCTCCGCCGACCTGGCCAAGCGAGGGTACTGTATTAATAACGCCAGAAGGGAAACTAGCGCCACAGGTTGATTGGGAAGCAGAAGCAGTGGACACAAGCACATACCCGGCTTCTTTGACAAGTTCGGACAGTTTCTTAACGGTATATGGGTACCAGCCACGATCAACATGGATAGGAAGAACGTACGAGAGCCGTTAAGGGCGTGAGTTCTGACGGTTTCATCACGATAGTGCAGCCTACCGCAAGAGCCGGTGCGACCTTCCAGGACCTAGAGAATCTCTCTGAGAAGAAGAGTTCATCAAGCAAAATTGAGAGCGTACCACATGTTGATGGGGTAGTTCCATGGAATGCTAGATAAAAGATATATGAGCAGGGGTTTCAAGGTGACGATTCAGATCTACATTTGACCACAGACTCCGACAGGATCATGGCGAGTAAACGCGAGCTTTGATTTGTTATCAACTTCGATGGTCTGGGAAGTTGTATGAATCAGCCTCAAACACTCAAACCAATAGAATATTTTCACCTGACCCATTATTTTGTCGGCCCATCCGGCGTAATAGCGTAGACACTGGATGCTGTCTCCGATATCAAAGTCCCTAGTTAGATGATCAGAGCTACACTCGGTATAGGCAGGGTTCTCTGATCACCTTGCGATCCGGATGGGCTTACCATTGTTGAGGGCCTCAAGTTCTGCAAGTTCTTGCGCGTCGCGCTCAATTAGATCGGCTAACTTGTTGATGAGCATTGACCGCTCAAAGCCGGTAATATTCTTTCCCCAGGTGGTTTGGAATGCCTTGCGCGCAGCAGCGACGGCGACATCTATGTCCTTCTCGGAACCTGGGAGAGTCCAGCGCTGTCAGGAATTTGTGGGGACTACGACCGACCTGCAACCACGGAACAAAGAACTTCCTCTGTTGCTGGGTTTATAGCACTGTCTGATGGTCAACCACTAATCTTATCTGGGCGAGAATACAGGGAAGACTGACTGAATGAGCTCTTTGGAGTCGACCGAGGGAACAAACTCGTTGTTGATGAACAGACCGGTGGGAACGGTGATAGTCTTATTGAGACGGGGAACATTTACAACAGCTGAGAGGGACATGGTGGTGGTGTGGAAGCAAGCCGCTGATAACGCTCTGTGACCGACGCTTCTTGATTTTGAACCATCACCATCCGGCCGTGGGAATTCGTCGCCCCCACCATGGCCGCGCTCTACACTACCGAACTCCTCTCATTAATCGGCATCGTCCTCCATCGGGCCCCACTCATTGCCTGATTCCTTATCTATTCATTAAACCAACACCTTTTCTTATTTATCGGAGAAGATCGCGACTTCGGCGTGGTTGTATCCCAATCGCTTTGTTGGAGGCCCGAAGACCTTGTTTACAACAACCTCAAAGCGCAACTGATGGCCCTACTTGACAGGCAGCCCGTGTACCGTCTTGCTCTGCTTCGCGCAGACCTTTCGGGGGCGCAACCTAGTCATGGAAGGCAACCCATGGAGGGAGGAGGCTAGTCTCCGATCATCAGCCGTGTTGCCTATGATCCGGCTACACCCCTTGGGGAGAAACACTAGATATTCGACCGCCTTCGCATGGTAGGGGGATGCTACAGGATGCGTGCCTTAGGGTTTGGGAAATGGGGGAGGAAAGCGGGTGGGGTTGTATCAGAGGGCGGAAGGCATAGTGGAAGGCAGAGTCACTCGTTTCAACATTTCACTTCCAAACCATCCAATCTCGTTAGGGGTACTTAGCACCTACATGTGCTGCCCCCGTCAATGGCGTTGGCCCGGCACACCAACCATGCAGGCGACTGACGGCTTGGAAGCTTCGGCGCCCAATGCTGGGAAGGACTAACACCATGAAGCCCTTGATTGTTTAGATTCGGCGAACCGCAAGGAAACTGGTCAGCTCTCACCAACTGTCTCAACAGCTGGAAGCTTCGGCGCCCAATGGGGCTTCAACCAAAGGCGGCGGGTCGAGGGATGGGATGATGAGGAGGGTCGTTTAGGTGTAGCCTACCTCCAAGGGACTGTGATCGAACACCCTATTTTTTGTGTATTTGGAGTACGTCTAAAATACACCCTACGTGGAAGACTTCAAAAATAACGCTCTGTGATGCCAATCCCATGACCGTGTCCTAATCGCCCCCACGTGACTCCATCTAGACGTCTATTTATAGAATACTTCCTTTTCGAGGACACGCCGGCCCAGCTCCTCATGGATCTATGAGGTCAAGCAGTCAGAAGCTTAGTGAAACGCATAATTGGCTGTATCGACACCAGGGGAACGATTCAGCAGCACTTCGAAAAAATTGACACGAAGGAACTTGGAAACACCGATCTTTTCTCCAACTGCTTTTCCTTCAAGTTGTCTGGACCACTGGCAGTTCATCCTACTAGCTCTTCCGATCTCACCCTGTTCATCAACCCACCAAGGGATGCCTTCTACACTAGCAAGGCTCCAAAGCTGTAACAGGTGAAAATACCGGGTGACTTCATCAACCAACGACTACCCGTCACCAGGATTGTGTGTTTGAACCGCCGGCTACTGTCCTACTAGTAGTCCATCTGGTGGCCTGCGACCTGCCAATTTACCATTATCATAAGGTCTATATGTGCTCAGGCTGTCCCATCGAGGTGGCACCCTTTCGTCGTTCCTATACAGCGTGGACTTAGCCAGGTAATTCCTCCTTCCGCTGCAATGCTCATATGTAAGCATATGTATCGCCCATCTATCTTAATACATAGATCGATCCGTTTTCGGGTGCACAAGCGAAAAACGTGGTCGAGGCATATGTTCAAGCGCCCCTGCTTCAATTTACTTGAGGAAAAGGCTCCGTTCCTAGATTGGATAGGTGCCTCAGCGCCTTAAATCAGCCTGAGAATGTTACTTGGGTTTCAAAGTTTTCGCTCGCTACCACGTTTGATACCGCCGATGAGCAATTCCTGGGGTATGAGGAATTGACTTGGCAATGAGCACTGATTCCGCCACGTGATGTCCATGACGCGTTGCCTATTTTTAGTAGCCGCGCTACCAACTCTGGGCCTGGTCTTCTCTACTGCATCCACGAAGATTCACGAATCCTGGTACAATGCAGACATCCACCTATGTCTTCACGTCATCAAAGTACAACTTCGCGACCTCCTCACAGAAGTGCAGAGGACAACGACCAACCTTGTCTAATTCCCAGCTGGCCCTCCATGCCTGCGGAGCCCTTACGATCTCCAGCACAGGTTTCCTTCCATTGTTGCCCCCTGCAGCCTCAGTACAACAGATAAAAAGTAGAGGAATTATTCTGCCATGCAGCGAGGATTCTATTGGGGTGGCAGACCTTGTAGTACGCTTTCAGCCGTACTATCCTAGCCAATCCTAACGCGACCTCCGTCAGTTACCCTTCGGCGACCAGTTGACTCGTGGAACAAGATCACGGCTGGAGAGGTCTATAAGGAAAGGACTCACACATTCCCGCAGCGCGAGAGCGGCGGCCAATCTGATTGATGTGAGTCTCCATCTGAAGTGATGAAGAATTCCTGAGAACTCGATTCAGCTCCAGTCGTCCTATCGATCCGTTCAACGCGACGATCAAAACCCCACACCAAGCATGATTAACGAAAATAGCCTAAACAGGCGATTTGGTGCGACTCATGCTCTAGATGCGTTTCCGGCTTGTGTTCCTGCGATTCCTGGTCTCTTCCCGGTCACATAACGAGAGCAGCTTACAACACGGTCAAACCCGGTGTAGGGGGAGAAAATCAAATGTTCGTTTCAAAGGGATTCAAATACGAGCTCTGCACGCCACAGTAGCTTCCGAGCTCGAACGAATATAGCCATAAGGACTTTCTGCGTCCGAGGGGATTCCCTAGTATTGAGCCAAAACCGCGCATATATTCCATAACCTTCCACATCCCCGGGCCTTGTACTTTAGGTGATCCGTTATAATGCAATCAGGGATCTTGAGTAACCCGTCTGCATTATTGAATCCGGGGTTTCAGGCGCTGTTTCCGACAAGCTTAACCTAGCAAGAAAACAGACAAATTCATTACTGAGAAATCAGGGTAATTATCTAGGACAAGGGAGGTAGCAACGGAATGAAACCGTGCACAGATACAAGGTTCGTAAGGCTCGTCCGAATACAAGTAGTGTATGCTTGTAAAACTCGAGACATGATTCTACGGCGTTAGAGCGTGAGGGAAGCAGATCGTGCGCGATAGGTTCAGATGCTTTTCGTGAATGATGTTCATGGAAAAGACGCGAATACAAAGGTGGAAGTTGCTGGTGACGTATCATCATCCCCCCGCTGTAAGTAAATTAGGCCAGTCGGACCTCAACGGGAAGCCACGCCATTAGACGCCGTTGTGAGGCTTCTCCGCGATTGAATCGTCACTGGACGTGAGAGGGGGAATGATCGGAGGAGTCCATCTCTTGTACAGCGGGCGTCGGATGAACTTCCAGACTTCACACCATAACAAGAAGACGATGGACATGCCAACCACGATTCCCCATTCCCAGCCTATGCCGCTTTGATAGAAGACACGAGTGTTGAATGTGGGGATGTAAATCGCTGGAAAAAAGAATGAAACCATTAGTGAGCAAATAGACGTTTAAAGAACGATATTAGACTCACGTAAAACTACGCTGACCATACCACCGATCGCCGACCAGAACAGGACGGGGTTAGCGAGGAGATCTTTCATGAAGAACCGACCAGGGGTAAGGGAGAACAGAGATCGATCGACTAGACGAGAGTAAAAAAAGTGGCTCAGCAATTCAGTCATCAGAAGGTAATACAACGCATAACGCACAAGACTTAAGCTCTAGCCCATATATAGAGATGGTGAAAATCAAGGTGGCAAAGGTGGTGGATCGTGCCCTGAAGACGGTGTTGCAGATTTCAGTTGCGCTGTGGTTGCATTCCTGACCAAGATCTCCGCCGTTCTTGCCATAGACAACGATAACGAACTGCATTTGAGCCAAGTCAGCGGGAATATACACCGATTGAGGCCTTGACACGTACACTCAACAAGGATGTTCCACCCATAACTATTCCGTAAGCCAGGCAGTCAAGGATAACAGGCCATGAGAAGACACCATCTTTAATGTTATGAGGTGGCCGTCTCATGAGATCTGACGATGCCTTTTCCAAACCGAGACCGAACGCAGGGGGTGAACTTGTGAGCTAGAGGTCTATCAGCACGAGCACGGGGAAGACAAGAGATGACGAAAGAAACTGACCATGTTAACCCAGAGAACACCGATCGGGCTGAGAGGGAAGACACTCCTGTTAAGTCCGTCCAGGAAACAAAGCCCGACGATCAGAAGGACGACTTCAGCGACATTGGTCGTCAACAGGTGCAAGATGAATCGCTGAATGTTCGTAAACAAGCGGCGACCTTCGCTGATTGCCACCACGATGGAGTTGAAGTTGCTGAGCAGGAAGCATGAGACGTCAATGTAAATGAACACAAGCAAGCACCTACTCGTCCGTTAGAACAAGATCTGAGGCGTCTTTGGCGACGTCAGATCCTGCCATGCCCATAGCAATTCCCACTGGCGCAAGTTTGAGAGCGGGTGAATCATTGACACCATCTCCAGACATGGACAGATGCTTTCCACGACGCTTGCCCGCATGGATCATTCGAACTAACCTAACACTCAGCACCATACAAATGTAGTTAGAATAAATCCCGTACCTTTAGTTTCCGGGGCGCAGCGGGCAATAACAAGGGGTAATTCCGGCAACGCATCAATCTCCGCATCTGTCAGCTTGTCGAACTCAGTCGCCTACGGAACAAAATGTCAGAACATGGGCCAGCACGAGATAAATGGCAGGCATACCGTCATGACAGCACTGGCGGGAGCATCAAGCGAAATGATTTCCACAGCCTCGGCGATAGCCCTTGCCGTCGTTACATGATCACCGGTCAGCCTTCAGGAAGATGGATTAGTAAGTTCAAGGAGCATGAGAATCCTCAAACTTACATGTGCACCACAATTCCTGCTTGCTTGCAAGCCCTGACAGCGCCTAACGTTTCTGGTCGCGGGGGGTCAAAGATACCGGCCAGTCCGCGGAAGATGAAATCCTTTTCAGCATCCTCCCGAGATAGATCTTTCGTAGCTTCCTCAGGGATGGTGCGTGACGCTAATCCGATGACACGAAGACCGTGAGATGCCAGTTCCTCGGCTTTGACCATGAAGGTGTTCCTGATTTCCTGCGTCAAAGGGGACGTCTTATCGGGCTCCTCTTCAGGTGATGGTACATAGGCGACGGATGCGTCGAGAATGCGTTCAACCTGGGAGGAATCTATTAGACGCGCTTCGTTGAGCAAAGCGATTGAGACGTACAGCACCCTTGATGAGGACCAATCGCTCCTTTTCGTTCTCGTTGTCTTTGAAAACTGTCGTCATACGCTTCAACTCGCTGGAGAAGGGGAATTCAACTTCAGCCTCAAATCTCTTGGGCTGTTTCTTAGAAGCGTCATCCTGGAAATGAACCCCGTCCTTCTCTCCACCCTCAATGATCTGACCAAGAGCTGGGCGTCCCCTTGGACGATCTTCAAGTTCAGCGGCTTGGGCCGTCAAGTTGGAGCGTCCGAGTTTTAATTTGGAGGCGAACACTTGGAGAGCCACCTCAGTTGGATCACCAGTGGACTTCCACTCGCCCTTCAAGTTCTTGTGGATACTGGGTCAAGAACGATGAGCAGTATATCAAACATATGAAGTCATGACATACGTTGCGACGTTGCAAAGTGAAGCGACACGAACTGCCCTTGCCAATCCTTCTTTGACAGACTCCGCTTCGAGGACAGAGCGATCGCTATCTCTGCGAACGATGCCGACGGGTTGCAAAGCGTCCTGGGTAGTTTCTGCAGTGAATTCTGCAGACTTGTTGGGATCTCCGGCAAGCCAGAA
Organism: Cyclocybe aegerita; assembly: GCA_902728275.1. Lineage (NCBI taxonomy): Eukaryota > Fungi > Basidiomycota > Agaricomycetes > Agaricales > Hemipholiotaceae > Cyclocybe > Cyclocybe aegerita. Next base: position 191,553 of record CACVBS010000028.1, read on the forward strand.
TTTCCGAACAGACATTTTGCCTGTAGAAAGCAGCATGAGCCAACTCAAGAGAAGAGCCAATGAAAAAAAAAGTACCTAATGTCAGAGTACCTGTTTTATCACTGCAGATGTCGGTCACGCCGCCCAGACTTTCGAGGGCATCCAATTTGCGAACGATGACGTTCTCTTTGGCCATGCGTCTTGTCCCGACGGCCATAGTCAGCGTTAAGACAGCAATGAGTGATTCAGGAATGATGGCGATGGCTACTGCGATGGCGTAGAGGGCGACTTCGTCGGTGATTGCCCATCGCGCAACCGAGAACACGATGATGGCCAAGATGACTGCGCAACCAAGTAGAACGAAAGCCAGCCTCGCGAGCTTTATCTGTAAAGGAGTTCCTGACCGAAGCCCCCTAGAAGAGGTCAGATTGGTAGCTCGACAGCAAGACGCCTCCTACTCACAAGAACTCTAATACTGCGTTGACCCAGACAACGTACCACGGCCTCGTGTCATGAATACGTTCACCAGAAGCATCCGTCTTCCCACTAAGAACATTGGCGATACGACCGATCTGAGGAAAGCTCAGGCGCTGTAATCAACCAAGAGAAACCACCTCATACCTGGGTATTCATGGCGGTGGCAATCGTCACCCCAGTTCCGCGACCCTTTGTGACGACCGTAGAGGCATAGCATAGGTTGAGTCGGTCACCAATCGGAATATCCAAGTCTTCACTTTCAAAAGTTGCAGTATTCTTTGCCACTACGTGAGGAAGTGAGGAAGGTGTCGAGATGGGAGCAGTTGATGACATCATACCTGGCACCGATTCTCCTGTGAGCAAATGTTCCGAAATTTCAAGGTTGGACACCGTAATCAGGCGCAGCTAAGAGAGCAAAGGAGTGAGCAGATGGCCAAGGCGGACATTTAGACTTGGGATCAAAGCTTACATCGGCGGGAACTACGTCTCCAGCTTTGATAAGGACAAGGTCGCCTGTACTTTGATTTAACAGCATGATCGTTTCCAATGCGGAACGACGAACCAGGTACGACATTCTTGGCTGGGATAGCAATACTTTCTCCATTCCGAATGACAAAGGCTGTGGGTGACGAGAGTTGTCGCAACGAGTCCATGGTCTTCTCAGCGCGATATTCCTGGAAAAATCCAACCCTGACAGTTGGGTTAAACGGGTGACTGCGGTGTGAACAGAATCCGCGCGACTCACGTCGTGTTAAGAACAATGACTGCGGCGATGACACTTCCCTCAACAAAATCCTCAACACCAAAACTCAATGCCAGGGCTGCCAGCAAAACCATGGTCAGGGCGTTCGCTGCATGACGAGCAATAAGTAAACTGGTGCAATCACAAAATCTGAACACTCACCCAGTTGGCCAAAGAGCACCTTCCAAGCCGAGACGCCTCCCTTCCCTTGCAACAGATTCTCTCCGCACGACTCGAGGCGACGGGCAGCCTCATTTCTCGAAAGACCGTCATTGGGTGAGGCACCAAGATCCTCGAGGATTTGTTCGGGGGTAAGGGTGTGTGCGCTAGGCGCTACAGAGGTGAAGTTCGGGTTCCGAGGAGGGACAGTGACCGAGATGGTCGTGTCTGTTCGACTCCCAAGCTTGAGGTCCTTGCGTCGACCAAAGATACACATGAGGTTGTGGTGGGTTAGAAAGTGATCGGATGACCTGGGGCGCACTTATATACGAAGAGGTAAAGCCTCTATGCCAAGACTTGAGAAGCTATTATCTTATGCCGAGTATCCTAAGATGAAGTACCAAGTCTTTACAAGGCTCCAAGAATGTAAAACCAAGAAACCTAAGACACGGCAAGCCGACCAGGCGTGATCGAAAAAGTTCCCGGGTCCGAGGGAAAGGGACAGATAGACGCCGATAAAATGCGAAAGGAGTTCGCGGGAGTCATACTGCATCTGAGGTGGATGCAGAAGGTAGAAGAGCGTCGCGGTTTGTTGGAGGATGTTGACTGCGATGGGCGAAGTGCCCTAATGGACGAGCCAAGCCTTGATCGATGACATAACCGGAACTGAGGTCTTGGCCGGCTTGGCGCCCTGGGATAGCACCCCGTTATTTTGCACTGGCGGCGCTCCGACGCATCGGGGCACTGGCCAATGGGGTCGGACGTGACGTGACGTGGTGATGCGTGACTAACGTGACGAGCAGCCCGAGGTGCCCCGGCACGGCTGGAGCTGCCTGGTTATCCACCTTTCTCGCTGTCCATCATGTCCTTGTCTGTTCTCGCTCGTTCCTCCGCCCTGCGTCAGCAAGCTTTCACGCACGCGCGCTCTTTCCACGCTTCTGGCTCCGCCCGTTCTGCACATGACGATTACCATGTATGTATCCATGCCTATTCCCCCGGAATCCTCTAATCCGTCTTCAGCATCTCCCATTCGCTTTCCCTGGGGACAAGAAACTCTCCTTCGGTGTAAAAGTCGGAGCATACCTCGTCTTTGGCTTCTCCATTCCCTTCATCGCTGCTGCATACCAAATGTGAGCAAATTCGCAATTTTTATTCTTTCGTTCACTTACGCACCCCGCACTATAGGAAGAAGAGCAGTGGATCTGACTAGACGACACAATAGACGCACACGATTTAGATGCATACCCAAGACTATTACAATACATAGAGTACCGGTTTTGGAACGTCTCATGAAATACTACTGATGGTCTGACCCCCAGCCATCGACTCCGTCGCCAAAATCTCCAACGAGTCTTTCACCGCAGCCGCATCAATGTGGTCTTCAATGTCTCCATCATTTCCGCGAGCAAGTGCCTGCTCGAGAGCCTGTTCGAATGCCGTTCTCTTCCGAGCCTTCTTATGAGTGAGGTGTGTCCGGCAATCACATGTCCGGGTCATAAAATCGGAATCGCCTTCCAACGCGTCCAACGCGAGCATTGAGGCTTGTCTGGCAGCTGAAGTCGTTGTCATATCTTCGCCGCTGGCCAATATGACCTCGTGCACCAGGACTAAATAAATCTCAGTGTCGGTGCAGGTTGTTATCGCATGGAGCAGACCACCTACCATGGCAGCGATTAGTAGTTTCATCGTTGTCCTTTACTATCTCAAAGTGCTGACAACCCTGAGCCTGGAACAACTCGAACAAAATCTTTGTGGGATGGTGGGAGAGCGTATGCAGTGTGATGTGCTTGTCGTAGAAGGGCTTCAACACATGGTCGAAAAGTGATTCGGCCCCGACCGGGGAAAAATTATCTGAGATGTAGATGGCCCCAATAATGGATTCAACGACGTCGGAAAGTGCCTGGTAGGGTTGCAACATGCGGTCAAGCAATGTGGATCGAAGTGAATTGTTCATATGTACCTTTGGTGGCTCGAGGTCTAACCAGTACTGACCAGGAGATCGGCCTTCTTGCACTGCGAGTGCATACTCTTTTTCCTGTCGCTCCTTCAACTCGTTGGCGTAGGCTTGTATGCTGTATGCCAGCTGCGACGACTCGAAAAGGAGGTACTCTTGCAGCCCTGACCAAACACAGACCGCAGCTAAAGCCGAATTAGAAACCATTGCACCCTGGATCGTGGCCAACACGTTTAAGTAACGAGGACCCAGGTCCAATAGGTCCAACAAAAACGTGCCTTCAACATCGTCAAAGCTCCAGGGGACAACTGCTGATCACGATCGTAAATGTGCCGGATAACCACTGTAAGTTAATGAGATACGGCGACCAACAACGGTTATGATAACAAGCAAGGGTACTCACTGAAATCCAAAATCGCATCTCCGATAAATTCGAGACGCTCATACGAGGTGGACTCATATCCCTGGATGGAGGAGTGCGTCTACGGAGTACTGGTGAAAATACAGTTTAATTCATCGAAACAAGACACACCATTGCCTGCCCTAGAAGATGCGGTCTGTTAAATTTGTGTCCGATAATCTCCTCAATCGCAGCGATTGACCCTGGTCGAAGTTTAGCAGTAGCGTTGGGAGGAGGCGTTAACACCTTTCGGCCAAAGTCCGACCAGCGGTCGATGTTTGAAAGAGGAATCGTCAAAGCTTTGGTGACTTGCAGCGCTGCCTCACGTCCCCCAGAAATATATGCTGCCCCAATTATGGCCTCCGCCACATCTGCGATAGCCTAAAACCTCAATTCAACACTGGGCCAGCACATTGGAAATGGAGCATACCTTATCCCCAAGCCATTGCACTGTTTGATCCTCCGCACCGGCTTTCTTCTTCTTGCTTTTCGGCTTTTTCTTCGTGGCCGTTTCTTGGGGTTTTGGCTCTGACACTACCTTGTCTTCATCAAGGGCGCCAAACAGTGATGGCGCTGGTGATATCGGGCGACTACTTTCATTGCCTTCTGGATCTGGTGCACTAGGTTCCGCAGTGGAGTCCTCCATGTTGACGGACTGAACCACAGGTGTACTTGGATTGTCCGAAAGTGGCACATTGTCTATCACTAACGGTGTTCCGATTTCCATTTTGTCGCCTTCGTTGTATACGCTTCCGGAAACGTTCAAGAGAGGAGGGTCTTGCGCGGTCTCCGCATTGATCGCTGCAATCTCCGTGCCTTCGTCGCCTTCATTAGCTGGCGGTTGGTCCGTGGCTTTGCTCTCCTCGTTCTTCGGCACTTTGGGAGGAATGTATACACGGAAATTGGGAGGCTGCCAGGCTTTATAGGTGAAGACCTTTGACTGGATGTATCCTGGTAGACCGACACGAGTCGAATGGAAAAGCAATGACCTGTTGCTGATGATCTTCTGTCTAGCAACATGGAGAGATCCCTCATTGAGGGATGGGTTGGTAACGAATACGTAGACTGACGACAGGTATTTCAGGAAAGCATCGCCTGGAAAATATTATGAGCCGGGCATCTCTCTCAGGAAACAATTAAGTTACCAAGAAGTTCAAGGCGCTCGTAATCGTACTCCAGACCTGCTGAGGGCGTGCAGATGGCGTTGTGCAAAAGGTCTTCCCGAACTGTGTTATCAAAGAATTTTGCATTCAATTCCTTCACCAGAAGCAGATCATCTAGCCTCCTCATGATCGAAGGCAATAGCAATGCTGTCCGCAAAGTACTTCGAAGTTTGTCAATAGACATTCCACAGTATTGAGAAGGCATACCTGGCGGGTAATGTAAATTTACAACATAATTCAGGAATGAGGTCTGAAAGATGGCAGTCAGTACATCTCCGCTGAGGCACATATGCTCATACATTTTGCAGGAAATTTTGTGGAGTTAGATGGGGGCTTTGCAGTCGGATTGAGGTGATTGAGGACTGCGTTGACCTTGGAGACTTCGATAATTGCTTGATTATAGTTTTTCAACTCTTCAAGATTTTTCCTTTTTGCTTTGCAAAAGTCGAATAGACTTGAATATCTCACTTCGCGCTAGCGGAAGGTTCGTCAAGTTGGTGAGAATCAAGAGTTACACAACATACTGGACTATCCAAAGGTTTGCTCATTGGGGTGAGATCACGTCGAATTCTGACTACTCGGTACCGGCGAGTAAACTCTATCCACCGGTCCTGAACGATCGCGTCTTGCAGATCAGTTTCCAACTCCTCTGGCAAGTCATTCTTGATAGGAACAGCCCAGTGGCGTGCCGCGAGTTCTACGAGATTCCAAGGGATGGTATCGGATATGTTCGGGACGTAGAGACCACTATTCTCAGGGGGCCGCCAATTAGTAGGGAGTGGCAGAAAGAAGTACGCCATGTCCTCTAACGCGCATACTAATGCCTTATTCATAATGGCTCGGCAAATTCGAGAGGTATAGGAATGGACGTTCCTCATGCGCTCTTCGCTCAGATTCAACGGTGCTGCCTTCTGGAAACGCGCACGAATTGCCAGTCCTGAATAAAAGAGTCGAAAAGGGAGTAAATCCGGAAGAGGGTCTCGCGTGAGGATGGCAATGGGAGCAAAAACTTCCAACCCTTCAGTCGAATCGTTGATATAAACGACAGTTGGGTACAACGTCGTTGGCAATTTTCTGGCGATGCCCATCCAGAAGTTCGGCTGCTTGCGAGGATAAGACCTGGTTCCGGCTGATTTCACGTCGGGGAGGATATCCTTGCCAGGAGATCTGTTACGTTCGTATGTATGTTGGGCACGGAGAGTAGAAGGTATCGGAACGAGCCGACAATCCAACAACCCAAATTTATAGAGAGCTTCGCAAGCCTTAAAACAGGCTGACCGCCGGGCTTGAGCCTTGGAAGGGAAGAGATCGCCAGATATTCCATGAATGGGTGATCCAGGCAGGTGGATACTGCAAATGTGAGCTCGAGGGACACCGAATTCTTTCTGAATATCTTGGAAATCGAAAAGCTTTTGGCCATCTGGGATGCCATCAACTTTCCAGTGTACGCTCGCCGCGTAACGATAGATGACTGTGGTCGAATCTTGTAGATAAAGTCGGCCACATGTTGTGGGATCTTGGATGTAGGGATGCGAATTTTTTTCCTCTTCCTCGACTTCACTATCTGAATGATAGGGATTGGCGGTTTCTCTTAAACTTGTTGGAGGTATAGACCCTTGAGAAGAGCTACATAGAGCTTCCGTCCAACGAAGCATACTTGTATCGAGATTTGTGATACGTGATAGAATTCGCCGATGAACGTCATTTCCTCTTTCAATCATGTGGATCAAATGACTTTCTCGTCCTCGTGTACGGGCGCGGACATATGCATGCGAGACCTGACTTTCGAACAGGTCGTATCTAATGTAGGAGATTGGTGCCATGTCGCACAAAGAGTGATGCATTGCTTACCGGATGACGACTGAGGCCTTTGGGACGTCCAAATCTTCAATAGACTTCGTCCCTATCAAAAGGTTGCAAACACCAGTGGCAAAGTTCTGGAATATTTCATGCTATTGCGAGGTCAGAGTGATTCATAAACGTGTAAAAAAAAACCCTCACATAGTAATTGTGATCCACGCTGTAGCTGGATCCAACAACGGACTGCGGTCTCAGAAAGCCAAGTCGGTCGTCGAGGGTGCGCAAGAGGTCCGCCAAAACCAAAGCCACTGCTCGTCGTTGAACTGTGCCTGTACTTGAGCCGAAGCGTTCGAGTCAAGGTGGGACTGACCCGACATACCAAATATAATGCCACGAAAGCCTTCACCGTAAGACTTGAACGTCATAAGCACTTGAACCAACCGTAGAAACTTGTGAGAGACATTGAACCCTCTTGAGGAGGCATCCAGATTGGGCATGGTAAAAGCCCAATTTTTAACAATTTTCTGAATTCGCATCTTAATGCTCTCTTCCGTAAATTCGTCAAGTTCTTCCTCGTCAAGATCGCTGTACCAAGGTACTCTGGTTTCCATTTCCTTCAAAGCACGTCGCCAAACTAGGTCGGAAGCACAAGAGCCAACTTCATCGTGTGCATACCGCGAAGCGAGGTAATGTCGACGGAAAACCGACTCAGTGGGATCAACTTGATGTAGTTGTTTGAGAAGGCGGGTTTCTGAAGATCGCCGTAGTGTATCGTACATAATCACGATTTCATCTGGGCGATCCGGTAGGGCTGTGATTTCAGCTCTTCTCTCCTCCGTGACACCAAAAACCTTGGCATCCAAGGCCTGCTCGAGCTTCAGCATCTTTGAATCAAAATGCGAACGCCTCTCAGGAGGAGGTGACGCAAGTGCAAAAATGCGAGGCCTGGAGAGAGCATCAGTGACACGATAAAAATCGTTCATCACCTGAACCATGGGCACAGTAGCATGAGAGTCCTGGTTCTTGATATTTTGAGCATCGCTTATGATTAAGAAATGGAGTTGTGTTATTGCCAATGCGCCTCGTAAGAGAGAATCAAGCAAGAGCTGTTGCCAGATGTAGGATGAATTTTCGATCAAGAAGGTAGTAAAAAAAAAAAGCTTACGCGAGAAGGGACCATGACTAGGTCTCGCCTTGAAATTTCGACCCATGTTGACAACTCAAGAGACTGAGTCTCCTCTGTGTATTGTGCAAGAGTTATACCAGGTATCGCTTCTTCAAGAGCAGAAGAAAACGACTCCATTGCTGAGGCATCACTGTATAGAATCTTGAACATATATCAAACAAGGGAATTCATGTGACGAACTCAGCAATCAACAAAGCCGTTCTATGCCTAGAGAGGAAGCTTCTGGGTCGAATTTTCTCTTGATCAATGGACCATGCAATAATTTCAACCAAAAGATTTGTCGACGCTGCCGAAATGGTAAGCAACGTGTGAACCGGAAGGTAAACGAAAGCGAGCACATTTTGTGGGCGGCAGGACCGCAATAGCTGGGTTTTACCTCTTGTGAGCTAAGATAGGACGGCGGAAAGTAGGAACTGTTTACTGTTCTGCTGCTTCGCTTGTTCAAAAATGTGTTCCTTCAGATTGGCAAGCGATATGTGAAGTTCCTCCTCTTTCTCGCGCGAGTCCACTATTTCTGGCAGATGGTTTCGTAGAGAATCCGACGCAGCAGCTTTGAGAAATTTGGTAGGGCGTTCAGCAGGTGGGCCGGTGGCTTCTTGCTCGAAGTTGTCTCGGGTTCGTTTGGCCCCAGATTTTGCGGCGATGTCGAGACGAGATTCTTTCAGGTCATGGGTCTGCGAAACGGGGCCGTCTGGAGAAGGAGCAGGGGTTTGAGACTTCTGTTCTTCTTCTTTCCATGTTTTCTTGAGTTTCTTAAGCATCCAAAAAGATGGACGTTGATGACTCTTCGAAGTGTTGGCAACAAGAGACTTGCAGAGATACTGTGAGCAATTGTGGTTACATTACATAATCCACCAGGTACTTTCCACCAGTGGTGGGTTTCGCGTTGAAGCCATCATGTCACCACAACTGCCTTTTGTCCACAGCCGTTCACGCACACGAATCATAGCAACCTTGTTGGAATCTACTGCACTGAGCTATACACCACTTGATCGAAGCCCCTCTTCCTGACTCCCGATTTTCCATGCTCCAGTTAATTGTCAGGCGATTCGACACGACCAACTGACCACCGCTTCGAGAGTTTAATGAACTTCAACAATGCCCCTCTGATAGCATCCCTTGTAGAATCATCTGACACAACCTCCATGATTCCTACAAAACGACTTACTCGGAGGCGCGTAACCTCAGATCCATGTCTGCCCGAGCGGCTTCCTACAACCAGTACGTTCACCGGACTCGCCAGCTCTGTCTCAATTCTTATCACAGCTCAACCAAAGGTTTCATAGAGAGAGAGGCAGAATATTTGGCACCCCAAGAACTCGTGAAACAGCAATTAAAGGCATCGCTAGAGGAGACAGTTCTCGGCGCATCGCTTGCAGAAAGTCCAACTTCAGAGGAGCTTCGAAGACGAAGACGTAGCGATTCAACACCTCGTTCCGCTGCCTCTATAAGGTCATTTGTACAGTCGATGGTGAGCCCCAAGAGTGGTCGTGCACCGTCGTCAGGCTGGGCGCATCTTCAAGTATGTTCCTACGTCCAATTATAGCCAAGAGAATGCTAAATATCCGCGATAGTCATATGAGGTTATGAAAGCTATCGAAGAAAAGGACATTATTTTCCTCATGGAAGTAAGGGATAAAGCCTTCCCGGTCTGTCAGATCTTTTTTCATAAATCCCCATTCACTCAAGAGACTCCCAATAGCTCTTGCTTCAAAGTTCTGGAGGGGAGACACCCCTCGTGCATGCCATTCGAACAGGCAACAAGGATGTAGCGATTGTTCTGCTCGGTGCATTCTCCAGATGGGTGAATTACCTGGAAGATTCAGACGTCCAGAAATCTCAAACGCAAACACAGTTGAAAGCATTGCGTGAGCTCCTCTCCCAATGGAATAATCCCAGCATTAATTATACTCTCTGGCAGGCGTCGGTTTGAAACTTGCCATTAATGAGGGTCTGGCGAAATCTCAAAATGACCTCATTGCGTCTTTCATGCAAACTCTAATCATGAGTGAAGGTGATAAATGGGTACATGCGCAAGTCTCTACCGTTTCTCGAGCTTTAAATGCGGGAACAGAGGGAACGCCGGTCCACGTCGCGGCAGCGGCAGTGAGGAAGTTTGCAACTAAGGAACTGGGGAAGGCAGATTTGATTGCCTCGTTGGAAGACTAGTATGTCTTTCACCCCTTTCTCCTTCCAACGAGTGTTTGATGTCTTCCAATTCAGTGTCTCGAATGCGACAGCGTCCGTTTGCACTGTCTTTCTTCCTCCGCCACCTGTTCATTATTAACAGAGATCTCTTGATGATGGGTGCTTGGGCCAACGTGTTGCAGGCGGTCAAGGCTGACCCTTTACCAGTATAGCGCTCATACCGTTGTACACGCTGATTTACTGACGTGCCTTCTATAGTCGTATTATTTTGCCCGTGACGACCGCGTGTACAAGGCGTTTGTGGAAAGGATCGAGCGGCACAAGTTAGAAATTCAGCGATCCTGTGGTCGGCGGCTGAGATGGCAACTGAAGGTGCTAAAGGACGTGTTAGAGGGACGCAGTGTGACTTTTCGAGTAGGTGGATCGAACTTGGCTACTGTGGTACTTCTCACCCCACCTTTCAGAGAAAAGTTGAGCTGCTGATGTCCCAACTGGACGAAGGGGAAGGGTTGTAACATATCAGGACCTATTTCTCTCGTGTTCACGACGCATATGATACCTCAGAGGTAGTCGCTTGTTCAAGGTGCCTCGCCGGGAAAAGGTCGCACTCGGTGTAAAGGCGTATAATCAAGCGCACATCAGAAGTGCCTGCAGCTTTCCCGCTGTTCAGATCTGCAGAGACCAATGTCTCAGCCACAGGCTGATCTGCTGGGCGACGTTAGATGTCGTCTGTATCAGACGAACACTTGCGTGTATATTGGCGACAGTCCAAGTGTTTTATCATTTAAATGAAGAATGGCCGTAATCCTACAGAAGTATCTTGAGATCATTCCACCAGACGAAGCCCCCAACGACAGCAAGACTCGCCATCGCGGCAATCAAATCCAGTTGAAGGACTGTGTATATCCAAATAGTCGCCAATGGGGGACACTAGTTCAAAGAGGTCAATTACTTACAATCAAGTAATAGTTTGCTGCCCACCTGTTTCATGTTCACCAACCATGACGCATGGTTAAAGAGGTACAACATCCGACTTCCTACTACCACGGACAGGACAGAAAGACCAAGTTGCAACCTCCAATCACGCTTGTATCTGATGGCTAGAAAAACCGTCACATAGTTCCTAGCAACAAACTGGCCACATACTGTAGAATATGAAGACTGAGAGGACTAGAGCGACAAGTTTGAGAGTTGAACAAAGGCAAAGAAAGAAGAAATGCATACCGGGAACACCGGGAAGCATTCTATCAAGGATAACTTCGAGTGACGCAGTCTTGCCATACTGATGACGTATCAGACTGGTAACATAGCGATTGTCAGAAAGGAAAGCGAGTTTTAGAAACCAAATGCGCACATTTCCATGAGCAGGAGCAGTGAGGAAAAGGGGATGATCAAAAGGATTGCATTGAATATTTCGTCTGACAGGGAAAGTCCTTCAGGCAGCTCAGACGAAGAAACATGGGCCTGGAGCTCTGAAGACTCCAGTATTCTGGTCTGGTTTATGATTCTCCATTGCTCTTCTTCAGATATTTCGATGAGGGGTTTCTGGGGGGCACGCTTTTTGGGCGCTTTAGAAGGCGCTGTTAAGGGAATCGAACCAGAGGCTTTGCCAGCTGGCAAGGCGTTGCTGCCGCGCGCCATGAGTGAAGCAGAACTAATAGAAGCCGTACCGCAGAAGAGGATTGTTGCAAATGGCAGCAAACGGTATTTGCGGAGTCTCGTTGACGAAGACAGTGAGAGCAGTGAGAGCAGTGGTGGATGACGAAGGGTCTGGACTCTGGCTACTTCCGACATAGTTATTGGACCGAAGTGCCAAGACTGATCACACTCAAATTCATTTCTCATCATGTCGGATTGTGAAAGAAATTGTTTGCTCAGCGTTCTGGAAGCCCACGGGAAGTCTTTTCTTGACTCTTTCACTCCTCTAGAGGCGAACGCCATCACTGGTAAAAGGAAGTCCAGAGGAGACGACGGTGTCTCCAGAAAACGGTGGAAACGAGACGAGGAGGAAGAATGGCATGGAATCAACCACGACAGTGAATGTGAGGATTCTGATGGTGAGCCTGACAATAGAATGGCACTGCAGCAAACGCTCTGACAAAGTTGTAGATAGTTTCGAGCATACAGACGATGAATTTTCTTCCACGAGGAATCAAAGCAATGTCACTATTTTCTCTGACACCAAGCCCCGGAAATCTGTTGTAATCGACCATGTGGCCAAGGCTCAGATGAAAGCTTTCATGGTAAGATTGCTTTCAATTTCTGGTATAACCAATGTGCTAACATCTCTCCTCAGTCGTCGAAGATCTCGAAAATGAGCTCGTCGATCACAACCCCCACCACGAAAAGAAGTAGAGAGGAGGAGGAGAATGAAAAGTGCGATTTTTCTCAATTACTTTGTCCTCACACTTGCTAAATGTATCACACAGGACGAATGTGCAGAATGACGCTCTTTTGCACAAACTTGTCCACACGAAACTGCTTTCAGGCTCGATGAATACAGAACTTGATCTAAACCCGGCACAGAGACGCAAAGCTCTTGCAGGACGCGTTTTAGAGCTGTCCGGAGAGGCCAAGTTGGGAAAGGGCGAGAAGGCAGTTCGTGCGATAGAGAGGACGAAGGCTGCAAAGCGGGTCCGCGAAGGGTTGAACAACAAGCAACAGGAGAGACGAAAACAAGAGTTAGAAGAGGTAAGTCTCTCTCTCTCTCCCTTGGTTAAAAAGGAGATGCTCATGCAACGAAAGGCAAAAAATTTGGGCAACTATCACCCAACATTGAAGAAACTGTTTGAAGCGTCTTCATCTGGACCAACACGGAAACGAGAAAAGGGCATGAAGATGGGGGTTGGGACATTCAACAAAGGTTCCCTTCGACTTCGTAGAGAGGACGTGAATGCAGTGATGGGGGGTGGTTTTTCGCGCGAGGGAGGAAACAGCAAGAGGGACCGCCCCCACAAAAGAAAATGACAAGTATATCTTTATCCTGAAGGTCAAATTCGATCGATTCAACCAAGTTCGACGTATATAGGAGATGTGGGGTCCGTAATTGGTCATATTCCATATGAGGGTGAAGACATACATCGAGGAAAGACTCGGACGAGCCCACGTGCACTCTGCAGGCTACTAAGCGTTTAACTGCGGTCGAACCCGTTGTCGAGCTAGAAGACGGCGTTGCTGAACAACAGTTACTTACATTGGTATCTGATTCCCTTTGTCGTCGACCAAGATAGTCCTGGTTGATCTCGATGACCTCTGACTGCCCCAAGGCGAGCGGCTGCGGGATCAATCATTACGCTGAACACAGTCACAGTGGCATCCACTTACTTTTTGCCTGTCGGGGCATTCTTAACAGACATCCCTTCATGCGACCTACTACTCGTAATCCTTAAGCCAAAGATATCACGAAGAAAGTACAAGGCGTACCTCAATTGAGAGTTTGTTCTTTGGACGCCTCCTCCGCCGCCCTTGAAGTTACGACCGTTCCGATGTCGAGGCGGAGGTAGCAGATCTCTACGACTGGTCAATCGACCTTCAAAGGCAAGCCATTCGCTGCTTGCTCACCGATAGAGCACTTTTCCCAATTGGTCATAGACAATAATCGGTGTATTCTTCGTTCGTTGGTTCATGTGGTGCACGAGGCCTGTCTTGCTAATTCTGTACCGGAATGAGCGCGCAGTCAACAAGCGTTTCTCTCCAAACATTAGTTATCCCCACCTTGTGATTTCCATGCCTTCCTCGTCCAGAAATATGATGTTTTTGCCACTTGGAATAATGTAGTTGTATACTTCGGGCTCTGAGTCCCCGTCGGGTTCAACTACTGGCGCCTGAAGTCCATTCAGTACAAATGACCTGGGAGGGCTGACTACTTACCGCTGTCCTGTGCGTTGAATGATTTCTTCTTGATATGTTGTCATCTTCCTGATGATTGCTTCGCATCACAGCCTAATTATATTGTTCAATGAAATAATGCACTTCACTGGATCGTCCTTGGCTCACTAGATTTTGAGGCTCTGGGTCCCGCGCCGGTGTGGGTGGGCGACTGGGATATTCAATATATCGCAGGTCCTGCTGGCTTATGCTCGAGGCGATCGACGCCTTGGACGCCCTCTTCGGTTGCGGGTGTATAAGTGCAGTTTTTTGGGGCAGGGACCGATTTGAATCGTCCTTCCACGTAGCCCTATCGCTAGCCCCTCCAGTGCGATGTGCAGAAGTTGAATCTCTGTGAACGGAAGCAATTTCGCTCCATACTCTCGAAGGTGCTGCTGATGAAGTCGCATGTTGGACCACAGGATACCGACCGTGTGAGTAGCTGCTGACAACGGGGCCAGGATCCTCTAACGCGAAGCTCTGCATGCGCCCGTCATTGTCCTGCATGAGCCTAAAACTGTTCATTCTGTACGGTGGTGGAAAGGGTTGGCCTTCAGGCCCGATAAACTGGCTGGAGGCGCTCATGGGCACGCCTGGTGTATGCTGTACCGAAAGCAAATGAATTCATTAGTATACGATTGGTCGTCGAGTGCTCGATCGCAAACCTGCATCCGCACTGAAGCATTTCCTCTGTGTGAAGAAGCGGCAGCGCCGTTGAAGCCTTGCGAAGGGCCGCCGAGGTCTGGAAGGAGGGCATTTCGTCCTCGAAGTGAAGGTTTTCGCAACTTGCGTTGGCCTTTGACGCTCTGTTCAGTTTGTGCCAGAGATGAGGGTCCAGGGAGGGTCTTTTCCCCATGATTGTTACGATTTTTGAAGAAGGAGAAAGGAGACGGAGACATGAGGAGCTAGCCTGAGAGTGATTCTTCACGAGTCAAGCTTGGAGTAACCATCCTTATGTATGTTGGACACGAGGGGGGCTCGAGGCTCTACAGAATTAGGGCCGCCTTATCTCGGACCTGCCATCACGCTTTTGTGATTAGCTTGTGGTCACCACATTATGACATGATTTTATGTACATCTCTAACATGAACGTTGAAGACCACTACAGTTATTGCCTAACAGCCAAAGGGAAACATCTGGTCCATTATGGCTCAACCATGCCGCTTGTCTGATTTTCGCTCCATTGCAGCTGACGCACTTCAGTTAGAGCTTTCGTAACTTTGCCAATTGCATCAGCTGTGGCGGCGATAGATGCTGGATCTAAGGCGCTACCAGATGACAGTGAGGTTAACCGTGAAGACAGGGACTGAAGTGACCCTCGAAGAGCTCGAGCAGTGTCATCCAAAGAAGAATTGACGTCGTCGAGTCGTGGCTAGATAATTTTTTCCATATGGTGACAACAGGGAGTAAGGCATGACCACACGCACATTCTTGACCTCCTGCAAGGTAGTCGAAGGTGATTCGGACTGCAGAGCGAAGTTGCAACCTTTGATTGGAGCTGTGATCACAAAAGACTGACCTTATGATTTTGTTCAAGAGGGACAGTAAGGGTATGAGAATTCGTAGTAGGTATCGGCTGTCCTAGCGTCAGGGAAGACCACAATGCAGAAACTTGCACTTACAGGAAGGATAGACGCGAAACCTAAGGGTTGCTGGGTTTGTGAGTTGTTGGTCTGGGAGAGGGGAGCGACATTATCAGCAGCTACTGATTGGGATTCATATGGAACGAGTCTTTCGCGTCCAGCCCAGTCGACTTCAGTGATGTACGTGGTTCCACAGATAACGCATTCCTGGGCCAAAGAGGTGAGACGTGACCAGGGATAAGTCGCTACGACAACAGACCTTCCTGGGATCTTTCTCGCTTGCAGACCTCGGCGGTCGGACTAATGGAACGCCCAAACATGCATTGTTGGGGCATTCATCTCCGAGCATTGCCCATCCTCTTAAAAGCCGTTTCCCGATCTCTGAGGATGCTTGATCAGACTGCTCACGACGTCGACGGGATTCATCAGTTTCCGGAGGCAATTCATATACAGGAGAGCTAGGTGCTTGAGAAAACTCGGTAGGAGGAGTTGATGATCGTGAATTATCAGACTCTGAGGATGGGCCGGAGGAAGCAGTCAGAGTGGATGTGTTTGGTGGTTGTGCAGCTTGAGAGAGCAATAATCAGCATACATTGAGGCACAAGGATAGGGAGTACCTTGCGGTATCTCAGCATCGCACTTGACACACAAGGAGACGACTGGTAGTCGGCCATTTGGAGATCTGACAAGAGGGACTGTACACCCTAGTGTAGGGCATTTACGATCAGTCAATACCTATGATAGCGTCAATACCAGTCTAGATCAACAGTAAACAGCCATACCCATCCCTTGAGCATGTAGTCACCGAGGGACGCAGAGACGTCGACGACTGTCGCCATTTTGAGGATGGTAAGCTTCTGTTGAAGGACTAATCATGGACTGCTTATGTCCGATCACGTGCCTCATGTCAGGGCGTCTATTTTCGGAAAGGCCACGACAGGCCACGACAGACTCGGACAGAGGCAACTAGCCTTCCTCGACCACCATCCACTGGGGCGTCTGTACTGACAGTCTATAGAGACCCGCCCTGTGAGTCTCTCATGAAGTGGAGCAGCTACTGGCTAGAATGCCTCTTCATCGCGATTGTTCTCGCCATTAACGGTTTCCGGTGTCAATGGTTCGCAACTGATGCCTCGAGCGCACTTCCTGCTTCTGCTGAATGGACCCCTCGTCGCAAACTCGCTGCTCGGTATGTTCTCAACAAATATAACGCGGAAGAGGACCTAATAGAGCATCTCAGCGAGAAGACAAGAGAGCTCTGGTATCATGGCTTCGATAATTATATGCAGTTTGGTACGTTGGGTCAATAGTCCCGGAAATCCACCCGCCTAATACATACCCCATTACTCCAGCTTTTCCGCTAGACGAGGTTGGTGTGGTTTAAGTGGTGCATATATCCAATAGCTTACACAGTCTCAAAGTTGACACCGCTTTCATGTTCAGGACAAGGCCCTGACTGGGTAAACCCGTACGCAGCCTTCGCCCTTCTATGTGGTTTCACTAATGTTTATCATATGCAAGGGCAAACATAGCATCTAATGACGTCGCCGGCAACTTCTCCTTGACTCTCATCGACGTGCTGGATACTTTGGTGGTTCTGGACGATCGTCCAGGGTTTGAGAGGGCTGTCAGAAATGTTATCGACTGGGTATCCTTCGACGTGAACACAAAGCCTCAGGTCTTCGAAACAACCATTCGAGTTCTCGGTGGTCTCCTTTCGGGGCATATATTTGCCAATCAAACTGGCCAGCCTTTCCATTTACCTTGGTACCGGGGAGAGTTACTTGCGTTGGCACACGACCTCGGGAAGCGTCTGCTGCCTGCCTTCTCTACGCCCACGGGACTCCCATATGCTAGGGTATATACTATCTTGTTCCCTACTCCACACTCAATAATTATGACGACCGTTCCAAGGTTAACCTTCAGCGTGGAGTGATGAAAGGGGAAACACTAGAGACATGTATGTCAAGAGCTTTCTTTAACCATCCAGCGCATTAACGGGATGATTGCAAACAGGTACTGCTGGCGCAGGCTCTTTGATGCTGGAATTCGCTACGCTTAGTCGTTTGACTGGCGACGAGAGATTCGAGAAGGCAGCCCACCGAGTGCGTTGAATTAATATATCGCATTTCTTGTTTCTGATCATATTCACAGGCATTTTTTGGTCTCTGGAATCGCAAGTCAGAGATTGGACTTGTCGGTAATACCATAAATACACGGACGGGGGTGAGATCCACCACTCGGCAACGTCACATATCCTGACGGAGCGTATCAACCAGGTCTGGACTCAACCCGAGACGACTAGTATCGGTGCAGGAATCGACTCATTCTTTGAATATGCTCTCAAGTGGTATATCTTGAGTGGTCAGCCTTTTGCTTCGGGTTGGTCTTTCCTTATCAACCGTGACACTTTTTATTAGGTGACTTGGAATTCCTGGACGTTTGGGATGACGCCTACGCCGCGATTATGCGATACACAAGGTCAAAAGACGGCTATTGGGTGAGTCCAGGCTCGTTATATTAGCTAAACATGAGTGTGACACCGGTACCAAGTATCGAACGGTGAACATGCATACAGGAGATGTGGCATACCTAACCGTCGATTCTCTTTCTGCATTCTGGCCTGGGCTCCAAGTTTTGGCCGGAGATGTTCAGAACGCAATCAAACTGCACATGATCTGTCCGTTGCCCTCCGATTGCCATGTCCTCGAGGCTCACTGCCTCAAACAGATTTTAACCTATGGAAACAACATTCAGGCCTTCCTGAAGTATACGATATTAATTACAAGCAAGCTACTTCCCATCAGTATCCATTACGACCAGGTGGACGAGCATTCGTCGACTAGTCTTGAACTGTGTTGATCACGTTGCGTTGCAGAATTTATCGAATCTACATGGTATTTATACCGGGTAAATATCCACCTCTTACGCATTTTCTGTCCTGACGATGTTGCAGGCTACTCGAGATCCATTCTATCTCGACGTCGGCGAGCGAATTCTTTTTGATTTGACCACGCGTGCCAAAGTCGACTGCGGCCTAAGTGGCATCGCAGACCTCCGCTCGAACAAGCGTGATGACAGGATGGAATCATTTGCTCTCTCAGAGACACTCAAGGTATGCCCCGATATAATAGGATGGATCCCACAGTCAACTCATAGATTCATAGTATCTGTACCTCCTGTTCGACGAAGAGAACCCGCTTCACAGCGATGATTCAAACTACGTGTTCACAACAGAAGGGCACATCCTCACTCTTGGTCCAGAGTACATAAAAGCACCACCTTCTGCTCAAAGACGGATGCGGAAGGTCAACAGCCATCAATGTCCAGCATATATCCCTTTTATGCATTCTGTAGACCATCGCCGCAAGGATTTTGGGCTTGTGATGAGCGTCCAGGCGAGACCAGATGTGGAATACGGCCGCCACTTAGTTGGTCTGACCCCACAGACAGCCGACCAACGATATTGGTCTCCGGACGGTTGGTGTGAGCGACCGAAGGTGGAGCCATACGTACGTCTTTTCACTCTCCCGCCTTTTCTTCCTATCCTTACGCATTGTTGAAGACATACGAATTCATCCTTTCGCCGGGCGGCAAGACGATCCCTGAAGATCTGAGTCCCAATTTGCTTAAACTCGGTTTACTGCCAGACGGTTTTATACTCCACAACGTGACTGGTGTTCGCGCGCAAATCGTCCAACGCCTGGACGGTAAAGGCTACGACATTAGCAGATGTGAGTGGATCATGAATTTCTTGGCTCGGCGCCTTTCAACTGATGTTGTGATAGTGGGTCATTATTCTGTTCGACCAGGACACCTTGTTTACATCAATGACTCTAACATATTTGCCTCGCATGAAGACGGCCATCTCGATCAAGACGAGATCCATCGCCGTGATTCCCAAATCCAGATTCGAGTGTTCGGTGTCACCGTTGGCCAACCCACAGAGAAGCAAGCTCCTCTCTTGGGCAAAACGAGCGTCGATATTTCCGTCACCGCCTATACTGCACAATTTGGAGCGGATTTATCCTCAGGTGCTCATTTGGAACCTAATCAAAGCCCTCCTCGAATACGACGTCCAGAAGGTGTTGCAGTGCGACGGGATACAGACAATGCGTACGGCTGCGACCCGTATGAGCTTTCATACCGCGATAGCATGCTACTTGTTCGCAGAGGTGACTGCACCTTTCTCGAAAAACTCCTAATGGCGCGCGACGCGTCAGCGGCGGGGATAATAATTATCAGTGATGAAGAACAGGGCATTAACCCCACTGCCAATTCCGAGGAGGTGCTTGCGGCTGGCGATCTCAGCGACTCGGCGGCCATCTTACTTCCGAAGAAAACCGGGGAGACGTTCGAAGAAATGCTCATTCTAACCGAGCAGCTCAAGACGGTGCAAATGATGGTTTCTCTTCAACCAGGAGAGAAAGCGGGAGGCAATATACAATCAATCCAAGAGCAGGAGGAGCAACCTAAGGATCCGAATCGCATATTGTTCATTAATGGACACCCGCTAATAAACACCCGCCTATTGATCTAGAAAAAAATGCTGTCATCGCGTCTTGATTTCTAGTCATCGGTCTGGATGACGGAATAGACTGGTGCATCCAGTTTAGAGGAGCCCTTGAGGAAGAGGAGTTCAATGATGAAGATATATTCGAGTGTCTTGCCTCCCTGTTTCGCGACCAGCTCTCCCGCGGCATGGGCTGATCCACCTTTAGAGCTGTCAGTGGCAGTTAACTTTTCGTGAGGAACAAGGTTACCTGTAGCTAGTAGGTCATCGATAACGACGACATTCTGACCGGGCTTGATTGCATCGGCCTGCATTTCGAAAGAGTCCTAACAGCCCCCTGTCAATTAATGTAAGGCCATTATAGCCTAATCCACTCACCGTTCCATATTCCTTCTCGTAGCTTGCGCTGATGCATTGCCCTGGGAGCTTGCCAGCTTTCCGTACGGGGACGAAAGCAGCACCTAATCTCAGGGCCACGATTGGCCCAAGCAAGAACCCTCGAGCGTCAAGAGCAACGATAACGTCGATCTTCTTCGTTTGGGATATCCCGAGTGTATGGGAAGTTATATGCTGGGCCAGGTGGGTAATCAAGGTCTCGAAAACGAGGGGCTCGCGGAGGATGGGGAAGATATCGAGGAACACGATCCCCTGACGTAAACCAGAAAAGATCAATCGGATTGGTGGAAGCGATAAAATTGAAGAAACTGAACCTTCTTTGGAAAATCGGGATGCGAGGTCAATCGGCTCTTGATGAGGTCTACGTCGGCCATGTCGATCTCGCTAGGAGCAGGTCTAATGAAGAGCAGAGAGAGGATGACATTTTTACAGCTCCAAAATTTCTTATGACCTTATCCGTCTCTGCACCCGAATCCGTATATCATTCTCATTTCAGCTCAATTCGCAATTTGCAAGTCATTCCGCAGACATGCTTAACCATGGATGCATAATTGAATGTGGCGCATAATGTGAGCATGGCAGTACAATAGCAAGACGACTACGGCAATATCTATACGGATTCAAGAATCTCAGGCTCCTTGAACTCCTTTGCGACCCGTGTACCTGTCTCCTGAAAAAGAAACGCGGTGTGAGTGACAGAGGGACAAAGCATTAAATCAAACGTACATCTGTTGACTCTCCGTGGAGCTCAAGAAGTTTCGAGACATCAAACTTTGGGGCCTTGAGGATTTTCGCCTTGCGAACGTAGACGTTCTGGAGGGGGTAGATGCTACGGGAAGCCTTCTCAATCTCGCGACCAATGGCCTCAGGCACGAACTTCTGAACGAGCTCCTTCAGATCACACGTTGTGGCCTCGCGGGTCATAATCTCGAACATCTTTTTCCTGATTTCGCGAATCTGGCTTGATTGAGCGTAGGTGGTCTTGCGGACTTGTGATGGGCGGCGCTTGGTGAAACCAATGGCGAAGAGGCGGAGGAGGTAGCCGTCAGTTGTTTTGACATCAACATGGGCTTCAATGAGAGTTTGCCACTTGCGGACGAGGGAGCGAAGCTTGTCTGATGTGAAGTCCATCCCGTGGAAGTTGGTCAGACAGTTCTTGCCCTGGATTTCGTCGATGCGTAGCTTGATTTTGCGGAATGATTGCTCCTCATCCTTGTTAAGATCGGCAAGGGAAACCTCCACGATGCGGCCCTTCAGGGAGTCGTTCGCGTTTTCTGGTGCGTTCGTGAGTGTGGAGGAGGAACTGTACAAATGAAGACGCACTTAATCCCTGTGATCGGTTGGCGAGGGTTTTGCCAACATTTCGGACCTCGAAAATTGAAGGCGCCTTGATATCATACCAATCTATGTGTCCCCGTCAGACCACAACATGGATGCACTGGCGATAGTGCATACCTTTGCGGGAGAAGGGGTCGACAACCTTCTTCTTGATGCCCTTCTTGCCTTTCGATAGGCGTTTGTTCTGGGAGCAGTAATGAGGAGAGGGACACGGGATGCGATGAGCAATAACGCACCTTTCCTACAGCCATGCTTGATGAGTACCGACGGCCTTGAGAACGAGCGGGATAGCCAGATCAACTTTCGAGATTTGGCTATATTGTGCGTGTGGCTTGAAACTTTATTTTTCAGCTGTACAGTGCTTTCCCAGGCCCGTCACACAGTCACACAATGCTCTCCCGAAAACAGTTCGAGTCGGCCGCACAGGCATTTGCTCGTCGCCATCCGCACTGGGCATGGGTCCCCGGTCATCGTCCAGGCTATGGCTACCTCTCGCGCACGACATCTCATTTCCGCAAAGCCTCTCCAGAAGTAGAAGACCTGGCATCTGATGTCCTCGATGTGGAGAATGACCCTGCAACTGCTCACTCGGCCCGCCCAGCTCTGAACGTGCAGGAACACATCCTGTATTCCGCGTCCTTCAATGTTCCGGCCTTCTATTTCAATATCCATGAACCCAGTGCGTCTTAGTGGGATATCGCTCTGAATGCGAGTCTTATAAGTTACAGACGGGACGCCATTGCCTTTGGTTGATCTTGTACGAACAACTCTCTTCAAGATCAGTCCGCCAGAAGGATCAGTGACAACCGATTTCGCCCTGATTTTGCCATCTGCTCCGTTTCCTCTGCTATCTCAAGGCGACCACCCAACGCTCGATACACCTTGCTGGTACTTTCATCCTTGCGAGTCAGCAACCGCGGTCAACGAGTTCATGGCCGAAGTCGAACAGCCAGACTGGGATGAGGAAACGCGTCTCGTACGATGGCTGGAATTGTGGATTATGATCGTAGGAGGTATTATCAATCTGTAACCTCTGTCATGACATATCGTAGCCGAACCCGGGGTACAATGAATATTTTTTCCTTGAGGATTCTTTGCAGACTTTGAAGAACGTTGGAACGACTTGCTGGGTGAAGGATGAGCAACGGAGCGGGCGGCGCACCCGGAATAAACATATGACAATGAGCTGACCGGATCATGGGAGTTGCTGAACAAGCTAAATAAGAGGTGGCCGACGTTGTCTTCTCCTACCCCCAGCAGCTACCCCACGTACGACGAAGACCGCCCGAACATTGCGCAGAGGTGGTGCGATTCAATTGATAATCTTTCGACTTGTACGGAAATTTGCTGTCGTATCATATCGACACAACATCAGATTGGGTCGCACAATTCCGAAGGGTCTAACCTCGCAAGATAAAAACCATGCTCCTCTCGCGTTTTGCATCCTCGTCCTCCCGTGTCTTTACTCCTTCCCTCGCCCGCGCAATGGTAAGCCCTTTGCACCTTTCCCGATCCTCCGTTAATGCCTCTTGTAGTCCAACGAAGTCGTCATCGTCTCTGCCTCCCGCACACCCGTCGCATCCTTGAACGGATCCCTCAAATCCTTCACCGCTCCTCAACTCGGCGCCATTGCTCTCAAGGACGCGATTGCGAAAGCCAAGGTCGATCCTTCCATCGTTGAGGAAGTCTACTTTGGAAATGTCGTCCAGGCCGGTGTTGGTCAATCCCCTGCTCGTCAGGTTGCCCTGGCTGCCGGCCTCCAGACGAGTTCAGACGCGACAACGATCAACAAAGTATGCGCGAGTGGCCTCAAGTCCATCATGCTCGCTGCTCAGAGCATTAAGCTCGGTGAGCGCTCCGTGGTTGCCGCTGGTGGAACGGAGAGCATGAGCAATGCCCCGTAAGTCACCTGTACCCCTATATTTGTACTCGATTTCATCCTTTCGCCAGCTTCCTGATACCTCGTCACAACCCAGCCTTCGGCAAATTCACAGCCATTGATTCCCTCGAGAATGATGGTCTCTGGGATGTCTACAATAATTTTGCGATGGGCAACTGTGGAGAGGCTGCTGCAGTCAAACACAACATCAGCCGTGAAGCTGTTGACTCTCATGCTCTGGAATCGTACGCCCGCGCTACCCGCGCTTGGAAGGAAGGCGCCTTCGACGCTGAGGTTGTGCCAATCACAATCAAGGGCAAGAAGGGCGACATCATCGTCAAGGAGGATGAGGAATATAAAAAGGTCCTCCCCGAAAAAGTCCCCTCACTCCGGTCTGCCTTCAAACAGGGTGGCATTATTACTGCCGCAAACTCGTCCCCTCTGAGTGATGGCGCTTCAGCCTTGATCCTTATGTCTGCAGCCAAGGCCGAAGAGCTCGGTTTGAAGCCTCTCGCAAAGATTCTCTGTGCGTGCATTCCCAACATTTTCTACCGATCGGTCTGACTTTTTCCCTTCTGCTTAGCGTGGGCTGATGCTGGTGTTGATCCCATTGACTTCCCCGAAGCACCGACAAAAGCGCTTCCCATCGCATTGCGGAAGGCTAACCTGACTGTAAACGACATCGCCCAATTCGAATTGAATGAAGCCTTCTCGGTCGTTGTCCGCATTGCTGAGAAAGTTTGCAACATTGATCCAGCCAAAATCAATGTCAACGGGTGAGTAACCTTCTTTTTCTTTTTCTTTTCAAGATCTCATAGGATCTTCAGTGGTGCTGTTGCTCTTGGACACGCCATCGGCAATTCTGGGTCCCGTATCATCGTCTCCCTTGTTCACTCGCTCAAGTCCGGTGAATACGGCGCCGCTGGTATCTGCAATGGAGTGCGTGCTTTTTTGGTTTATCTAGTGGCTATGCCTTATCTACTCTTCCGTAGGGAGGTGCCGCGTCGGCTCTCGTTCTCCAGAAATTGTAACTCTAGACACACGTGTATGCCCGCCATAGATCTAAATACAAGTATAATTGCGCCGGAAAAACGGCTGCGGAACCACAACATGAGAATTTCTTGCAAAAGCAAGAGAACGGAGCTTTGCAAAGCATCCCGATTCTAGTCCCAACCTACCACTCACTCGACGTTTGCGCGCTGTTGAGCCTGACCGCATTCGAGGTCGACTTCCTCGCAGGGTCAAGATGTACCATGGTTGTTCGGATTGTCTGCCTTACAACCCGGTGCGATATTCTATCTTTAGCACCTTATCCGACACCATGAGGTCCTGTGAGTGTCACTCACCCCATCCAGTAGATATAACTTCTGACATGAAATTGGCTTACAGGGCACCCACCTTCCCATATCTCCTACACTTTTGAATTATGAACAACGTCCAGGACGAAAAGACCCAGAACATTGAACAAATTGTTCATTCCGGCGTAGTCAGTTTCGACGGAAAAATTCTGTCGACCTCAGCGACGGAGATGAAGCACTCCGCTTTATCGGTGCGGAAAGGACGGCACAATTCTCCGAAGAATACAACGAAAAGCTAAGGAAGAAACTTGTGTGTGCTTACCATTCCTTACACGCAGTCCGACCTATTGATTTATGACTATCTTTCCAGGATGTACTCATTCCACCGCTGTGTGCGGCTGTCTATTTCACCCAATTCTTGTATGTATTGGCTTGAGCTTCGTAATGCTGGTGGCCAAGTCGGCATGTTGCAGAGATAAGACCTCACTCAACTATGCAAGGCGAGGGTGAAAAAACTGCTATTTGTCTACGACTAAATGTCCGGGTACTAGCATTATGGGATTTCCGATAACTGGACAGGTATAGTCGCGAGATGTCATGCGCTTGCCATATGTCTAAACTCTTTCGCAGAGATACAATTTAGTATCGTTGGCTTTCTATCTCGGTCAGAATGGTTAACCCGCTGCTCCGACAGTTTTTCATTTGGCCTTGGTTCGATATAGGTTTCCTCGTCTGGGAATTCCCAACTGTGTATATCTCGCAAAAGACCCGCGTCGCGAAATATCTTGGTAGAACAACTCTCATTTGACTGCTCAAGTGTATGACGGTCGTACCCGTTGGTGTAGGTGCAAACATTGTTGCATGGGGCGTTATCCTCATGCTGCATGCTGTTGGAACATCCTTCGGGGCGTTCTTCGCTCTTCGCTTCCTTCTAGGTTTGTCCTTCGAATAGCCATCACCGCTGCCTGTTTCTGAGTCTGCAGTTTTAGGAATGTGTGAAAGCTGTGTGGCGCCGAGCCTGATTCTCATTATTTCCATGTTTTACAAGAAGAACGAACAGGCCAGACGCATTTCGTGGTTCTATGTCATGGTGCAATCACTTCTTTTTGTGTCCGGCAACCAGCCTTCCACTGAAATCCGTACCATGTAGAACGGCATCACGCAGATCTTCGGGGGATTTGTTGCTTATGTCGGTCCCGTATTTCATCCGAGTGCCGCATGAAGAATAAAAAATAATATCCGCAGGGCATTTCCTTCGACAGCGGTCGACTACTCCCCCCTTACAAGATCATGTTCATTCTTCTGGGAGGGCTCGCTATCGTGGTTGGAATTTGTGTTTTGATATGGCTACCAGATTCACCAGTCTGCGCTAACTTCTTCTCAAAAGAAGAAAGAATTGCAGCTTTAGAACGAGTACGAGATGATGCCGGAGGAACGGAAAACAAGCACCTCAAGAAGTATCAAGTCGTCGAGGCAATAACAGACATTAGAACTTGGTTGATTGTGCTGACTACCCTTCTCAGTGAGTGGAAATGTAACCTCAACAGGATTAACGCAGATCTGGAGACAGCCAGCATCCCAAACGGTGGCTTAAGCAATTGTAAGTTGCCGCTAGGGCATCGTGTCGTTGAAGCTGTTGACAACAACTTCAGTCAGCAATCTCATTATCAAAAGTTTTGGATACACGTATTTCCCTTGTATTCGGGTCGTTGACTCGACAATTGACCTCGATTGACTAGCTCAAAGCAAACACTCATCTTATCTACTCCTGGAGGCGCGGTTGCTGCCATCACCACACTTCTATGTGGCTGGTACTCGGATAAGAAGGTTTATAGAACATATTACACTATCTAGAGAAGCTATTTTAAAAACGCTGGCGTCCTTAGGGCGAACGCATGATTCCGATCGTGTTTTCTTTGATCCCGACAATTGCTGGCTCCGGTATGTTGTCCTTGTCTCCGCTCGTATCTCAGGACTGACGACTTGGATGACTATGATAGGGATGTTGATTGGTCTTAACGGTTCTGGAAAAAAAGGAGCGCTCTTGTTTGGTATTTTTTTCTTCTCGCTATGACAAGTTGAGACCTGGAATTTCCGTAGCCAGCTACGTCATCGGAACATTTGGAAGCGCCTTGGCTTCAGTTTATGCCTACAATGCGAGCAACACCAATGGACACACCAAAAAGAGCACCATTAATGCCATGACACTTGTTTCCTTCAGCATCGGAAACATTATTGGAACCGAGACGTTTCTACCCAAAGATGCTCCCAATTATATTCCAGGCAAGATTGCCATTATGGTACTTTTGACTGTCCAACTTTTCGTATCCTTCCTCCTCCGTTGGATCAATATGCGATTAAACGCCAGCAAAAAGGCGAAGGTCGCAGAAGAGAAAAAACGCAGGGGGTGGTCTGACGCAGATGTTAAGAGGGAGAAGGAAAAGTGCGCTTTTGCTGACCTCACCGACAAAGAGTTCGTGGTACTCTGCTGTGCTCCATGGAACCATTGCTGAAGCGCTGATGGGTGATTACAGAAATATGTATTTTCTCTACACGGCATAAATCAAGCTTGTACCTACCTGGTCAGAAGCTAGAACAACCCGAGGCAGAGCGCTGGATGAAGGACTGAAGGAACTTGAGCGGGCGAAAGTTCAGAAGTGAAGCGGTTCAGGCAGGCTAGTTTGAGTTGGAGAGATTCAGGAGTGTCGAGAACTGCGCCATCGCATATACGTAGTACCGATTTTCAAGCTGTTCACCCCTTGCACTCTGTATTCTCCCAAACTTACGAGCCTGTTGTTGATGGTTGTGATGGCCGCCACATCTTCCGCATGCGGCACGCAGACTGCGCGCCCGACC
This sequence comes from Cyclocybe aegerita, assembly GCA_902728275.1. Taxonomy (NCBI): domain Eukaryota; kingdom Fungi; phylum Basidiomycota; class Agaricomycetes; order Agaricales; family Hemipholiotaceae; genus Cyclocybe; species Cyclocybe aegerita. Next base: position 219,291 of record CACVBS010000028.1, read on the forward strand.
TCTTGACAAGGACTCATCACGGCATTTTCATAATGACTGGAAAGCCCGCTTCATCATCAAGATTCTGAGCTTGACTGCATGGCGTTTATGGCGTCTAAGGAAAAGGTGAACCGTACACAAAGCCCCTCATTATCCAAACGACTCTCCACCCTTCCGACGCGGAACGCCAAGCAATTTGTGTCGAGTTACGTGGAGAATCAACACTCATTCCTCAAACTGCATACCTCTCAAGGCCGCGCTGAGGTAGAGTCTTGGGCGAAATCCGATCTTCAAAGCGATCTTCACGCTAGACCTCCTGATCGAAGGCAAGAGCCCTTGGAAGTCTTGGGATTCGGTACTCCGATTCTCAAACCTCGAAAACGTGCTACACCCTGTGATCCTGGAGATGTCGACGGAAAATACGGTCAAAAACAGAGAGAAACTACAAAACTAACCGCCAACAAGGAGAGGAATAATGAACTTCCTGCCAAGAATATCACGCCAGAGCATGAGAAGGTTAAAGTCAGCAAGCAAGCACCATGGTCCCGCCCTTCTCCTCCTGCCCGGAGGACTGAAAAATCAAAGACCACGGGAAAGGAGCAAAAAAGGACGCTCCAAGAAGAAACTGATTCGGATGGGGAACGAAGGGAGTGTAGGTTGATTTCTTTTTCTCGTCGATGCAGGTGACAGAAGATTACACAGGTCTGGAAGAACGCAAGAAACGCAGACGAATTAAAAAGGATATCATGGCGCCCACTCATAACGAAGATGCCGACATTAAAAAGGGGATGGAGAAAGACCGTAAAAAGAATGTCAAGGCGAAAGCCGTCAAGCCGCAAGCCGCGTTCGCTTTAATGCATGGGTTCACAACTACAAGCGTCGGAAAAAATAGACTGACGGTGGGTCCTCACCGCATATCTCCTCATCTGAAATATTGAAATAGTGCAGTTGGAACCTCGTAGTGTTGGTGTCTTCAAGAGGGGTAAAGCTTCTGAATCACTGGCAGTGACTTGTCCTCCAAAATCCAGAAAAAATGGTAAGAATGGTAAAAAATTCCCGAACATTATGTTGACCGTTTGATTTTTAAGCAAGAGATATATGTTTTTCGGAGGCCCAGTTCCTGCAGAAGAAAAAAAAGAGAGCGAAAATATCACCCGAAAACGGCTCAACTGCCAGCTCCTCACTCACTGTCCACACCGTGGGTTCAGACTCTCACTCAGAACAAGAATTTACAAGCGCAAAACGCAAGCGAATAGAGGCCACTCAACGTTCGGGAACTTCTGGTCAGACTTCAGATAAAATCTCCGTTGTTAAGAGAAGATCGCCTTCTCCATATAATCCTAACGATTCCGTTGTCTGGGACACTGAAAAGAATAGCGCTTTACAGCTGGTTTCTGACTCCGTTTCTGACAGAAAACAAGGTACCATTCTGGTAAACCTTCCTCTCCGACTTAACGAGGCAAAAGAGAATGCGGAAAATAATCATATGTCAAGAACCATTCGGCGACCTTCTACTTCCGGTTCAAAGGCGCCAACTTCCTCGTACTCAGACAGAAACTCTTGCTTGTCTCTGGGGCCGTCGCAATCTGCTTCTCAAGCGGGAGCAAGGGCGTTGGCAGCGACGGAAATGGGGCTGACCTTAGCAACAACGTCTGTGTATTTCAAGCCTGTGGATGATAAACCAAAGAATCAAAATCCCTCATGGACGACTGTGGAAGAGGCCCAGCACCCCTTTATCGAGGAGGACCAAGTCCCAACTGGTGTCTCAGATCCTTTGCCGGACTGCAATCCTGTAGCACTGAACATAGGCATACAGCATGGACCCTTCCTTGATTCTGGATACATAACCACCATGGCTGGCGAAAGGCTTTTACCCGGCGACGTCGATCCGCTTTCAGACGAGGTATTGCCAGCGCCACTGGATTATACTCTGTCCGAATCTAATTATTCTCTGAGCTCTTGCTTCTGGCTGCCTGATCACCACGATGCAGGAATCGCTTCCAGCAAGGTTGACGATTCCACGGGAATGGACTCTGGATTTACTGCCTCGGCGGACTTTAACAACTATTGGACTGGGGAACCTGGTGGTGAATCTGAAGGCAACGTGGATCGGTCGGATGTCTCTGACAACATGGCGGTTATGGACCCCGCTTTTCTCATCCATGGCACCGCCAATTCTGAACAGGTCCTCGGGCTGCTTTCAGTTCGGGACTATTTGACCGACGACGATGAGGCCGAGGTTTCTCTCGGGGGCTTCCCTTGTTCTCAGGATGTTCCTCTACCTACCTTTGATCAGGACGAAAGAAACTCGGCTTGTAGCAGTCAGGCGCTGACAGACGTGGCCATACATCCTCCAGGCTTTCTCAGAGATACAGAGCCAGAATTAGGTCTCGGCTCTGACGCCGATTCGGGAGACCAAATGGACAATTTCTTTCAGGGGCGCACACTCCTTCATGGATTTGATTCCTGGCGTGAGGGACCTTGTGTGCCTGGGGTATATGGCGCAGAGGCAGAAGTAGCAGGTCTTCTGAAGCAGGGTCATTGGCTACCACAGAGGCTTTGACTTGGCTTCCACCAAGTACAACAAAGCGTGGCGCTCACGACAAAGGGGTATGATGGGTGATAAACGTTAAACAGTGACTAGCCGTGGATTATTAGTGGATTGTAGACAAATTGTAGAGAGCCAATAGCAATCGATCAAAATCTGCTTAGTTCGGAACGCCGTGACAGGTAAAGAAGTGATTTACACCCATGTTATGCGCGGATGTCAACGCGTGCTCTCGTATCATTACTAGTAAGCGTTCGGTCCCGCAAACGCGGCGTGACGACGCGTCGAGTCACGCGTCTGTCACCGCTGATGGCTGATGGCCCTGTGCTTGTCGAAGCGCGTTGCTTGTCCCTATTTGGCCGGTCTCCATATTAAATTGCCGAGACCAATCTGGTGGTCCATTTTTCCCTCTCTTCCAACCACTACCTTGTCCCACATTCAGAACACCCTATTCTCGTGACGCTCTGCCCCGCTTTTCGACGCGGTCATGAGTACCAAAGAAAACAACATGTCCCATAATCATACGGTAAAGATGTGTTCCCCCTCTTTGGCGCGTCGCGTCACTTAAAACGCGTTTCTTGTTAGGGATTTATTGTGAAGCCAGAACCCAAGGAAGCCACTATTCCCGCATATTCGGCTCACACAAGCTTCTCCACTACGGTCAAATCTGAGCCAAATGACGCGGCACGCGTCGTGAGTTGCCAATATCGTTCGGGTGACACGCAGTACCTGAACGCTCCTTTGTTTAGTTCCTCGACCGTGGCCTTCCGGTGCCTTCATATGCTCAAAATAACTTGAGTTCAACTCGAAACTCTCAGCCTACTACCTCTTCAGAGGTCGCCAAACAGGAAGATGGCACCCCCCAGCCTGCAGCTGTCACTGACAAACCGAAGTTTTTCACTATTTACAAGAACGCACAAGACATCTCCCATACTCCGGAAGGCGCGCTCAAAGAGGGGTTGGGAATGGTGAAGACATTGAAGGAGAACCTCAAAAAGCTGGAGCTCGGTAGCAAGCTGCGACAAGAAGTCTGGGATCGTGAGATAGCCAAGTTTGTTGTTCTAAGTCTTCAAATCAGTTCTTGTGTTGACGCATGTGGTCTCGCAGCCTGGAGACTCAAGGGTCGCCGAAGACCTTGATAGCTGTTTGCGGGGGTAAGTCAAGGTTCCTGCCTGAAGCAACTCCGTCGTAACTCTTTCCTCCAGCAACCGGTGCTGGAAAATCTTCTATACTAAACGCCGTACTAGATGGTATGTGGTCTGCTCGCTTTCGGAGGCAGATGTGCTCATTACTTTGCAGACAACGTTGTGCCTACTAGCGGCATGCGAGGTGAATACAATAGGTTGAACGTCGATACGTAACTGATTCGCTCCTTTTCAGCTTGTACTGCCGTCGTCACTGAGATTGCTTACCACAAGAAGTCGACAATCGACGCTGATATCTCCTTTCTCTCAGAAGCTGAATGGAGGCAGGAACTCGGGGTTTTGATACACGACCTTGTCGATGAGGATGGCAACATAAAGCGGAGCACAGATCTTAAGAGTGACGCTGGCATTGCTTGGCAAAAGGTCAATGATTTTCACTTCCCAGGTTTCTTGTGCCTAATAACTCATCAGGTACACGCTGTCTATCCAGCTATCGAACAGGAAAAACTTGTCAAGATGAGTGTTCCGCAAATCCTCAATTATGATCCCCGTATGTTCTCTTCCAGCCCTCCTTGAACCATTCTCAAGGTGTCTTCTCAGAAATCTTGCGTATTCTTGGTACAATGAAGAACATTTGCGCCAAAGATTCGAAATCTTTTGCGAAAGAGATAGGCAAATATATCGACTCTAAGGACCAGAAACGTGGTAAGAAGGATAAGGACAAAGACAAGCCTAAGGAGCCGAGCCTCATGGATAAAGTCCGCAATGCTGCTGGGATGATGATGCGATACACCGCTTCGACCTCCAACACTTCTCAAGATGAGGTCAATGATGCTGCACTGTGGCCCCTTATCCGACAAGTCAACGTACGCTGTAAGGCTGAAGCGCTCTCGACCGGCGCTGTGTTAGTGGATCTTCCTGGTATGTCTTGAAGAATGTTTTTATGTTGACCGGTCTCATTTTGACTTGTCTGATAGGTGTTGCTGATGCGAATGCTGCACGAAACAACATCGCCAAGGACTACATGAAAAAGTGCAATTGCATATGGATCCTCGCGCCAATCACTCGCGCCGTGGACGATAAAACCGCGAGAGGTATGTTGCGTCTTTGCCCCAAATGTGTCGAAGTGAACACCCGATGCGCTAGATCTTTTGGGTGATGCGTTCAAAATGCAGCTGATGAGTGAGTGGCTGCGGTGTATACTTGTAGCACCCTACTGACATAGTGTTTCAGTGGGTATGTCTCCTCGACACTGATTACTTATTCACGACTGACCGAAGGAATGTACTACGACAGACGGAAAGTGAGTCTCGGCGCTAGTAAAAAGAAGAGGATGCTGTCTAACTTGATGTCACTGAAGCTATGACGACCATGCAATTACTTTTATCGGTATGTTACCATGCCTCTTTACTTGCGGTTGTCCTCATGTCCTTCTAAGCTAGCAAGTGTGACGACATCTCCTGCTCTGAAGTCATCCGTGCCTTGCGCCTCGAGGATGATCCTGAACTCGAGAATATTGAAGATCGTTTGTCGTCTCTGAAGTCTGAGACATCCGAATGGAAGAAGAAGAAATCTGACGCTGAGAAAGAGATCAAGGGTAGGACTGTCTCCTGGTTTATGAACTCCACCGATTCTAACTCCGCGCAGGGCTTCAAGAAGAGCTGGAGGGGATCCGGGCCCAATGCAAGGAGCACGAAGCACACATTGAAGCGTTGAAGAACGGCGAAACCTTTGTTTCTACTCTACAGAAGCCGTCTTCGAATGGCAAAAAGAGAAAGAACTCGCGAGGAGGCAAGAAAGGCTCTCCAAAGCGAAGGCGAAGTATGGCCAGTGACGACGAGGACGACGACTTCATCGACGATGATTCAGAAAGCAGTGCCAACGAGAGCGATAGCGACAAGGATTCTGATGACGAGAAAGATTCTGATGACGAACAAGAGAATAGCGAGCAAGAAGACGTCGAGATGGCAGAAGTCACAGAAGAGGATCTGAAGGAGAAGATCAAGCAGTCAAGGGAAGTCATCAAAGCTGTGCGGGCGGTACTCAATGAAGTTCGCACCCGCAAGAAAGAGGCGAGCGACACCATATCTTCTCTTGACAAGAAGCTTGCGAAGGTGCAGAAGGAGAAGAATGCCTTTTGTTCCTTGAAACGCTCAGAGGTGGGTCTAATTATTTCTATAGGCAAACGCTCTCTTTATAGACTCTGTCTCTAGTTTTCTCGCGATGTATTGAAAGAGGATTTCCGCGCAGGATTGAAGGACTTGGACGGTGTGCACTTACATATGTCCTGTGTCCATGAATCTCAACGGTTTGCGTCCTAGATGCCGCAGCTGAGGAACGCGATCCACAGAATTTCAATCCAAATGTCAACCTGCGTGGTATGTGCTTGCATTTAAATTGTCGTCATTTCTTTTTTAGCTTTGATTTCACAGATTACGACGCTATTGATCTCCCCGTATTCACTTGCTCAAGTCGCGACTATGTCAGATTAAAAGGTGAGAAATTTATCCAGCCCCTGATGCCTTGGTCTTTTATTCCCGATCCTCCTTAGGTCAGGTCAAGGGCGACGGCGAGCCTTCTTGCTTCTCGAATATCCACGACACTGGCATTCCGGACCTCCAGAAGTGGTGCCACCAGCTGACGATCGCCTCCCGAGAAAGGGCTGCCAGGTCTTTTCTGACCTACCTCAAGGCATTTTCTCAGTCGATCCAAACATATGTGCAAGGTATCGGTGACGTTACGGCAATCGACCGCGAAGCTTTGCGAGAAAAATGGGAGTCCCGAGCGTTCGACCAGACTGATGACTTTGCTGCGCGCGATTTGGATGATCCTTTAGATGCCATCCTTGGCGGACTTGGAGCCGGCCTGGGTGCCGGTCTCTACACAATGAACAAGCCTGCTCCGAAGGTCGATACACATGGCCAACCTACTGGAATTACCCCACGACTTTGCACGGTTCGTTCATTTTTCATTATCCATGTATAGAGGTCTAAGCAAATGCGATTTTCTTTCAGGAATTCGCGAAAATGGTAGATAATTGCGTCCATGATCTCCAACAGAACTTCAAGGATGGCCTTGAAGACAAGTGCCGAGCCGGTGCAACAAATGTGAGGCCTTTCCCTACACCCAACACCTCCCAGTGACAAGACCTGACCTCGACAATCTCAGGCCGCGGAAGCTGCAATACCAACAGTGGACGAGTTTGCGTCCTCGATGCACTGGGCGACATATCGTGCGAGTGCGTAGGCCACTCAGACGAGATTCAATCTTCGATTTCCTCACCTGTTGCTTTCCCCAGCCTTACGCCGTCACGGATCCTGGCGCCGCGATCTCAACGTTGAACTGATCAACCCTTTCACAAAGAACATTGCTCATTCGTGGAGCAAGGTCTTTGAATCGGACCTCTTCGGGCCGTTCCAAGCTGCCACCATTGCCACCATCGACACTATCGTGAAGGAGGTCGAAGACTCGGCTGCACCTGGCCTCAAGGATCGCGCAAAGCTTCAAGGCGAAGCATGCGTGGAGGAAGCACGCGTAGCGCTGACCAACGCAGTCGAGCTTGTGAAACAAACTATGAACACCGAGCAGAAAGAGGTCTCTAGATGTCTTGCGCCTCATATCCAGTCGCAGCTTGTCGAAGGGTACGACAGAGCCATGGAAGAGCGAGGGACAGGGAGTGTTGCCCGCCAAAAGGTGAGTGATTTATGCTCCGCTGATCCTCTTGCCTGAATACTGATCTCTACATGCAGGCATATTTCCGCGGCTTCATTAACCAATGCAAGGACGACATCTTCGACGATGGTGCCGACGTTGTTATGGAGCGTTTAACCAAAGCTTCTGATGCCATTGGGGAGACGCTGGACGAGGCGATGGGCAAACTCGCACAGAAGGTCTGTCTTTTATCTGAACATATGCGCGCAAGTAGACTGAGGGATCTATTCTAGATCGAGGTCAGTCTGGCAGTCCTCTGGGAAGGTGCACGCGACAACCCCGCGCAGTTGAGAGCACGCAATGAAATCATTGACATCGTGCAGACCATCATGGAACAGATTAAATACTGGATGGATGCGGTCAAATTGAAGCAACAGGCCGGGAGGAACTTGACATCCGCCATGGATGAGGATTGAAGCAAGCAAATCGAGCAAACGTGTCTTTATACCCTACCTCATCTTGCATAATTCCTGGTCTACTTACATTCCTATTATTCTTGTACAATTCTCACTTATCCGTGTATTATACCCCCTTGCTATTGATCCAAGTTTTTCTTCTCACTCCGAGACTAACGGATGCCTTCGTTTGACACTCTAGCTCGTAAAATTTGAGCTATCGACATAAAAATACTACAATGTCGTTTTGGAGAATGAGGAAGACAATGGAAAGGTAGGTTGTACTGAAGGAAAATGGGGAAGCAGTATCGGACTATGTTACAGATGTTGCCTACGCTCCACAACAACAGAAAGGGATTTTGAAAGCAGGCTGTACATACAGGAAAACACATCAAAGAATCGAGGGTAAAATCAGTGAGGGGATGAGTGTATGCGAGCGGGTAGAAATGTGGTTAGGTCGTTGTTGTGTCGTATGGCGGCCGTGCCGCAGTTGAATGTTATGTGCTCTCTCCTGCGCGAGAGCGCATGCACATGAGATTGATGTACACCTCGAGGGAGGTGTTTAGACTCTGTAAACTGGTCGACCCTGCCGGTCGACCTCACCGCCTGTCCGCGCGTCGATGTATCGCGGACGGCGAGAGTAGCCCATGAACCCCCAGGTGGATCGGTCTGACTTGTACCGAATGCCATTGCTGGGCGCAAGGCCAAAGAAGCGACGGAGACGCGCTCCGAAGGAGTGGTGGTGATAATGACCTCCATAGCTAGGTTGCTGTAGAAGGGGGCTTGTCAATACCTCTTTCGTCGATGACGATGCGAGGGTGGGTCAGCGCACCATAACCACTGGGGCGGCGACGGCTGAAGAAACGACGGGCGGCATCCTGTAGGGGTAGTAGTCGTCATAGTATCTGCTGCTCCGTCGGCGGCGGCTGCCATAGGAAGGTACGTACATAACACCACCAGCAGGTTGTGCGTAGCTGGCCGCCATTGGGACCCCATAGCCCGGTTGTGCGTATCCGGCGCTGGCGGGATAGACAACGGGCTGGGCAGTGGCGTAGCCCGCTTGAGAGGGATAGTATGCGGACATGGTGCTGGCGGCTTGAGCGTTCGTGAAAGGTCTTCTGTGGTTTATAAGACGAGGAGGTTCGAAAGAGAAATGAAAAGCCGCCGAACCGTTTCTGGTTGGTTTTCGGATCAACCATCACCTGATTACTTTGCCATCTAATCTATCCACACCATCCATTGGGTTCATTCTCGTCGTATTAGTGCAGGTTCGCTCTGGTACAGTACTTTCACATCGTCCCCGCCACTACTGTTAAAATGGCCGGCGGATGTCATCTAGGCTTCCAACTTCACGCCGGACGCCACACAAGCGGCCGAAACCTGGATCACTCCATGTCCTGGAAGTCCCCTTCGTCCAGATCATGAGGCTAGAGATAGGGATAGGATCAACTCGTTAGCGGTAGAATCACTTCGACTTCCAACGGCACATGTACCTCTTTGGGTTCCTCGTCTTCTCCGTACTGCATCGTGTAGTCGATATGGCTTATCACCGTCTCCAACGAATCAGGGTTGGTCAGATCAAGCGGGAGGAAAGACACAAGGGGATGATCCTCTATCTTTGTGAGAAACAGTTGATTAAGTCGAATGCCATGAAGCCCGCTCAACGGGCGCTTACTAGTTGAACTACGGCTTGATTCAGGGCGTGGAATCGGGGATTCGAGACATTTCCTTCTTCGCCTCTTCGGGTGGCAAGTAGTAAAGGGTCAGGGTCCAAATACCTTCGCGCCGTGTAAGTGAAACACGTCAAGGAATCCGTCGGAAATATGTAGTAGTCATATGGCGCTTACCTCGCAATGTCTTTCCGGTGTCGTATGCCATTCCTCGCTCCTCCTGACTCGTCATCCGTGCTTTTTGTTACCAAATCCATCTTGGACATGACATTTATCCATGGGATTTCGAGGTTGACCATTGCCGACATCGCGGACAGCACACCGCTATTTCATGACTGAGCGCGAATAGTCGCAGGCGAGAACGATAGCGCCAAACCTGAAGAACTTGTAGCGGTCCTCCATGAATTGGGATTCAATGAGATACGCGGCACAGACGCGTATTCCCATCCTGACAAGGTTTTGGACAAGAGTCGGCAGGAAGGGATGATGAGTGTAAAGCTCGATTTGACCTGAACGATACGGTCATTGATGGCAATCATGGCTCCTATAAGTCACCAGGGCATACCAGGACAGTCAAAAATGAGATAGTCATCATCATAGCCGCCAAGTTCCTCTTCCAGCCAGTCCATATTCTCGAGCAGATATCTAGCCACACCGTAAGACCGAAAGCACTGTTACGCCACGAACGGCTCCAAGTTTGACAGTTAGCCAACACTCACTCACTCAAAGCAGTACACCAAACCACCATTCGGACCGTACTCGAGTTCGCTCATTACGTCCTCTAAACTGACCAGATCCTTGATGTCAATGACCGGCTCGACCTCGAAGCTTGTAGGCGATGCGGCGGGGTCCAGATTGACGAGGTGTGCAGTCCGTTTCGAAAGCCGCAGGTGATTGAGAAATGCGCCAGTAAACGTCGATTTTCCAGCCCCTGCTGGACCTGTAACAAGGACAGCATAACGCATGGTGGAGGTCGAGGAGAAGTGATCTTTTAAAGTCCGCCGGAGATCAAGCGCGCATCATCGTGACTTGCTTCGACGTAATTATCTCTGATTTGTCCCAAACGATCATGTCTCGCCCACCTATCCAGGCAGACCAGAGCGCCTCGGGCATTTCAGTCGACCCAATCACCCTCGAGCGCGTCATTCCAGAGTCGCGCCGTCCAGATGGAACGTACGTCCCACAAGTTTCCTTTCACCTCGCATCAGCCACCCGCCGACTCATTCCTTCGTCTAGCGTCCGAAAGCAGATAAAGATCCGACCAGGATTCACTCCTCAGGAGGACGTCCGACGCTTCCGTGGCACCAAGCAGGCGCAAATGGATCACAACGCGCTGCCCAAAGGACATATCGTAGGCTGGGCGCCTCCACCCACTAGTACGGCAGCCTCTAACGCAAATGCCGGAAAGCCCATGTCCAAGAGCGCCAAGAAGAACGCGAAGCGGAAAGAGAAGAGGGAGAAGGAGAAGGCCGAGGTTCCAGATAACTGGGAAGATGACGATGAAGACGCGGCACCTTCACCTGCTCCCGCGAAAGAGGACAGTGGCTCAGCGACCAAAGCATCATCTACCCCTACCTCTGACAAGACCAAGGACGCGTCGACGATTGATTCAACAGAGGGTTTGTCAAAGAAGCTGGAGAAACTAGATGTCAAGTAGTTCATGCAGTCCCAACATGGTCCACCGACAGACTACAGCGCTACTGATCATGCGAATATTAGAGATGGACTACGAGCCCGATGGATGGTGTACATTTTGTAATACAGGCTTAATATATGTATGAAAGGTTGATCTACCTTTATGTCTACGAAATCCCGCCCTAGATATGCAAGAAACCCTGGGGTAATATGATGTGATTTATGTAACCCATTCGGTCCTTTCCAAACCCTCCGTAGGTATTGTCACTTCAGGTCGCGACGGCGGAGGAAGATTCTTTGGAGGCTTGGACTTAGGCTGTACCTCCATCATGACAATAATAATCACCACAAGCGTCGAGAGCGTCACTATCATGATTTAAGGCCCGTTGAATTTTTTAATAAGGTGAATGGATACTCACAAACAACCTTCCGCATGGTATCCCACTTTATTTCTTCGACGTCTGTCCGTAGATCACTGACATTTACGACAGCCTTATTCATAAGTTCCTGCAGACAAAATGGAGTTATCATTTTCTGAAGTAGCGTAAAATATGTTTGTGCTGACCTCTATGCTAACATCCTGCTGCCTCCGATCCGCCTTGGCCTCATTCTTCCTACTGTCCAGCTCCATCTGGATCCTGAATAAAATTAGAACGCAAGTTAGATGGACTTTGTGAGAGACAAGAAACACATACTCATGCTTGAGGTTCCCAATATCTTCCTTCATCTTCACGTCTACCCGATCGACCTCTCGACGGAGTGCCGCAGTGGCAGCACGAATGGCAGCCGAGTCATTCTTCGTGTTCATCGTCATCTCCGCTCGCAATTCCGATAGCGCAGCACGGAAGAGATACGCTTGCTATTTCGTATACTCAACGCCAGTCGCCATAACACGGAGGTATAGCACCTACATTATCCAGATCTTTGACTGTTAGACCCTCTCTCCGCACTCGGCCGATGCGATCCACAAGCAGTGCTCTCGTTGCACGCATCAGACTCCGCGCGGTTTCCTCTGGAAATGTCTTCTCTAATGCAGCGAAGAAAGCGTGGGTATGAAAAGGAGGGCTCGAATACGTCGGGGTCCTGAACGAGGGCTCCGCCTTGTATGAGGTCGGAACTTCGGAAGCAACGGTGGGTATATTCGACGACTCGCCTCCCGTTGGAAGCGGTGGAGGCGGCATTGATGAGGAAGAAGGAGAGCTGGAGGAGGAAGAACTTGCGATCGAGCTCGAACTCGGGCCTGACAGATCCCGAGGATGGGACATGGAGGCAGACGACGAGCCAGCGTCGAACGGGTCCCCGATCGTTGGTCCCGAGTGGGATTCCCGGCGTGTTGAAATCACGAGCGATGTTGTAGACGCTGGTAGGTGTGCTTCTGTGCTAATGACGCGACACAGACGCGGAATGACGCGCAGGAACATGCCAGACTTGTTGGAGAGATGGAAAGCTATGAATACCACGCGCCAAGAGCAAATCAATGATCCTCGATGTTGTGCTCTGTTACGGCCGGAGGTTGCCTCCTTCCTTTTAACGCCAGGGAACTCGAACATATATTCTCGTTAATAGTACAGGCTATTTTCTGAGGAAGAATTTCCACAAAAGTCTTCTACTTTCCAATTTGCAGTCCAACTTGAGAAGCAGGCCTCGCTTCGCAGCGTGCGACCCAGGCCTAGGATACAGAGCCTGCATGAGTACTGCAAAACATGACGAAGAAATCAATGCTCAGGACACAAACCTTCACATTTGGCCACTCATCAAGACTTTCAATGCCCGAGAAGGAATGGATCCTTACCCTTTATTACGCAGGTCAATGGTGAAAGCTTGATGGCAAGACGGACGAACACACCAAGGGAAGGCTTTGATATCAGCGAGATTGTATTTACCTCGGCCAGAGCCTGCAAGGTAATCACGGTCCTTGAGGCGAATTTCAAGAACGCTAAACAGCCTTTTAGTCTCCTCAGTATAGCCTATTCATTAATCAGAACCACTACATTATCGAGCGCAAGAGGACACGCACGCTTCTTGGCGTATGGGATGTCTTCTGGTGCAAACTTGTTGAAGTGATTGGCTGGACGGCAGAGTAATTAGATCAGGAAGCTGGCTATATGATGCGAGAAAATAGACGTACCTTGACCTTGCATAGGGCCCACGCCACCATGCTATTCGTCGTGGTTACATTAGAAACAAGTTTTAGGATGTGTGGTTCTTACGGCAAAGAAAATCCACTGAAGCATTTCGCTATAATTGTCTGGCTCTTTCGCTGGATCAAACCAAAAAACGTGGTCCTTGTCATAGTGCTGCGCTAGGTAGAGGTTGATGGCAGCCGTCTCGAAGACGGCGAAGTTGTTGCGTGAACGATCGATAATAGTGGGAATGCGGCCATTGGGGTTCAGCTTGATGAACCAGAGTTCCTAGGCGGAAATGAGACAGAGACCTGGGACAGGTTGGGCGCATATATACACCTTCTGTGTATTCTGGCCAATGTCGATTTTCTCGAAACTGATTCACCTGTCAGAACACTACTAGTACCAGTGAAAGGATACCGTGATCAACCCACTCATAGTCAACCGAGGGGTTGATGGCTTTCAATTCCTCGAGGTAGGTTGAGACCTGCACCCCGTTGGGAGTAGGAAAAGTGTACAACAAGATGGGCTTGGTGGAGGAAGACATTGTGGAGAGACACTTGGGGAAGATGTGATGGGAGGGGAGATAGGAGCTGGTGTATTTATAGGAGGGAGAATTCCGATGACGCCATCCAATACTTCCCACTCTGAGTCTGTGCAACATGGGACGAATAGCTTTCGGTGGGCTGATTCAGCAGAAGGAAGGATGCGTAAGATTGGCCTCACTAATTATATCATTACAGATACTGGTTCCGTACACGGGCCGTAAATATCATCGGGCATTGGCTTCGCTGACCGAGACCGCGGTGTCTGGAGGGGGTTTGGGCGTGAACTCGAATTGAGATCCTATCATATTGCCTCGGAAACGTTTTCGCATATCCAGCTGATGTATGTGGCATTGATATGGTGGTAAAAAACTGAAGGAACGAGGTACGCACCATGCCCCGCTTGCACTCATAGGTTGCCTTACGAAGAGATTGACATTCTTCCGGCAGTTCGTGTAGGTGATATTTCAGACAGTCGGAAGGGCGATTCCCATCCTTCATAACGCAGTCCGAGTGCTTCAGACAGTCCTTGAGAGCAGCGATGAGGTTTTGACACGACGAGGACATGGTAGTTGGAAAGAGTCTGATGTCGCCGCCGCCAGCACATTCACGTGCTGACCTCAGTGAGCCTGACTGAGCACTCTCAACAGGGAACACCCTTCTCGTTTTCAATCGCACGTCGCCTGCTTGTCACTATGCCGCCTCCACTATGGCAGGGTCTGGTGCGGAAGACACCCTCAATCGCCCCTCTTGCGAATAGAGGCCTCCTCTCAATTACGGGCTCCCAGTCAACCGACTTTTTGAACGGCCTCCTTGGATCATCGGTGCAAGAACCCGTCAGAAACCAATTCTCGACAGTGTTGCACGCTCAGGCATGTACTCCAGCCCCAATATCGAACAGGCCAGGAAGATAACTCGTGTAGGGCAGAGTCATGTATGACGTCTTCCTCTACGCGACCACCAATGGCTATCTCCTGGAATACGATATGGCGCCTTCTGAAGCTGTTTCTCTGTCTTCCTACTTGAAGCGGCACGTTTTGCGGTCAAAAGTGAAAATACGCTCGGCGACAGAAGAATACGATGTTTGGGCTGCTTGGGGTTCGACAAAAGACCATGAATGGGAAACAAAACGGCATTGGCACTGGGAACGCAGTGGTGCTGTGGAACCTGTGTGGAATGGATCCCCATCTTGGCCGTGGGGCACAGGGGAAGGCATCATCCTTGATAGGAGAGCAGTCGGTATGGGTCGAAGGTTGCTTGTGAGAAAGGGAGAACATCGTGAGTTTGTACGTCCCTCTTATTCGCAATCCATTTACGAGCTTCTTTTCCAGCTCAGGATTCATCCACTCACGACATCGTTCCAACTGAGGAATATGTTTTGCATCGTATCATCCGTGGTGTTCCTGAAGGAGCTGCTGACATCGTGCCCATGCAAGCTTTCCCAATGGAATCTAATCTCGATATTATGGGCGCTCGTAAGTGCCTTTTGAATAGACAGTCTATCCTTAGCCTGAGTTCCCCTCAAGTGGACTTCAGAAAAGGTTGCTACGTTGGGCAAGAACTCACGGTACGAACGTACCATACTGGCGTCATACGCAAGAGAATCCTCCCTGTTGTGATTCAGAAACTTGAGCAGGGGTCAGTTTCCAGGTTCACGGTTTCGACACTCCCATTGACTGACAAAAAAAAACAGTGTGCAAATTTCTCATACACCCCCTCTCCCGCTGAATCTTGACATCAAACCCGTGATCGAGAAACCCGGCCCTCGGCCGAGAGGCTCAGGGAAAATTCTCAGCAACCAAAAGGGCGTTGGACTTGCTCTCTTACGCCTGGAGCATGTGGCTGGCGTTCAAAAGGGCGACCTTAGGTTTGATATCGTGGACGGAGAAAATGCAACAAACCTCACTGCAGTCCCCTGGTGGCCTGAATGGTGGCCTCGTGAACCAGATACAACGAGTAGTACATGATTTTTCGCCAGAACCCTGTCCATATCTATAGCCTTAGGAATCCCAACTCAACCTCGTTTGGACGGCGTCACGGCACCTTTCATCTTCAACATAGGATTCGTTGGACAAAAAGACGGTTTGTCATGATATCCCAGTTTTTCATGTCGATCTGAACTATTGCGCAAGACATCTTCCGTTCTTTCGAGGATCCTTATGTACAAATGTGGCTAGTTGTCACACAATATTGTTCTCCGACCTTTTAGGAGAACACCATCAAGGACATTCATGCCTCTCCGCCGAAGTCCTTGAAATACTGGCGGTACGCGACGAGCAACAACAGACGTGTCAGAGCTGCGTCGATTTTGTCACTGTCGTCGGTGCTCTTAGGCATCTAGCCAACAGCGCCATCACGGACCTACGCCCCAGACACATCGAATTGTCGGGATGCCTCGAATGGCGAAGTCCATCGAGATGCCTCAGCAGGCGAGACCGTTGAGATGCCCCGACAGGCAGAGTCCGTCGGGAGGAGCAAACAGTCCGGCAGTTCGTTGAGCTGGTGTACATGCACTGTCGAGCAGAGCCCATGGCGAGAACCCGCCCTGATGGCTAAGGCCATTCTACACCTCGCAGCCGTCGATATGACTGCGTAGATGAGCCGAAGGAGGCCGCTCCTACGTTCTGGTGGGACGACCGTGCTGGACTGGCATCGGCATCTTTACCTGGCACTGCTGCCTTGATGCCTACGACGTCCTGCTCTCTGCCCCTAGGCGATCGCACCGCGAGCCGACGCGCACGGACCATGGACCAACCACGATTACAACCTGCATTACGACAAAATTTTCAAGACAATTGAGGCCATTGCGCCCTTGTCCTATTGTTGCTCTCGTGAGTCTGCACCTGCCGAAAACGGCCCTAATTGTAAGGCATTTCTCAAACAAAGAATTGCCTGCCATTCCGTGTTATACAGTGCGCCACGGTTCACCAGAACGACCAGTAAAATGCGAGCCACGATATACTCATTTCTAGGCACAATAAGCTACTTGTGTGTCTTAAAATTTCAATATAACCGCCAAGTCCTGAGACTGTGAGTCTTCTTGGGCTGCTATGACTATCCTGGATGACGATGAGTTTGTGTCAGGAGATGGGAGAACCCATCACTGAGGGAAGCCGATTCATTTTTTTCGGCTGACCCGTAATTTCAGTTCAAACAAGGGTATCTTCAGTCAGGAGGAATGCCATAGTTAAGTCCCCTGAATCAGGGATTTTTCAGCTGAATCAGCTGCCTGAATACCCTTTATTGGGGGGCAAATGAGTCCGTTCATGCAGGTTATTGTTCTGCTTCTGCGACGCAGCTCTTTCGAGGGAATTATTAAGACAGCTATTTGGTCTGTCAAAATTCAGGGGGGATCCAGTTGGTTTCAATTTTCGAACAAATGATATTAGTATCTACTTGACTTGTATCTACTACATGAAAGATCAAATACATGGTAGGGGGGGGTGACCTCTCGCTCTCACTCTCACTGCCACCCTCCTCACCTTCATGGCATACAGGGTCATGTGTGGCCGTTGAAACCACCGACGCCCCAAGCACCTGCCTGCCTTCCTCAACGTCGTGAATGGAGTCAGCTTGCGTCTCAACGGCATAATGCTTCCGTCATCAAGCATGTTGGTGAGTACCTGCTCGTCACAGCGCATGTAATCGGTGTGTATAAGTACGAATGACCAGATGAAGGGCTGAGGTAACGTACCACCGTAGCTCGATTCCTACCGTGGGCAGTTTGGAAGAATACGAGTCGACATCGAGCATCGCAGCGAAATGCTGGTTGTGCTCGCTCCCGGAGATGCCAGTGCTTCAGGACAGATCCTAGTAAGCAGGGAGGGGGGTGCCGGAAGTCAGAGTCGTGCTGGTTTGGAGGTCGCCGACGTACGCCGCGATTGTGGAGGCGTCAGTGAAGAAGCATGAGGCAAAAGAAGGCTTGTACCCACAGAGCTGCCGAAGTTTGGACATTGGAGAGTGCCGCTCCCTCCCTGTATTCGCAGCTGGTGCACCCCGACATCCAGCAGAGACGCGGCGTGGGATTAGTGTCAGCGTCGATATTGGTGACATTCGTAGAGGAAGCAGTAGGGGCATGCACGAGTGAAAGCACACCACGGATGTAAACTCAAAGGCAGGCACACCTTCAGCTTTCTGCGTGATTCTCATAAGTAGACGCAAAACCGTCCACCGCCCCTCCACAGCCGCCGGTGGTTCTCTACAGTCCAACGAGGATGGGGTGGTGGGTTTGAGATGCGAGGCGGGAATAAGACTCCTAATCGTCGTGTTAACGCGTTGACTGGGACATCGGACAGAGATAAAACACATATACTCGGGAAAATAGGCACTTACACGCCAACTTGAACTGATATCCAACGACCATCGGCTGCGATAAGACGATCAAAGCCGAGATCCGCGAGATCGGAGCAGACACCACACTCGTATGAGTGGTTTTCGACGTATAGAGGGCCACCTGAAGGTGTAGAGGGAAGATCGGGTCGGGGGTGGTTGGGGGTAGTAGCGACGTAGAGGTGCAACGTTGACGTTGAAGGTCAAGGCGAACGCGTCGGCGACGATGGATGTATGCTGTCACGTGGGCGTTCAATATTTGGCATCGCCGTGTCTGTTCCAATAGGCGACCAAACAAAATGAGGATTTCGTCCTCGTTTTGTTTGGATGCCTATTGGAACAAGCAAGCTGTTGCCAAACAATGACTCGGACTTCACCAAGTCTTGCCTCCAACTTGCCTCGGGACCTTGGTCCTCGATATTTCAATGTTCTAAGAATCTAATTTCCATCATCTTCACTCTTTGCGCTTGTCATTCCGTGCAGGTAAGCCCATGGGCTGCTCTGGGGCACGGGTATGGGTTGGGATTTCCATACTTCGTGTAAGTCACCCACTCGCCTCCATCCTATCCTATCAACATGCTAGCACGTCCAATCGCTCGCTGGCATGCTCGTGCTTGATTCAACGCTAACGCGTCCATTGAACGATAGACGCACTAGATAGGCGTCATTGGTCAAGCGGTTCATAAGCGAATGAGCAGTCGTCGCCGCTTTCACATTCACGTTCCATTCGTCATGGCTGCATCGACAACTTCTTCCCTACCACTGGAAATTATGGAGCCGACGACATCAGGGTCAGCATCGGTGCCGACGCCGAGTCAACTACTAGTGTCCCCGTCTTCGTCGTCATCCCCTGTGCGGTCGATGTTGGGTTCCTCAATAGCACCTTCAACACCCTCGGAAGTGCCTTTATCATCGTCGATAACGCCCCCGAAATCGTCTTCAACGCCGACGCCAATGGCGACACACACACCGTCGCACACGCCAACGCCAAGCGCAGCCCCTATGTCCATTAAAGATGGCATCTCAGTCATCTCGCCCTCTTCAGCGTCGTACGATCCTGGTTTTGACTACGGCTCAGACCTGGACTTTGTCCTTGACGAGGAGGAAGCAGGGTTCGGCTCTGGGCAGGGTATGGCAGGTGGGAGGGAGGGCATGGAAAGGAGGGATCAGAGGATCGAGCGATGGTTGGTGCAGCAGTGCCGGTTCTTTGGTGCGGAGGAAAGTTTGGAGATGGGGACGGGGTTAGGGGATAAGGGGAAAGGGAAGAGGAGGGAGGATAATGCAAGTAGGAGTAGGGGAGGAGAATGGGTAGGGAGGAGGAGGAGGAGGACCTACAGGGCGAGGGGAGAGGGTTGAGGCACAGAGTCTTGACGCGCACAATGACGACGAGCAATACTACCGCCATGACGACGACGAGTGGCGGTGCGTTGTTTGAGACGGAGAGCGAGCGCGCAGGTGCGGGTGTGGGTGGGAGTAGTCCTGTGCTGGGCAACGTGAAAGGAAGAGTAGGGGATCAGGAGGCTGTACGCGCGGACTCGCCCCTCCTCGGGGCTGGGTTCGCTATCGCCTTTAAATACATTCTGCTCTATGCCCAATCATCCAATATAATAATAAAAAATACCAACAGAAATTGAGAGCCAACAGAAACTACTGCGCCTGCAGTGTGCATGTTATAATTACCTTCGTCATCCAACTGTGCTCATTCATCTTCGATGTCATCCTCTTTTTCATGACGGAAATGTATGTATAAATTCTGGATATTGTATCGTTTTCTATACTTACAGACTCTAAGAAAGTGTTAGAATACAAAAGGCACTGAGTGGTGTGTTGAACTTGCCGGAAATGTCGAATTCCCTGCCTTCTAGGGCAGGACCTTCCAAATTCCTGTCTCCGGTGGCACCTCATTCTGGTACTTTTTGACTCATTTTTCTCTAAATATAGTTAAGTCCTCGGGATGAGGGGTCTCTTTAGGTCAGAAGCTGCTGATTCAGCCGAATCAGGGGAAACTGCTTCCCACAGTGCCATCCTGACCCCCATGTGGTTTTAGTCGTATGTCCTACCTGTAACACCTTTCATTGAAAGGCTCTGCAGGTCGGGGAAAGTCCGCTGGCAGTGGTTAGGAGTAACGCAATGGTGATGGATGAGGTGTTTGGGGTTACTTGGAGTAGTTGTAGCTTGTACCTCTACATACCTACGAACCCTCATTGGGACCTCCCTGGGAATTCTATCTTCCTTCCTTCCTTCCTTCCTGTCATTCCGTGAGAACCTCTTCAAGCATCTCCTCCCTGTCTTGCATCTGCATCTAGTGCGACCCTCATCACAACTATGTCAGGTCTCGACAAAGCAAAGTCGCTATTTCCCCTCCACAATCCAGAACCTGCAACCAAACACAGTTGGGAGTTTTATGCTGCGAAACGCTTGACATCGAACAAATATCGTGGGTTCAGCGCAGAGGAAGACGGCGATGAGTGAGATGAAGAAGATTGCAGCGTGAATGTGCTTGAAAACATACCAACTGTTTTCAAGAAACTTGAGGCTGATTTCGGCCTTGCAAACTAAGTGTTGCAACGTACGTTCAGGATGATCTAGTACTGTGATGCCTATTTTGACAACCTGCCTAATGTACGAAAAAAACTCTCTCTTTCAAATTGGTTGTCGTTTTGATGCATTGATTCGCTTCATCTAGCCAAAATGCAAGATATGCAGCGCCATACTGGACAAAAATGCATATTTACTGTTTTTTCTCATAAGTCCGTCTCCAATCTGTCAGATTCAGGTGGAATCCATCAATACGGTCCCAATCTGCAAGAAACATGCTGATTAGACCCATTTCGGTTGCCACCCAAGAAAAAAACCAAAACCCCTCCTGATCTGCAACACATCACCCCAATTCTGACCAATTCTGACTGAAGCCTTAATTTTTTAGGTCCCAAGGTCCCAAATGGTTGGATTTGGGACAAATCTGACCACACACAAGAAATCTGCAGAACGATGTGGTCGGATTCAGGACAAGGCCTGATTCCACCTGTATCGGAACAATGGGTCATTAAAAAAAAGGAGAGTCGATCTGGCCAAATCAAGCAGAGACAGTACAAAGATGGCGGATCTGGGAGGATAGCATTGGTTTCGGGATGAAATGGGCAGATTTGGTCAGATTTGGTCAGGCCCCAGCCTAGATTAGGCCTTCTCACAAAAAAAAACTTCAATCATGTATTTTTGTCCAGAACAGACTGTCATAGTAAGACCTTGTCTTGTATTTATTTGCCGACAAAGCCTGTCTATATTGACGTCCATTTCTTCTATCATCTTGGACTTTATTACTCCTCGATTGATTGGGCATACCCAGGGCATACCCCCAGTTCCAAGATCCATATGCGCCCAGTGGTTCAGCAGACTCAGACTACTTCACCAAATTTGAATTCAATGTCAACAATATTCAATACACATACTCTTTTGGCGCCCCATCGCGTATGGATGCCTCCATGGAGCTTGTGGGACCGAAGCAGAAGGAAAAATGAACAGATTGATCTAAATGATATGATATGATATTACACCGCGTGGACCCACTCGGGATCTGTGGGGCATGGAGGAATGTACAAAGGAAGTTACTCAAAAAAAGGTGAATACAAGCCTTTTCTCCTCAGGATCTAAATCAATGTCACTGTCATCCAGATGAATGTTAATGACATCATGGACATATGTATATGATGCATTCTAGGGCCCACTGGATGACCTTCCAGACGAAGAAGCAAAGCTCGAACGCTGACATAAATTGGTGAATACAGTCTGACTGTTGCTTGGCATGGTTGGTGTTGACTATGTGATCGTGTGCATGGAGGATGAAACAGATAAATCCAAGGCTTGGAAGTTGCAATTTATCCATGATGATTGGTTTGTGATAGAGGTTTGCAAGGCTTATGGGTTTTGTGTGAAGCACAATGCTAAAAATGAGGCCGAGAGCCAAAGGTTAAGGCTTTCTGCATGGCACGAGTCATCACAGGATTCAGATGAAGAAGAATAAGACAAGACATCTGTTACACTACTGTGGGAACCGGATTTATGGGCGACCATAAAGGCATTTTTGGCTGCACAAACATTATAGCTAAATTTTGGAGTATCCATAAATAGACGTTAAAATGTACCTTTTTGTCCAAACAGAAAATGAGTGGAAAGGGAAAGGATTCTGAGCGCTTTTGTGCTGACATAATCATTACAACTATGGGACAACATTGTGCCTGCCTTAAAAGGAGCAAAAAGCATACATTTATGGTAGACTTTTGATTGGTCATAATTTGGTCATAATGTTTGTGCAGCCAAAAACACCTTTATTGTCACCCATAACGGGTAATCATAATGGTTGTGCAGCCAAAAATGCCTTTATAGGCGACAATAAAGTGCATAGACTTTATGACCAATCAAAAAGTCTACCATAAATGTACACTTTTTTGCTTCTTTTAACTCAGGCACAATGTCGTCCCATAATTGTAATGATTATGTCAGCACAAAAGCGCTCAGAATCCTTTCCCTTTCCACTCATTTTCTGTTTGGACAAAAAGGTACATTTTAACGTCTATTTATGGATACTCCAAAATTTAGCTATAATGTTTGTGCAGCCAAAAATGCCTTTATGGTCGCCCATAAATCTGGTTCCCACAGTAGTGTCACATGTTACATCTTCATTGTAACCACTCGACATATATTACAGCGCTTTCCGACTGTAATGAGACTCCGACATTTTTTTTCCCGTGCGTGATGTATGTCATTCCCATTTTGGGAATAGCATCAGCAAAACCAACAGAAGTATAGATCACAATACATAGTAGAATATAGTTCAAAAATTGCCTGATGATCACAAAGTTAACAACCCGGAATACATTGCATTTTAAGAACACTCCAGATCTGTAAAGTTATACTAAGTTTGCGTGAAGGGACAAACTTGGTGTACCTTTTATTTCAATAAATTGCTACACAAAGGCGAAGGGCAAGAGCCCAAACTGAGCTTCACTGGGCGAAAAATAGCACATTTAATTCGCCATGCATGGGGCTCAAACACAGGCCTGAAGGACTGCTTGTCCCACTCACAGACTCACAAGCACGAGGGACAGCGCTCAAGACCCTTACGCCATCTCACCAATGTTAGCTGAGCACTAATTTGAGAGATATCACCCCGGCCACTCCTGTAGGCATTTCAATAGCAGCGCTCAACACGACTAACTGAGGTTTTCCAGGGCTGGGGAAGGGGAAAGAAGGATTATCCACCATAAGACTGACCTGAGGACATGTACTAAATTCCTGGTGAAGTTTCCATTGCAATATAAAATTGGCCAAAGTTCAGATGCACAATAGATTGATGACCCAACTTATGGCGCAGAATCCATGGCATGTCTGAACTTTGCACCATTTATGGATACACACTGAAAGATTTGTGCAAAATGTATTGTAAACACAAACTTGGGGCTTAAAAAACATTTCAGCTGGAAACTTTGCTGCCTTTCTGATGGGATCACTATATTTCTCGGTCTAATCTATTGTCTCCGCAAACATTCTTTTACATTGAATTACAACGAAAAGGGGAAATAAGTTCGTGTGAATCTGAATTGTCCCCAATGCAATGTATACTTTTGTCAGGTTTGCTGATGAGGCATACTGCACCACCATGTTCTTGTTCTTTGTCTTTTACTCACTTGCATACTGCGCATGTATCCATGGTGGATCTCAGTGACAAAATATACACCAGTGAGTGCTCTATTTTCGACTTGGAACTATTCAAACCACTACCGAAATCTGTGTTTGATGAGCTGAGTCGGTTGCCTCAAACAGAGATATCTTTCCAATATCTCAATTCTGCGCCTCTCCAGAGTGGGCTTGATAATTCTTCCAAGAATAACACCTTTCCATGTACAGTGGAGTGCTGAAATTGAGTTTCAATACCATGCTCAACAGACAGCCAGGGGACAAGCTCATCGAGGTGGAAATCTACCTCTACTTGACATCATAGAGTGCATGAACAGTGTTCAAAACAGTGGGGCTGAAAATTTAAGAGAATACTGTGGATGCCTAGAACAACAACACCCTTTGGATATCTTGCCCCCGCGGTAGATGCTTGATCAAGTTATCCAGCAAAGTGCATCATATGCAGCGCCATTGTAACATGTTGTTACGGGAGCCTCCTAATCACACCAGAACTGCTTAGGAACTCATCGTATTGCAGCGAGAAACTATACAGAACGTGGTACAAAGGTAAGAAGCTGGGGTCACAGTCACAGGTGACCCCAGGGGGGTAACGATCCGGAAACCTACCTGTTACATATCCCCCTTTCAGATTGTATCCACAATCTCAAAAAGAAAAAGGAAGATGGAAAAGTATGTGTAAGAATGAAAGGTATTTAGAGAAAAATAAGAAAATGTGGGCATTAGAAGTGAAAAGATAAAACAAGAAAAAAGCAAAGGAAAAACAGCAAACACCTGTGGACTTGAGACTCCATCGTCTTGCTCCTTCATCTTCCTTCACGCTTCACATCACCGTCATCTTCCAGTCATACTCCAGTCCTCACCTCCTCTTGTCTCCTGGTCCTCCTATCCTCTGGTCTTTGCATGTCATTGGTATTCCATGCTCGCCCAGGTACCCTACCTGTATGCCCCTTCAAAATTACATTCCAGGTTGTACCATGACTCCCTCCCCCCTCAAAAAAAATGCAAGGATGACCGGATGGGGAAAAGGTCATTGTGGCGCAGCAATCTTGAACAGTTCATAGCACCTCGGTGATTGATGTGACAGCCACACGGTATGGTTCTGAGAGGCTGACAGTCTCTGATGGTGTTCTTGATGAGGCACTTGAGTGCCACTGACGACGTCGACAGCGAGATGGGCTGTAGAAGCGTGTCGAACCACATTGAGGACAAGAAAGTGGTGTTGATGGTGTTGGTGGTTGAATATGAGGAATAGGATGGGTGGGGTTAGAGTTCTGGGGACAGTCTGAAGGAATGGGCTGTTCTTGAGGAGGTGAATCCCTCTTGAGCTCAGGAATACCAGCTTGAATGGCCTGATCCTGGTAGACAGGTGGTGGAGGGTGATGAGCTGGCACAATGGTGGGTGGTTGTGGGGAGGAAGAGACTGAAGGGAAGGGTTCCTGTGCTTCTAGTGGGCTGGTAGAAACTGGAGAAGGAACTTCCTCTGAGAGTGGGGTGTTGCCAGATGAAGATAAAGGGTGCCAAAAATGGTGGGCAGCTAGAAAGGTGTCCATAGAAATCTGCTGGGAGATAGACTTCTGGGCTTCCTGGATATTGCTAAGGAGGTCTTCAGGTTCCATAGAGCCATCCTCACAGCTCCAAGTTGCAAAGATGATGTGCTGTTGCAGCACAAGATCAGCCCATGAGCTGGCAGCATCAGCCTAAGCAGTAAAGTTGTCCTTGCTCCAGGCAAGGGCAAAAGTAAGCTTTTCAGCTTTCCCAATAGCTCTTCCAAATGAATGGAGTAAGTAAAATCTTGCATCAGATTTCAATATCCCTCAAGTGAGAGGAATCTGCGGAGAGTAGCTCTCTGGGGCTCCAGTGAGCTTCATCAGCATAGTTTCAGCTGGAATAAGCAAGAATAAGCAAAAAAGTGTAACATGTTGTTACGGGAGCCTCCTAATCACACCAGAACTGCTTAGGAACTCGTTGTATTGCAGCGAGAAACTATACAGAACATGGTATGAAGGTAAGAAGCTGGGGTCACAGTCACAGGTGACCCCAGGGGGGTAACAATCCGGAAACCTACCCATTACAGCCATACTGTACAAAAATGCATATTTACATTTTTTTCTCATAAGTCCATCTCCAATCTGTCAGATTCAGGTGGAATCTGTCCAATATGGTCCCAATCTGCAAGAAACACACCGATTAGACCCATTTCAGTTGCCACCCAAAAAAAACACCAAAACCCCTCCTGATCTGCAACACATCACCCCGATTCTGACCGATTCTGACCGAAGCCTTAATTTTCTTTTAGGTCGCAAGGTCCCAAATGGTCAGATTCGGGACGAATCTGACCACACACAAGAAATCTGCAGAACAATGTGGTCGGATTCAGGATGAGGCCTGATTCCACCCATATCGGAACAACAGGTCATTAAAAAAAAGGAGAGTCAATCTGGCCGAATCGAGCAGAGACGGTACAAAGACGGCGGATCCGGGAGGATAGCATCAGTTTTGGGACGAAACAGGCAGATTTGGTCAGATTTGGTCAGGTTCCGGCCTAAATTAGGCCTTCTCATAAAAAAAAACTTCAATCATGTATTTTTGTCCAGAACGGACTGTCATAGCATCAACAATGTTTGGTAGTATGTCCCAGCCACAGTTGCAGAGGCTGAAGGCATATTCCTTGGGGCTCTACATATGATTTATCATAGCTAAGAGCACTAACCGGAGATACCAGAGTGAGAGAGCCACGGGAGGCGAAGCACACCCTGTACCTCGAGGTTGAACGCGAGGCTGTTCCGAAAAAGGAAATGACGTATCTCACGCACGGGAAAAAAACGTCGGAGTCTCATTATAGTCAGAAAGCGCTGTAATAATCCACGCATCTAAATAATGCTCCGCAGTTAACATTGATGGTGGGTGTTGACCAGTATAGAAATCGGATTGACCAAAATGGTTGATGCCAGATGAAATCTGTTGAAATCGAGTTGGAGCACAGGTGGCCTCATTTTGGACCCATTTCTCCCTCCATTCTTCTCCGCAACTACCACCATGCCCTCGAACGAAAAGACCTCCCAAAACACCAACTCGGCACTAGAAAAAGCCAAGTCTCTGTTTTTTCTAATCCCGATCCTGCCACCGAACGTGTGTGGGAGCTCTACACCGCCAATCGTCAAGGCGTGAGTAAGTATCCCGGGTACATAGAGTCCAAACACGGAGGAGGAGACAAAGATATATACTGGGGGGAAGGCGCTGAGATACTGTATTATATCCTCAAGGCGTTCAAGAAGCTCGAAAAAAAGATGGACCTCGAGGACAAGTTTCTGCGGAAAAACTTCAAGATGCTCTCCTATGAGCTGGAATTGGGCAACTCGCAGGTAAATGGGCAGTTTCCTTCCATGATGTTGTATCTAAACCATTTCCCGATCAGCCTTGTACCGTCAGCACTTTGATTCGCATCTACTCACCAACAAAGCCGGCTTATGCCGATGTTCACTTTGAGTCGTCTTCATGTGACTGGCGATACCAGCTCGGGTTCAAGCTCAAGATCCATGCGCGCTAGGGTTGTGGGAATAACTAGGGGGTTTTATACGAAGTGTAAGTTACTATGTAATTTACATAGTAAATTACCTATTTTATACATCAGCCTAGGTCACACCGGTATAAAATGTAAAAAATGTCCTCCTCATAACCATGATCCTATGCATGATCCTCCCCAAGTGCGGTGGTATGCGGTCTCCCCAGTCCCCAGTAGAAAAAAATGGCTGGGTTTAAAGTGACAGTTGAACTCGCCGCGTCCATCGTCCCAGTTCCAGCACTGCCCGCGTATCGAGAACGACGACGATGATGGGAAAGCTGCACCCGACTGGGATGAATCTGAAGATGAGGAAGATGTCATATTGAGAGACAAGGACGAAGACCCGAACGCACCGTTACGCCCACCACCCTCTTCCGACTCGTTACTTTTTGATTCGTCCGACGATGAGATCGAGATGGAGTCAGAGGAGCTGGAGGAGATCCTCACCGATGCACCAGCTTTCAGGAGGATAAAGAAGGACAGATTCGTGCCTGTGGTTGAGGAGGTGGTTGAGGATGGAGGCGAATTCAAGCTCGGCCCGTGGGTACAGGGCGTTGGGAAGTAGTCACGTGCAACCGGTTAAAAATAGGTAATTTACTATGTAATCTAAATACTAAAACGGTATCCCTTTCCTGGTGGACAACTTCAAAAGTTGACGGAGTCAACTTTTGCTTATCCTTCAACGCTATTATCTCGCTAGATTAGATAAGAAAGCGAACAAAGTGTTGGTTATCCAGGTCACGTGGATAACCAACAGTCTCTTCAGAAAGCGCTGTCCGTTCCGGGCCGTGTCCGTCGATCATCGCTTACACGTCCATCTCGATTCTCAAACGACGGTGCTCGCGAAGAACCTCGACCCATCCACTCGACCAGCGTCCACCTCGAACCACCATGCTCGCAGACAACGTCAAGATGGTCAGCCTCTCGACTGCCAGCCACTGCACACTGTGGGCTGACCAATCCATTGCATAGCGGGCTGCGATGAGATGTATAAATTAGCAGGCAGAGGCCCCAGGTACGTCACCTTCAGCCCGCTCGACTGGCATTCAACATTGACCGACATGTCAGATTGGCAGCAGCACTTAATCAGTCTCGACGACGCCATTGTAGCAGCATTTGAACGCAGAGAACGACAACGGCAGCAAGAGCGCGAGTGAGCTCAAAGCAGAGAGGCACGGCACGAAGACCCGCCTGCTGCTCGCTGACTACCGAACTCTCAGAGCTGCAGTGAAGCTGGCGGTCACACGAGGGAAGACAGCCCAGCTGGCAGCGAGTGAGCACCAGGGTAAGGATTCTATTCCCTTCCTCAGCAGCGTGTTTACTGACGCAGGATTGCGTTGAAGGACCTCCTACCCCACCTGCCACACTCAAACAGATGCAAGCCACATGGAGGAGCCTTGCTCAAAAGGCGCGCAGAGCGAGAGAGCGAGCTGCCCAGGGTCAGCTTCAAGGTATGTCATTCGTA
Source organism: Cyclocybe aegerita (assembly GCA_902728275.1). Taxonomy (NCBI): domain Eukaryota; kingdom Fungi; phylum Basidiomycota; class Agaricomycetes; order Agaricales; family Hemipholiotaceae; genus Cyclocybe; species Cyclocybe aegerita. The sequence goes on from CACVBS010000028.1 coordinate 248,092, forward strand.
TTCCATTACATCGTTCTCTCATCGATACCAATCAGATTCCAACCTGCCCACATCGAATGCTGGGGCACCTCCTCCATCAAATCGAACCCTTGCACAGCGTGCGCGTCGAGAGCGCGAAAGAGCTGCACGAGAGGGCATTCACCAAGGTGGGCTCACATGGTTCTCCCACCTCATTGGTAATAAAACCATGCTCACTCCTTTCGTCTAGACCAGCAAGTGCAGGAGCCAAAGGCACCTCAGCCATCAAACCGAACTCTTGCACAACGTGCGCGGCGGGAGCGGGAACGAGCTGCTCAACACGGAAACGAACAAGGTATGCCAACCGTTACCTTTCTCTTCAATATTGTGCTCTTCCATTTCATTGAGCTGCAATTTACGCATGTTTGACCTTGATGCCTCTCTAATTTTGACGTGTCGCTTGGGCTGTTCAACTGGATCAGCAGCGTGAAGTAGCTCCCTTCTTGGCTCATCGGTAGCGGGCCACAGTTCTCGAGATTTCCGGCGTTCCGCCACTGCATATGCACGGGCATTGATGTGCCTATGGGTGGTCGTGTAGAGGGAAAGAATGAATGAGGACACATCCGAATCACCGCCTGCTGACGGGTGGGGATGGATTCCGCAATTATGCGGCTCTAACCATGGCTCGCACGATTCAGAAACAGAGGAGCGAGGAAGTGAGTTCTCTAGGAAAGAACAGAGTAGGTGGCCGCGACGTAGACCAACATTTGGTCTGTAAAGACCCGAAAACGGAGGATGGTAGGGCTAAGCCCGGGAATGTATCTCGAGACGATGGCGGGATCGAGAGATGGGGCAACGACGGCCCTGAACAATGGTTGAAATGGGACGAGTGACAGGAGAGGAAGGCGACAAGAGACGAGCATGAGAGACGAGGGCCCCGAGTGAGCAAAAAGAGACGAGACCTGAATGTTATTGCACAAAAACATGAAATACGGGGCTTTCATACTATAAAGAAAAACAAGTCTAAGAAGAAATCTCTCGCCGAACGGGCTGGGGGAGTAAATAAATAAGTAAGCCCTCCAGGAAAAGCAAATAAGAACAAAAATATTCGAAACAGGAGACAAGGAGACAGGGAGTTTGAAACCCCGGCCCCGTGCAACGCACGGGTATCCCTCTAGTATATGTTATTTACCAGCGAAAAATCTGGCGTTTGTAAGTTACATATTTACATGCACCGAGGGGAGTTTTTCCCGCAACACTAATACGCGCCCTGCGACAGAGTCTGACTATCGCCCTGCTGGACCTAAAAAGTTTGAGAGGGGTAAAATCGAACATGCCCATTCGTACAACGGATGGCGACCCATCGCGTACGCGTATTTTGAAGAGGTCAGCAATTACAGAAACTCGACAACAGTGGAGCATTCAGGATTCAAGATGACGGGCAACGATGTTGTGGATCTTCATGAGGCTCTCTGGGGCCCAGTCAAGGGACTTAGTGACGGTGCCAACGAAGAGGAGAAGGTCAAGCAGCACACCCATCTGGTCGATACGGTTCGTGTACTCCTGGCAGCTGTTGGAGTTGACTATGAGGTTGCTTGCACCGAAGGCGAAGAGGACTTCTTGTGCAGTACCTGGCAGTTGGAAGGTGTCGTAGACAAGTGGGTTGGTAGGGGGATTAGGAAGGTTTGCGGATTCCAGCTGAAGGACGACGCAGAGAACGAGGCGCGAGGACACCAGGTATGAGGAAGGTCGATGACTACGAGGACGAAGACTCCGACGGCATAGATGATGATGATGATGATGATGACGATAATGAATCCAACTAGCGGCAAACCGGTCGTTTGCCGGGTGCATCGGGTGATCAGCCTGCAGGCATACTCATCAGGAGGAACATTGATTGAAAGACTTGTCGGCCTGGTAGTGAGGAAAGCATCGGGTGTGGACTGAATGCCAGTCCATCTGGCCTCTAGTTCTGAAATATGTATTTCAAATTGACGTTCGAACTTGTTGCTTCTGTCAGCCTTTCTGTCAGCCTTCCTGCCATCTACTTTTGACAGAGCAAATCTCTCTTCTGGCTTCAGGATCCACAACCTAGCACAAGAAACATCTGGGAGGGGTCTCTTGCAAAGCGTCAAGCCGCGAGTTTCCCGGATTCAAGGAGCGCAAAAGGAGGTTCGGATAATCGACGTGCTGAAGAGGTCGATGACAAAGTTGGCTCGGATGCGAGCTTTTGAGATCCAAGTCATTAAAGCCCAGGTCAATGCTGACATGCAGGCGTCGCCTCAAGCCACGTACTGCTACGACACTGGTGCGCATCTACTCCCCCGCGACGCCAACTCACATCGATGTACACTTCACCTACCACTGCCGCTCTAGAATGTACGAAATTGAGTGGTATTACAAGCTGGGTTTCAAGATCTACAAGCTGGGGACTACTCCCCAGCTGCCGTTCGAGAATTTGAAAAGGGAAGCTTCCAGGGCGCGTATTCTTCCAATGGCTGGCGACCGATCGCGTACGCCTTTTTCGACGATACCGGCGAATACGGCAGTCGCTGGAAGAGGGTCGAGCAAAGCGCATTCAAACTCGGGTATGAAGAGGTGGTGGATATATACGAGGCCCTATATGGTCCATTGGAAGACCTTCCTGATGACGCCAGCGAAGAAACGAAAATCGAGCAACGACGCAAGCTGGTGAACGTGGTCCGGCTCCTCCTTGGTGCTGTGGGGATCGATTACGCAATAGCATGTGTCGACGAAGAAAGCGACGACGCGGGCAACATGTGGATGTTGGAGGGGTTGTCGGATAGATGGTTCGCTCGAGAGACACGAAAGGCTTGTGGCTTCTAGTTGAAGGACGACCTGGAGAAAGAGACAGCAGGACGCGAAGAGGAGATGCGCGGCCGCGATTTCGAGGATGACGAAGACGAAGACGATTCAGATGAGCGAGAAATGTACGGCAGCGACATGGATGAAGACTATTTTTGACAGCTCATTCATTTTTCAACTGGGGATGGTTCAACTGGGGATGGGTTGGAGCTTGTGGGCTACGTGGTTGGACAACGCTGATATGATTTTTAGGGAACGAAATACCTTCAACTAGAACAGAACTGTATACGTATTCTCCGTCATGACTGACTGATACATAAATTCCGCCTATTTTTTGACTGTCCTCGACAACAGAGGGGGCGTATGTCAGGCGTGGCTTGGTTTGGACGTAAGTTAAGGCTCCTTGATAGGTGAGCTCCTTCCAGGCCGGACAGACAATGGGATACATGGCCTTATAAGCAGCCTCTTTCACACACCACCTGGGATCAAAATATTGTTCAGCGAGTGACTACATGTAGGCTAGCCTTACCGAACTGCCAGAAAGCGGACATGCTCTTCGGACGACCTGCAAGAAAGTAGCGATCTCCATTGAGCGTATTCTGCAGCACTGAGGATCTTCTGGGCAAATCTTCCAGGGTTCCTGCGAGATAAGAGAGCGGATATTCGAGGAACGTGGACGAGATCGACACCAATGCCGAGAATCGTCATGGGTGTCGTGCATCGAGTGACGGAAATCATTCTGTTTGTCCCGGGGGTTGGCGCCAAATCAAAGAAACGCGACTCGCGAATTACGATCAACAAATTATCTCAGAATAACCTCTTTCAACCAACTAGAGAAGGCACCATTTAGAACTTCGAACAATCGCCCTCACGAGGAGCAAGATGGCGGCCAGTCTCATCTACGTCACAGCCTTAACAAATCGCTTCAATCAAGCTGCGGGTGTCTCTCCTTCTTCGACCCTAATCGCGTTCGGCTCCTCCGGATCGGTCGCGTTATGGGAACTTGAGGTGAGTTATCATTACTTGAGAATACTCCAAATATCTTTACACAAAAATAGGATTCCGAGGACACTGGGGTATCGGAGACCCTGCCAGGAAAACAAGGATTGATAACCTGTGTCAAGTTTCTTGCAGACGATATATTGCTCTCTGCGAACGATATGGGAAGCCTTAGTGTCTGGAGACGAGAAGAATCCCAGGCAGGCAAGGGCTCCTTAATCTTTATTCAAGAGACTGACGCGACTCCTCTTTCAGTGGACGATCGCTTCGACCGTGCAAGCGCACACTAATGCGATATCAACACTTTGTGCCTTCGCAGACGTTATTGTTACTGGGGCCTCAGACTCGCTGGTGAAGATATGGAAATTGAGTGATGTCTCTGGAAATGGTACGAGGCTTACGCCTGGTTTACTTCGTTCTTATTGAATCTTCATCTACAGTGGAAATCACTGAATCGCAAACGATCAATCTGAAGGGCAAGTTGCCCCTGGTATCGGCTCTAAGCAGTCTTCCTCAAACCAATGGTAGATCTCTGGTTGCATACTATTCGTTTTCTCATCTTGATTCCCTTCCTAGCGTTACTCTTAGCAATCGCCGGAACAGACGCCAAAGTTCAGGTTTGGGTCCGTTCAGATGACGCTGTGAGTTGATTCACTTGATTTGCTCAGGGACACCAACAATTCTGTTAGTTCGTACACTCTGCTACCTTAGCTGGCCACGAAGACTGGGTCCGTGGTCTTGCCTTCAAGGCTCCACAGGCCCAGGAATTCCCTTTGGTCCTGGCTTCTGGATCCCAGGATGCCACCATCAGACTGTGGAACATTGAGCCTTGGAAGAAAACGACAGATACGAAAACAGGAACTTCTACCGACCTCATTGATGAATTACTAGATAGTTTCGAGGCGTCTCTGGGGGATCTTGGGGAGAATGAGGAGGGAGGAAAGCAAATATCACTCAAGCATCACGTCTTGACTATAAAGACAGGTGCAGAAAGGTAGCATTTCCTTGTCAAAATTAGGCGAGGCTTCTCATTGACCCCTCACTTAGCCCTCAGCAATTCTCCGTCACCTTTGATGCCCTGCTTATCGGACATGAAGCCGGAGTTACCTCACTTACCTGGAGTCCAGCTGGATCTTCCACTCCGACTTTGCTGTCAACATCCACTGATTCATCTGTAATCCTTTGGTCTCCCTCAACGATTCTCAACACCTCGGGTGACAGTTCCTCCTCAATTTGGATCAATCGGCAACGCTTTGGAGACGTTGGTGGCCAAAGACTTGGCGGGTTTGTTGGCGGGTTATGGGCAAAGGGCGGCAATGACGCTTTAGCTTGGGGGTGGGCTGGAGGCTGGAGGCGATGGAGATGTGATTATCCTGGTGTTGCAAGCGAGTCTTGGAATGAGAGGGGAGCCATTACAGGGCACAAAGGTCCTGTCAAAGGTCTTGATTGGAGCCCTGATGGCAAATACCTCATTTCAGCAGGGTATGTATCCTGTTTGCATTGTCTTTATCTCCTGTTGAAACTTTTATTCTAGTTTAGACCAGACCACACGAATACATGGGCCTGTGCATATGCCCGGAACAGATAAGATATCTTGGCATGAGATCGCCCGGCCGCAAGTCCACGGTTATGACTTACTGGATGTTGTCTTCATATCACCCTTGAGATTCGCCAGTATTGCCGATGAGAAGGTTGTTCGCGTGTTTGAGGCTCCTCGGAATTTTGTCGAGTTGGCAGTGAAGCTTGATGTTGCACAGTTTACTGAACAAGAGGTGAGGGCATACTTGACGAAATCAAATGTTGCATGTGCCAACATCCTTTTTTTTCAGCATGAGAGACCGTTAGGCGCTAATGTGCCCCCTCTCGGACTATCCAATAAAGCCACAAGCGAAGGTGCATGCCATCCATTTACACCTGGTTGGTGCTGATGTTCACCCCATAGGTGCTCAAGAACTTGTTGGAGGATCTGATTACTCAAGGCGGCCGTTCGACAGCGAACTGGCTTCTGTGACGCTATGGCCCGAAACAGAGAAGATATTTGGACATGGCTACGAGGTGTGTAACCGATTCTGCTACTTTTAAACTCGGCTAAACCTTCCGCAGTCCATCACCCTTGGTATCTCGAATTCAAGAAAGCTAATAGCAACAGCATGTAAGGCTACCAGTGCTGAACATGCTGTTGTTCGGGTGTATGACATTACGAACTTCACTCTGGTGGGGCAGCCTCTGCAAGGGCATGTATTGACGGTTACACGGATTGCATTCAGCCCGGATGATAAGCACATCCTGACTGTTTCGAGAGATCGCTCCTGGCGTCTATTCAAGCAGCAGGCAGAAGGTTCGTCCAATCTGTCATTCATAGAATTAGTCACTTCAACTTTCCGCAGGGTATTTACCTGCTGCTGCTGATAAGTCTCATGGACGAATCATTTGGGATTGTGGGTGGTCAGCTGAAGGAGACGTTTTCGCCACTGCCTCGCGAGACAAAACGGTAGGGGTTACCTCATTTAGTCATGACTTCGTTGTAATAATTTATCCCTGGACCAGGTTAAAATTTGGAGATGTGTGGACCGAAAATGGAAGGCCGCCAATACCATCAAAACGCCACAACCTGCGACGGCTGTTGCATTCTCGCCGGAGAACGCACAGAACAGGTAATTATTGCCTTTTATATTTAAGCTCTGATCAAGTAACTTTTTCTCAGGCGGCATCTGGCCATCGGACTCGAAAGCGGTGAAATTGTAATATGTTCAAGCCTAACAGAGACTCCAGGAGAGTGGCGCCTAGATGATACTATAGACTCAAAGTTGGTATTCATTGTCGACTATATGTTTCGCGTCCTAACTTTGGCATGACAAGATTGACTCATGTGGATCATATCCACCGCATGGCCTGGAGACCATCTGCAACCGAGCATCACGAATTAGCAACTTGCAGCGAAGATGGGACACTACGAATCCTAAGAGTGCGGTTGGCTTCAGATTAGAAAGCTCCAACTATTTATGTGACTAGAGATACGAACGCGAGGCAAGTTATACAGTGTGTAATGGGAAGAAAAGACTACACCGGACGAAGACAGTACGGAAACATTTGAGAATAGGGGCGATGTGGGTGCTATGTACGGGTATAGGACACCAATTAGCAGTGCAGTTCAGCAAGAAATAGCAGGCAACATAAGAACAGGGAGTGCACAGTAGGGATACAAGAACGTGTTAGGTCAGGCAGGCAGGTCATTACTTAAACAATGTCACGGAGACTCATGGGAACTTCAGGCTATAGAAAAGGGTGAGGAAGAAGATCGTCGTTAGGGTGTGGAAACTCACGCATTTGATTCTGTAAATTACGAAGGGTATTAGTAAAAGAATCCAATCAAGGGGAATAGGCAACTGACTTGTAAAAACATTCTATAGATCGCAACATTTCGACATCTCCACCAGTGGCAGTAACAAAGTTAACAACTACACCGGCGCGTGCGTAGTTGGAAGCGATTGCAGGAGAAACGCTGATACAATTGTCAGCACGGAAATTTGCTATCTAGTGGAGAATTCTTACCGGTGAGAATATTCTTCAACAGCTTTTGGTAAATCTATCATGAAAACTCGTTACTTCACATGTACGCCAGTGGGCGAGGAGAAATATACCGTAGTTGATGACGAGAGGGACGTGGGGAATTTCATTATTCTTCAGCTGAACGTCGTAAATAACCAGAACCTTGGTATTGGGCTGACGCAAGGCAACGGAAGAAGTGGTCCTGAACTTGTTCAGTGCTGCCACCCGGGTCACGGCATTCATGTCGCCATGCTACACGCAATTTAGTCAATACAAGTTCCTGAGTGCATCATTAAGACAGGACTCACTAGCGGGAGGGCTTCTAGTCCGCGGCTCGCAAGCTTGTACACAACAGAATCCAGCGCAGTCATTCCACCAACATGGACAACAGCCTGACTGACTTCGACATCATCAAAGATATCGGCCAAAGCATCGAGCTTCCACTCGCGTGCTTGCGTAGTTTCTGCACTAGAAGCACTCCTCCCAGAGCCGATAATCCCCAATCCGCCCCCAGCCGACGAAGCCAAGGGGTCGGACCTTCCACCCGCGGTAAAGGCGAGGTAGAGGTAGAACTGGCGCAGACCACGAGAACCTTGACTGACTTCAGGATTCGCGACGTTTCCGTCGCGTCGGACAAGAACACGAACGGGTTCGCGAAGTTGGATCGCTGATGCGAGATTGAGAACATCTTGAGGAACTGTGTTGGAGAATAGCGCTGTTTGACGTTCGATAAGCTGAGACGCAATAGCAGCAGTTGGAGGGGTAGAATCGCCTGCAGGGCCGGGCGAAGGTACTGCGGCCGAGAACCTGCGTCCTGAATTGCTTTGGAAAGGGGTGATGACTGGGTTACCAGGCTCGAACGGCGAGGTGAATGTGGTCGAGACGGCAGCAGGCGCAGCCGGGCTCGAGATAGTGGGCGTACCGGTGGGGAGGGGGCGAGAACGCGGAGGAGGCAGTAATTTTACAATGCTGAAGACGAATTCGTGAAGGTTTCGAGCGATCAACTGGTCGACTTCATCAAGTACAAGGAAGCGAACCTCCGAGCCAATCAAGCCGCCAGGGGTGGTGAAAAGAGCGTGAAGTTTCTGGGGTGTTCCGCAGATGATATGAGGCATGTTCTGTTGAAGAAGACGCAGTTCTTGGGCGAGATCGGTGCTGGCGGTACTCGCTCCGACACCCAGGGCAGACCTAACACCGATGGGGCCGCCGAGATCTCGAATCATGCGCTGAGCTTGAGTCGCCTGGTCGACGGTCGTAGACACCATGATCACGAGTGGGCCGCGGTTCGGACGAGTGCCCATGTTCGTCACAGCCACCTGAATCGCGGGAATGACATACGCTGCGATACGCTCTTGGGTGGGAGGGGCTTGGGCGATGATATCAGCTCCTCGGAGCAGGAAGGGCAATGCTCGTTGCTGGATCTTGTTCGGAGGACCGACGCTATTATCGGATCAGGACAGAAGCAGAAATCAAGAGCACAAGGTATGCATACCCAAACTTCGTAAGAGACCTCAACAGTTCTGGGGCCAAAGATAACTGATCCCACTTAGATATGACCGGTCCATCACGAGGAGATCCGGACCAGTTGTCGCCCTGCGCGTCAAGCATCTGGACGTGGTAGAACGCACAATGAGTCATTCTCCTCGAAGGCATTAATGATAGATGGGAACTTACGCCTGAGGAGTCGCGTCTAAGCAGCCCAGAAACAGAACGACGTTTGTCGCGTTGCATGGCGTCTTGACGGGCCATGTTGTCAACCGGGCGAGCCATCTCCAAATTTCCTGCAGACCAAGTACGCATGGGGGCATTCGGCTGGCGAGAGGCAGGACGCATGTCTGGACGGTTGGGTAAACCATGGCCGAGCATTGCTGAGCTGCCGATACCTGCCGAGGACAAAATCTGGTTCGGGGCAAGGTCAATCGGTTGCGCGTTCAAACTGATGACAGAGCTGCTGCGGCCTTCAGCGAGGACGTTCTGATGCATCTGCTGCGTCTGCAACGCCAACAATTGTCCAACAGACGAGGTCAACGTGTTGAGCCTCTGCGAAATGGACGAAATGTCATCGGTGTTGGCGGCTTGGTTGGGAGCGATGTTCATGGAAGGTCGATGACTGATCAGGTTCGATTGGCTCGCGTTGGTGGCGAAGGGATCTTTGAACTCGGGTTGGCTGTTCACGCTGAGGGCCCGGTCGACCAACACGTTTACTTTGCGGTTTATATCGGACAAATCACGTTGGATTTCGCGTGTTGCATGCTCGTATCGACCAAGGCGGCCAAGGATGTCGTGGATGAGCGGAGAGGCCTGAAGACGTGCTTCAAAGTCTTTTGATTGGAGATCCACGGAGAGTGGAGCCTGGCTGATCGAATCCTGAGACGAGACGGGGGACGGCGAGGTCAATGCCGCCGCCGACCCAGTCGCTCCAGCGTTGTTCATGTTATAGACCACTGAAGGCAGGCGCTCGCGTCCCTGCTGGGGTTGATGGAACGAATGGAAAGACGAACCAGGTGTCTGGTGGCCGCTGCCGACAATCTCCTCCTCCTCGGGGGACGCAGTGTCCTCGCCCTCGGAAAGGGTGCCCAAAGTACCTAGCATACTCCCTTCTCTGACGACTCTAGCTTCAATGGCCGGATACGGTTTGCCTGCCTCCGTTTGGCGGATGGCCGGCGACTGGCGCTGTGGGATGTCCCGGGGCCCCGGAGAGGGTTGATGTCGTGTTTCCTGGGCCCTGCCCTGCGGCGGGCTGGGCGAGGACCTCACGGAGCGATAGTCCGAGGGAGAGATAGAGAGAGAGGAGACGGAACTGCGATCCTGCTCGCGAAAGACCTTGTGCCCAAGCGCGAAACCATTAGGACCTTCATCGTCGCTTCCACGCAGGCCGCCGGGGAAGAAGGGCATGGACGCTGGGTTGAGCGCAGCGCTCCTCGCCATTGTCGAAGACTACGAGGAGGGGAACAATGAGGACAGCTTGAAGAGCGGGTCTGCACCGGTATGATTGGTTAGTAAGCGGAATGGCGAGCAAGGTGGCGATTCTGACCGTTGCGTGCGTTCCGTGAGTAGGTAACTAGGCAAGTTCCATGCAGACAGCAGTCGGTTCTCTGCAGCTTGATGAAGATTGCAAAAGGCGAACTTGAATGTGAAGACGATGGCCAGGGGTCCGACCAAGGTCTGAAAGCATTACCTGATTTGATGTGGCACCCAACGGCCTACTGATCACACGCTCGAACTATAAACCACATGCCATTTCAAAAGATACAGTAAAACGTAGAACTAATAGAACAATGAGTGAAGTATCGTTAATGAAGGATGATAAGGATTGTGTGTGTAGTTGATGCAGAAGTAAGGTAGAGAGACGATGATGATCAGGTTGTCTACATAATGCACTTGGCGAACGAGAATCCCCAGCCAAAGTTGATACGGTGTCGATCAACAGACGGCTCGGTGTGATCAAGGCAGCGCTCGGTGTCGCTCTTCATTAACGGTCTGGAAATAAGCAATATCAGTCACGACTGCACAGCGCTCGGAAGGAAATAGCTTCTCACTTTGGGGCTGAAGGCGAAACATATTGCCTTTCGCAGATGCTCTTGAGCCGTTCTAGTAGATCAGGTGAGCGAGAAGATGGCGCCGCTCGAGAGAAGAAACGCACTATCAACTATATCTACGACCTCTGGCATTTCAGCAGGGGACAGAGCGACCTGAGGGGTATTAGAGCGAAAATCGAGTCAAAAATAAGGAGAGTGCTCACAGCTAAAGTGCACCCCAATAGCATCCTTCCGTGGTAGGAAAGAGCCTTGATTGCAGACTTGGGTTCCTTGAACTCGATGCTAGCGTACTGGCGATCGTTCTTCGAACTGGCCGCAGTCGGAAGAACAAGACCAGAGGGAACAGCCTGGCCGCGGCTGCAGCGGATGATGATGTCCTTAATAATACCAAAATGCTGGAAGTGTTTCTCGAGGTCGGAGGGGGTGATGTGAGATTGGAGCTGTGTGACGAGATGAACGAAGGTCTATATGGCAGGGACTTCTAGTCAGAGACACACATTACCGACAAAAACATGTTTAACGATGACGGGTTGGCGGCGCGTGGTCCCATGTTTAGCTATGTGAAGTTTGACCTTGCGAGTCTTGTCAAATTTCTTCTTGTTCTGCTCAACCTGCTCGAGCTTGGCGTCGCGTTCGCGTTCTTTTCCATGGCGGCGCTTGGGCCTGTCTGCCGGCGGAGGCTGCCGCAGGTTTACGGTGAACAAGAGACGCGTCGGAATGCTGTGAAAGTACGTACAACAGATGGGCCTCCAGGGATGATCTGTGCGGTAGACCCGGGGCAGACAATGCGCATGATGAGGCCACGGGGAAAGGTGATAATAGGGAAATGGTGGCGGGGAACTGGCCAACTTTATAGGAGCTGGGAACAAGGTCAAAGCGGCGGGGAACTGGCGCGCTTAGACGCTTGTGGTGGCGCCTACTAATGCCTGTGGCCTGTGGCCCGCGCTGGGACAATCATCGCGCGGGGAGAGCGCACTCGTCTTCCGTATTTGGCCATGGTAACCACCCGCGCAGCCACGTGCCCTCCTCTGCCACTGACATGCTCGCCAACCGCACCACCCTCTACCGCACCCTCCTCCGCGAGCTCAGGCTCTCCGTGCGCAGCGTTTCCCCATCTTGCTCTTCTCTTCTCACCTTATTGTTCAGATAGAGCCTCCTCGCCGCGTCAACAGGTCCATTGTATCCCACTTCCGGTCCATTGCCGAGCAATTAGGCAGCCACGACACCCCCCGTGCCCGTCAAGACTTTGAGAACGCAATCCTCTTCCTCAAGTCGCAGCGAGAGCACAAGGTGCGGGAGGAATACCCAGGCATGTCGCACATACTCATCTCTACCCAAAAGCGCCTTCTGGAACGATACAATCCCCTCTTCGACCTCACTGCCCAAGAGAGAATCGAGGCGACGGCCCGCCGAGTTGGCCTGAATATGCCCAAGACACCAGAGGCGTAGAGTGGTGGATGCGGCTTCACTCTTCGTGAGTTGCAGTTATAGCTGCGTCCAAAGCCCTGTACTTAGATTACACTGCACGAAACGTCATCCAATAAACAGAGCCCAACAGACGCAAAAGGATAAAGTCATCTTTCTTCACCCATGTTCCTCTCGCGTCTGCGCCAGATCTATGCTCGTTATATGCACGCAACAGTCGAGTTCACCACCCAGGTCCTGAAATGTGATCCCTCTAGCATATCCTTCCCACCTACCTCTGACCAGCCAGAAATTACTTCTCAAGAAACTCTTGACGCGTTAAAGACCGCCGTGCACAACCTTGTCGACCTCAACCAGACCGTAGTTTTCCCAACAGAAACCGTCTATGGTCTCGGTGCGCTGGCACTGGTCAGCAATGCAGCCTCCAAGATATTTTCTACCAAGGGCCGGCCGCCCGACAACCCATTAATTGTCCATGTATCCTCAATCGCTATGCTCAACTCCCTCCTTCCACCCGGCTACACCATCCCGAAAACCTACCAGATCTTGATGAAGCACTTCTGGCCAGGGGCCCTGACCCTCCTCTTCCCTCGCAACGCGGACGTCGTACCCACGATCATCACAGCCAGCCAACCCACCGTGGCCATCCGCATGCCCTCCCATCCTGTCGCCCGAGCACTCATCGCCATCGCCAATGCGCCTCTCGCAGCCCCTAGTGCCAACACCTCTGGAAAACCCAGCCCAACGCGCGCAGAGCACGTTCATCGCGACTTGAACGGCAAAGTGGGTCTCATTCTCGATGGAGGAGCATGTGGCGTCGGTCTGGAGAGCACGGTCGTCGATGGGCTGCATGATGATGGGAACGTACGGGTGCTACGTCCAGGTGGTATCACCGTGGAGGACATCGAGAGGGCGCTCAGGAAGGAGATCCACGACGTCGCCAAGGTCGCCAAGGTCCTTGTACACAAGCGCGACTATGCCGACGAAAAAATCGAAGCCGCCCCGACGACGCCAGGGATGAAATATCGACATTACTCGCCGTCCGTTCCAGTCACTCTCCTCCTTACAGTCCCAAGTCTCTCCGGCACGCAGACGTCTGTACAACTTAGTGGATACATCGACTCCCTGCAGAAAGAAACCCCCGGGAAGGATTTGAAGATCGGTGTACTTGCTGCAACGGATTCAAAGATTTGGAATTCTCTAGACTCTATAGATGGCGTCGCCTGGTACCGTTATCCACTGGGACTGATATCAGAACCCTCTGTAATTGCGCACCGCCTGTTTGACGGGCTACTTACATTAGAAAAGGACGGCGTCCAGCAGATGCTTGTTGAAGAGGTTGAAGAAACTAGAGAGGGCCTGGCGGTCATGAACCGCATTCGGAAAGCCGCCAGCGATACTATACGCGTTACGCTGAGTTGAGGTGCGTCTCGATCTCCCCTTTATGAACTTGTGCTCATCGCCTCTTGTGTAGCCTCTATAGATCATCGTTATCCGCCTTGTCATAGATTACCTAAAGTGAGCTGCACATATTTTGCCTTGTGCTTGTCTAGCGCTAATTCTCAACATCTCAGCGCGATATTGATTTTCAGATCAGTTTTGACCAGCCTCGTTGCATTGAGTGGCTTAGCCACGAGTCGCTACGGAATCGGCACGAGGCAGGTGCATCATGAGCTGCAACGCCTACCGGATAGCACGGAATGCTCTCTCTGAGGAAGCATGTGCCCTCTCGGGGACAACACTCGTTTTCATGCAGACCTTCCATGCCACGCCGCCTTTTTTTTCCTCAAAACATTATTCCAGGTAAGTAATCACCGGTCAATTCCAAGCCTCTTTCAACAATGTCGCCGATAAACGTGTTCGCGGGAAGTGCCGTCGTTGCTTTCATCTCGTCACGTGCTCTTGAGTGGAACTAAATGGATTCACCTTTCACCACCGTAGCCTCGTTCACGTTCCGAAGTCAAAGACGTAAGCCTCGTGTCGGTGACGAAGAGATGGTGCAGCGCTCGCTACTTTGTCCGGTGGGCGTCGACCTCGGAGCCAGCATATATAAAGAATATAAGCTCCTCCGCGACAATCACCCTTACGACCCGTTGTACATCGCCATTCCCGTCACAGCCTATTCCTTTCTCTGATACCCTTAGTCTCAAAATGACGTCGATATGTAAGCCCTACCTTCTCGTATATCTTTCATTTGCTAATGCTCTATCCAGCCGAAGTCAAACAGGAGGAGCGCTCTGGTCCTCTGCAGCTGCACCTGGCCGCCCCAGGTTCCATCGAGTGGAGCCCCACCTTCAAAATCTCGACACCACAACTCCCTATCCAGCCTCTCTTCCCGTCTTATGATGAGGTCCCTGTCGCCAAAGCCAACCGAGGACCATACCGACACGATCGGTCTTCCCCCTTGCTGTCCATGCCTCCTTCCCCTCCGCTTTCCTTGCATTTCCCATCCGATCCCAGTGCCTCTCGGTTTGCGTCCTCCAACCTTCTTCCTCAGCCCGACGACTCGCCTTCTCGCCACCGCATTCCTCGCCCTCCCAATGCTTTCATGCTCTTCCGCTCCGACTTCCTCAAGCGTGGCGTCATCCCCAACAACGTCGAGCGGCGCCAGCAGAATCTGAGCCGCATCGCAGGGCAGGTGTGGAACATGCTCGATCCCGAGGAGAAGGCGCATTGGCACGAGCAGGCCGCACAAGTGCTAAACGAGCACCAGCTAAAGAACCCTAACTACAAGTTCACGCCGGCGCCGCGCGGCTCGCGCCAGTCTAAGAGCAAGGCGCGCGAGGAGAATCCGGCGATGGGCGACGATGATATCAGGAGGATCCGCGAGAGATACGCACGCGTCATTGGTCCGTCGCCGACGTCGAACAGGAAGCGCAGGCACCACAAGAAGGCGCGCAGTGTCGAGGTGGGCGACCGGTTCCCTACCCAGGCCTTCCCGCCAAGCACCAACCCCGCGGTTCATACGTTCTGCTCACCTCCGCTTCCGTTGGGCTATATGCCTGTTTGGGTCCAGCATCATCAGCTCTTCCAGGGCGGGTCTTCCTTCCCCGTGCCTACGGTACCTCGACGCCCTTCCACGTCTCTTGGCTTCGCGGAATCGAAGAACGATGCCATGTCCGCTGGCGGACCACACGACGGTTATTCCGCCCCTGCTTCCCCTAACACTGGACCAGGTTTCCACAAGTTTATAAATAATAATTACCACCACACGGTACATCCCTCGCACATTTCTTTCATTCTTTTCACTTACCCATCGGCTCGTTGTAGACTCTGGGACAATCTTCTGCCCCTGTTGCTCATCCATCTCCCGTAGAAGTTAACGACGCCCTGGTTTATCCTCCATGGAACGCATTCAACTCGTCCCTCGTCGCCCCTCAGTTGTCCATCCCTGGCAGCCCAATCCACCCACAACTTGCCGGTCCTTCCGCCTCTACCTCCGCCTCCGCCCCAGCCACATGCCCGTCGTCCACCCCTCAGAGCCCCTTCATTCCCTCGCCCATCGAAGAAACCGACGCCCTCCCTACATGCTTCCTCGAGCAAACGCATGCCGCCGAAAACCACAACCCCTTCGAGGCTCTCGGGATTAACGACGACATGCTTTCATTCTTGAAGGCTCCTTACGATGATGGCCCTTCTTTTCTGTCCGACGATGCGAAGGAGCAGTTCTGGTGTCCTGGCACCGACAGCCTCGAACAATGGGACTTCCAAGGCGACCTCGACGACACCCTCACTGGCTTGTTTGCCATGGGGGACTACAAAGACACGTCGGCTTGAACGTCAATGATGAACGACTCGGAACGAACAAACGACTCTCACGACCCCTCTATATCGCTATATCTGTACCATCTTTTGGAACATCCTACACTCTTGTATTTCTAGCCTGCTGTTTATAGAATGTCTCTGGTAGGCTTCTTCGTTTTCGCTTCTTGTACATAGTTGTTGTGTTTCGGTCAGCGCCATTGCTTTCGTGTTGTAGAATTGCTACTTATATTGTGATAGACTTACTGCATCTTCGTTTTACTGAAATCAATCACTTTCGATCGAAGACTCGGCCAAAGATGGAGTGAATTGAGTGCGACGCATAGATGGTAAAAAGTAAACTTCGAGAGTTAGACCGCGGTAACCTTCTCCACAAGTTGTTCCACCCGTGTATCTAAAGCCTCTACCTCAGCCTGCAGCGCGGGGTCATTGACTCCAGGGATACTCATTACGCTGGAGGGAAGGTGGTAAGCGACGGTCGTCCCAGACCCGTCGGGCTTTTCGAGGACCAAAAAGCGAGGTGGGATGTTGTAAGCTGCAAATGGGTTGTGCTTCATGATTTGCTGGGCGAAAAGCGGGTTTCCGATGGTATACACGACGACGGTGGGTTTCTTGGTGCCCTCGAGAAGCTCCATGACTCCCGAATACGGAAGCTGCATGAAATACCTGTCGTACGCACCTCTGTCAACTAGAAATACAGGAGTAACCTCGAATGGGCGTACAAGAAATCTTTCCCCTTCGTCACATCGTTAACGAGGGAGACAAGCTCATGCTGGTGGCCAACTTCCTGGATGCGGGATATAATGTTCTGCGAGGCGGACTTGGAGACCTCAGCCTCCAGACGCGCGGTGACCTCCGCATAAGGGAGGGAGGTCTCGAATTTGACGAGCTGGGCGGTAAACGGGACCACAGTCTTTGCCATAGCAGATGTGCGGAAGTGGGTGTCTTTGTTGAATACCAGTCGAGTGACCCAGCGCCAGTTTTTTATACTCGCAAGCTGCGAGGACCGGAGTACGCGAACATAGTAAAAGGAAGCGCTGACAGTTCCTTCTATTTTAATTTGATGTATGGAGAGGCAGAGAATTTATATATCCGCTTCATAGCTTGGTCGGAAGGCATAAATGAGGTGGGAGGAAGTGGAAAACAGCGGCGTCAGGGGCACCACGCGCTCGCCCCAAACGGTCGGATGACATAAGCGAGATTTTGGCGACCAGTGCGAAGGTAGAAAAGCGCACTGAACCTCCATCATCTTCCAAGCGATGATTTAAATCTCCCATCTATTATGGCTCCCGTATCAAAGCTAGGAAAACTCACAGTGGACGACTTATTGCGGCATCAAGAAGAACCTATGAGAAAGAAAAGAAGACTTGCTGAACCCGAGGAAGAGAGGTCTTTAGATTCAAACTCGGGTCCCGACTCTGGTGCTTCAGATCGCGACACCGACAAGCCCGTAACAGGAGACCGTCTGGATACAGATGATGATGATGACGTGGAAGAAGAGGACGAGGACGAACTCTCGTCAAGTATCAAGGATGGTTCATTGGATGTCGAAGACCGCTTTGCATTCAAATCACGGGCATCCCAGCCTTCAAAACGCGATACAACTCAATGTTCTCAAATACCATCCTCGTTCACCTCTCTCGGGATCTCTCCGCCGCTACAGGCCGCGCTCAAGAGCATGTCAATAAAATTACCTACGGAAGTCCAGGCGGCATGCATACCACCGCTTCTGGCAGGCGAGTATTACCCCCCTTCTCTGGCAGATGTCAAAGCTGACGTGCCTTCTCCTAGGTAGGGATTGCATAGGCAACGCAAAAACGGGCTCAGGGAAAACAATCGCGTTCGCACTCCCAATTCTCCAGAAACTCTCTGTTGATCCATATGGTATTTTTGCTCTGGTTTTAACGCCTACGAGGTGAGTATATGTGTCCCGGAAAGACATGTTGTATGACTCAATTCCGGTACAGAGAACTCGCGTTCCAGATATCGGAACAATTTGCCGTCCTTGGTGCGGCGTTGAACATAAGAACGGCTGTGGTGGTAGGAGGCATGGATATGATGGCTCAGGCTCTGGAGCTTGGCAATCGCCCCCATGTTGTTATTGCAACTCCAGGACGAATAGTGGACCATCTACGGAGCACAAGCGGAGAGTGGGACTTTTCAAGAGTTAAATTCCTCGTAAGAGATTTACTCTCACATTTTCTTTCTATTTCTCAACTTGGCTCGATTGAGGAAATAGGTCCTCGACGAAGCTGATAGGCTTCTAACCCCCACGTTTTCTCAGGAGCTTGGCTATCTGTTTAACGCTCTGCCAAGAGACAGACAAACCTGTCTGTTCACTGCAACCCTGACGCCTTCGATAGAAACCTTGGCGGAAGCGCCTCCCCGGCCAGGGAAACAGATGCCATTTATTCGCCGGATGAAGGAAACGTGAGTAACCGTAATCGTCATCCGAATGTTCTCCTCTCATTCCGTACAGCGTTGAGACAGTATCAACCCTAAAGCAACATTTCATCCTAGTCCCCTCGCACGTTCGAGAACCGTATCTCTACCATTTGTTGTGCAATCCACCAGAATCAACCGTGCACCTTCGCCGAGCTCCTCCAGAACCTGTGAAAGCAAGAAAAAAATCGAAGTCGAATCCTAAGACGAAGAAGGCCAAAACAGATCATGCAGAAGACGAGCCCGAGCAACCTCCGCCCACAATTATCTTCTGCGCTAAACCACGAACAGCCGCATATTTAACTGCCCTCCTCAAGACTCTGTCGATCCGGAGCACGGCCCTACATTCTCGCCTTACTCAGCGAGAACGATTGTCTTCGTTGTCCTTGTTTCGCGCATATGTCGTGCCAGTCCTCATTTCCACCGACGTTGGGGCGCGCGGTCTGGATATCGAAGACGTCGCCATGGTCATCAACTGGGATCTTCCGAATGAGCCAGAAGAGTATACTCATCGTGTTGGAAGAACGGCTCGTGCTGGGAAAGGCGGCGTTGCTGTTAGCTTTGTGACGGAGAAAGACGAAGAACGTGTTCTCAAGATTGAAGATCGAATTAGTAAGCTACTCAATCGCCATTGCGGGTTCGCTAATCCTAATCTTACTTGGCACAGAAACGAAGTTGGAAGAGATGAGTCTACCGGAGGATAAAGTCCTTGAGAAATTAAATGCGGTGTCAACGGCGAAGAGGTTGGCTAACATGGAGCTCCATGACTCCAATTTTGGCAGACGAGAAGAAATCCACAAGATCAAAAACGCCAAACGTAGAAGGCCTGAAGAGGTTGCGGGAGTCTAGGCTCAGACAGAGCAACGGACGACGATTCGGAATCCTGCGATCAGGACCGACGACCGTTAAGCCCATATTAGCCGCCGGTATCTCTTGGAAGCGCTGTCTACTGTAGCAGCATTTTTTACCGTGTCGAAATGTAGATATAGATCTCATCGGCAACACGAGGTGCTTGGACATGGGAAATTTACTGTGTGGAAAGGACGGATATGATGATAGGACCCCAGGATGCATTGTAGAACAGTTGTGAATCAGGATAGAACGCAATGGGCCTCCAAGGCTGAAAACAGATGATCCCCTAAAAGGCAGCGATCCCCACGAGTTGTCACGTCCACCTTCCTTCCTTACTCCCAACCAGAATGGACTCTGCGGATTGGGACTCCGTCTTCCAGTTCGTCCCCGACCCCGCCCTCGATGTCAACCACGCCGAGAAGCAGAGTGCACGCCCATTAACAGCCACAGACGCCGTCCAGGTTCCGACTCCACCAGTAAGCAGGGCGCCTCCTTCCCTTTTCATTCACTGACACCGCTCCAAAGCTCTCTCATGACGGCTCGCCTGTTCTTGACGAGCCCGCCGAGGAAAACACACTCGTTTCTGTCTCTACAACCTTCTACCCTGGCTCCCAACAGCTCGCTATCCAGCCAGACACCGTCCTCCTCTCGTCAGATAGTGTCTTTTTCTACGTTCACTCCCATATCCTCTTGGCTGCATCAGAAAACGGTTTCCGCGGTCTCCTCCCTGCTCCCCCACCGTCTTCAGAGGGCCAGGATCCCATTCTGAACGTGCCAGACAACTCGACCGTCTTGAACGTCGTGCTCCATGGCGTGTATGATATGTCATGCGCACATTACTCCCCATCGTTCGCGACGCTCGTAACCGCTGTCAACCGCCTGCCTGTGTACGGAATCTCACCGCGATCGCACATCGCGCCGACAACACCACTCTTTTCCCTCCTTCTGTCGCACGCGCCGCTCTACCCATTAGAACTTTACGCCCTCGCCGCATCATATGACTTGTACGATCTTGCTGTATCGACATCCTCTCACCTCCTCTCGTTCCCCCTCGCCTCTCTTACCGACGAAATGGCTGAGCGCATCGGTCCTGTGTACCTAAAACGTCTCTTCTTCCTACACTTCGGGCGAACAGACGCGCTCAAACGAGTCCTTCTGCCACCTCCGCATCCACACGCCCCAACCCCCTTCTGTGATTTCACCGAACAGAAGAAATTGACCCGGGCGTGGGCGTTGGCGTCCGCATATCTCGCATGGGACGCTCGGCCTGGTAAGTCTTTGGAACTCTGAGGGGCCATATTGCTTATACTAATTACGTAGACTTGTCAACAAGCACGATGGAGTCAGCTCTCCGTCCGTTAGCCGACCATTTAACTTGCGAGAATTGCCAACAAGCCCTTCGGGACCGGATAAAGAACCTGGTGGTACAATGGTCCGTTGTAAAAGTACGTGCTCTCCGAGGCTCTCGAAGTTTGTGCAAGGCTGCTAACTGTACGTTCTAGAGGACAATATGACACGTCCCCTCACACAAACAAAGGCTATCCACGAAATATGGACTAATCAGCGTATTGGCAATTATTGAAGCGTATACGACTTCGTCAAGTGCAGATCCTCCCTTTATAGGACCGTATCCGGCTGGTCCTTGATGAAAAGTTTGAACTGCATACATCTTCTCCCCGCCGGATTGTATTATCTCGAATCTGTTACACACGCGCCCATGAAGGGGATTATTGATACCCTACACCATGGTCTGTATATTGTACGATTTCCCTCTTCCTGGGCATTTCCGTTCGCTGAACTATTACTCTTGCATTTGAGTGTTTTCCACTCCTCTTAGCATTACACATGACATCTTGCTTTGCATGACTTCTCCTCCACCAGCATAATCAACACACACGCGCACCGATTCTTGTAGCCCTATGTCTCTGTATACACGTAGCGAGACCTGTACATGTACTACCATAATCCAGGATTCACGACAAGTTGCAATTTCTTGAAAACCTCGGAGTGGAGAACAATGACATCATCGATGACGCCTCTGGGGCGACCCTAACCTAGCAAATATTACAGCTCCTTTTACATGGTATATGCTCTTATTTGGGGAACAACGGGCGAGGGGTATCCGGGGTGGGCGGCTGTCCATTATCGCACCTTCAAGTCTTCGGCCAGGATCGCATCGTTCAATTCATCCAAGGGTGCTAACTCCTTCCTATCCACAAGATCAAACTGTCACAGCCTTTTAGCGCTCTACTCCCTCCATAAGCCGCGTAACACACCTCGTGTATGAAAAGGAAGAAGTGTCGATAGCTAGTATTCAGATGTGCTGTAGGACGTGAGATTACGAGTCGGCATCCACATCGCAGGAGGAAGAAAAAAGCACCTTCTATCCCAAGAGCACAGATATGATCAAAGTGGTTGCTGTATATGTGTGCATACACACGGAATAGCCGTCGAACGATTGTCTTCACTGTATCACGGAAGTTCTTGGGGAATGGAACACCTACGACAGAAACTTTGGTAAATAGCCGGACTGTTAGAACGATGAGACCTCAGGCGGCACCAATTCGATTTGGGAAAACGGCTTCGTCGTCGAGCAGATTTTGCGCCCAATTCATAAGTGCATCGACATATTCAGGAGCAGGGAGCTTGGTGGGACGACGGTATTTGACGCCGTCTTCCCACAGGTATTCGTAACTTAAAAGGCCGTCATCGTCATAGGGTATCTAATTACCAACGACGCGAGAGGGACGAACCGTGGACCGGCTGACATGATAGGACACTAGAACACGTCATTCAGAGGCACATCATAGGGGCATGTCTTGAAGGCGTACCTCTGAAGGTATGCAAAACTCGGTCACAGTTCCGTACAGCATGTTAAGATGATTGAAGAAATCGACAGCTAACGAGGGCCTTTAACTATCGGAGGATGACTGCAGGGACTGAGAGACGCACTGTGCACCGCGAGCCACTCGTTCAGATCCTCCCCTTCTGGTAGTTGCACAGCGAGCCGTAGATTCCCTGATCCCTAAACGCGTTTCCATACAGTCAGCGTCGGAAGTTACTCTCACTGGTGGCCATGGTCGTGCTGGAACTTGATCATACC
>CACVBS010000028.1:273949-399958 GCA_902728275.1 Cyclocybe aegerita
GCGGGTGACCATGTTACATGTGTCCTTTGGAAACCTTTGTATCTACAGCAGACAAATAAGGATTGGACATATGAGATAAGGGATCACGCACTGTTGGAAAAGAACACCTAGGACGTCATCTGTCACCTCTTGTGGGAGATTGGTACATAACAGTCTCGCTGTAGGTTGTTGGACCTGGGAGGGTACGGTAGTTGGTGCAGCTAATATTCAAGGGACAACATGTCAAGCAAACTTGATAAGGATCCAAACAGAGAGACATACACGGCTCGGTCTTTTGTGGGGCTTCCTCTTCATCATCGATTTCCATCTCCTCGTCAGACTCGTCAGCCTTTTCCCTCTTCGACTGCCGGTCTGAATCGGGTGCATCTCCATCTCTTGGCCTCTTCCCATTCTGTGATACGAGAGATGAAGCATTTGCTGCATTTGGAGGCACGAAATTTGGGTCTTCAAGCTGGAGGGTCGCATATGATTTCGACTTGGCGTAGTCAATGTGCTGTATGTCAGGTTGTTAGCAATTGTCCCTTGTACAGCGCGAATTTGGAGAGCTCACGAGAGGTTTATCGTAGAACATAACCCCATCGCACGCACGCATGGCAGTAGTCGCGCCTGCGAGGTCGCTGAACACGAGAAAGGCCTGGCCGCGCATTTTGGTGTTCTTGGAGGCGACAATGTCGATCACCTTGCCATAGGTAGTGAAGAGGGCATAGAGCTGTGTCTTGAGCTCGTCCTTGTTGACCTTGTCATTGAGATTGTTGACGTAGAGGGTTGTGTTCGGCTGATTTGAGGATGAGGCCATGGCTGGTCGAGGAAGATGGTGAGCGAGGGGTGATGGAGGATTCCCACGAGGACCGTCACGGAAATATTTGGGGGCACACAGGTACGTCGGCTCAGTCGCTCTTCTCCTTCCTCCCCACCTCGTGCGTCCCCTGCTTCGCTGGACCGCATCCCCTCCCCCCATTCGTCGGGTTTTCGCGACCCCTCAGTCCATCCTATTTGCTTTTTGCTGTCTCTCGTTCTGTACCAGCATTGGCAGTCGAGCCCCTCAAGTGTGGTCTGATATCTTTTTACCCACTCGGATATACCCCAGCCCCAACACCGTTCACAATGGCCACGATGGAGACGCTCTTGACCTACCTTAAACCCTTTTATACCCTCCAATACCCTATCGCGACGCCCGACAATCCGGATTCCTTCCCCGACTCCGACTACTACCATGCCGGACAAATGGACATATGCGTCGTCATAACCTGCATTGCTGTCATGGCCATTTTGCGCGACGCACTTCGGCTGGGCTTCTTTGAACCGGTAGCGCGCTGGAAGCTCTCCCGGGACCTCAGACTGAAGCGGCAGCGTGCAAGCAAGGCCTGCAAAAGCAACGGATCTGCAAACGGCCACGTCGCGAACGGAAACGCTCACGTTAACGGCCACGCTAATGGCCATACTAACGGGATAGCTTTGCCCCCTCCAACCACAAAAGAAATGCGCCAGCTCAATCGTAGCGTGATGAGGTTCGCCGAACAGGGTTGGTCGGTCGTGTATTACTCCTTGCAATGGGCATTCGGTCTTGTAGGCCTTCTTTTTTTTTACCCTCCTGTCATTTCCTCCTCATAACTGTCCACAGTATGTTCACATGAACCTGCCCACTCGCGTCCTGGATCCCACCGATCTATGGCTGGACTATCCCCATGTACCCCTGGCTGCCCCTGTCAAGTTCTACTATCTCACTCAAAATGCCTTTTATCTGCACCAAATACTCATCCTCAATGCTGAGGCGCGACGAAAAGATCATGTCCAGATGATGACCCATCACATCATTACGGTGGTGCTTATGCTTGCTAGTTATTTCACGTACTTCACCCGCGTCGGGTGCATCATCATGGTTTTAATGGACTTTTGTGATATATTCTTGCCAGTAAGCCCACAAAGCCTTTCTTAATTTATTTTCATAACTGACACGTTTTGTCTGACGCAGCTGGCAAAGATGATCCGCTACCTGGACATAAGCCAGTTACTGTGCGACTTGACGTTTGGGTTTTTCATGATTTCGTGGTTTGTTACGCGACATGTCCTATTCCTTATCGTTATTATATCCACGATCTTCGAGGCCCCGAATCACATCGAATTCAAATGGAGTCCTGAAGAACGATACTATACCACGCGTAAAAACTTCCTTGTCTTCAACATTATGCTACTTTTCCTTCAGGTGAACATTTCCGCCGTCGGTTCTCGTTCAACATACTAACGACCCCTCGATCTCAGGCACTCCAAATGATCTGGTTTGGCATGATTTGCAGGGTGGCTTGGAGGGTGGTTATGAAGGGAGACGGTGCTTCCGACGTGCGAAGCGACGAAGAGGCTGAGTGGGTGCATGTCAACTTTTTCTATGATTCCTAACTAAATCACGAACACCAGACCCGACCACAAAGAAGATTAGAGACTGGCATGCTCGCTTCAATATTTTATGAGCTAGCCTCACCTGTGGCAAATATTGTAGACGCACACGCAACCAATACTTTACAACAATTGCCTAGAAAGCGATCTACCTGCAATAATTGTGCACGCACCTTGGACAAACGGCATTATATACCCCTTGCAATCGCATACATAATTTGCTTATTACGCAGCGCACTCCATATCCTGCCTGTGAGAGTTAGAATCGCCGAATCGACTTTTGTAGCTGAGGGTCGGTAGAGTCACGCCCTGCTATTTCCTTATCGGGGTCAATCGGCGAACAGCCTGCCAAGCTCAATGGTCCTTTCCTGACCAGTTCTTACATCACCTCCTTCATTGCATACCTCTACCTCTACCTCTCCTATATCTCCACCCGAACCCTCTCACCTCCCACACTACATCCCACCTCTGGCGACACATGATGGCGAGCTTCATGAGCTACTTTGGAGCGGGTCGGAAGGACCCCAAGCAGACGGCGCGCGACGCCATCGTCGGGCTGCGGCAGCAGCTGCAGATGATCGAGAAGAAGGAGGAGTACCTGCAGAAGAAGATCGAGGAGGAGACGAAGAAGGCGAAGGCCAACGCTGTGACGAATAAGGCTGGTGCGTACCTGCTCTCTACCTGAAGCCACAGCCAGAGGCAGGCGGGGTAGAAGCCGATGGCTGGGTCTTGGCGTTTTTGAGATAATAGCTGACTTTGGGTTCTGTTTGCTTTGACGATTGCTTCACTTGAATATACTTGAATATCCCTGCTATAATTCGACGCTGCTCTGCTGGACGCTGCCTCACGATGCTCCGATCTCCCCCTGTCCTGCTGCGCGCCATTCCCAATTCTCATCTCATAATTCCAAATCCCACCACCCCCACTGGCTACTGCTTCTTTCCTCTATTCGTTCCCCCCTTCCTTCGCCCCGATACCACCGGCATTGGGATGACAAACAGTGGCTACGGCTGCCCTGAAGCGGAAGAAGATGTCGGAGCTGGAGCTGGACAGGCTATCAGGGAGCCGGCTGCAGCTCGAGATGCAGGTGAACACGCTCGAGTCGGCCAACCTCAATGCGGAGACGATGGCGGCTATGAAGAAGGCCTCGGACGCGCTCAAGGTCATCCATGGTAATCTGTGCGTTCTACTTTTTCTTGGGTTTGGGTAGAACGGGAGTGTTGACTTGTGTTCGCCTTGTGCTTGTGGCTTGCGTTTGGATTTGGGATTGCGATGTGTAGGACGCTGGACAAGGTGGACTCAACGATGAATGCCGTGAACGAGCAACGCGAGCTGGCGAACGAGGTGGCGGAAGCACTCGCGAACCCGGTATATGGTGCTCCAGAGCTAGACGATGTGCGTCCTTTTCAAGGCCTCTGCGACCTGGACACCTGACCTTTGATCTTCCCCTCCAGGACGAGCTGAAAGCGGAGCTCGAGGAACTACAAGAAGAGGCCCTGAACGAGCGCCTGAATCTTGCGGATCATGTCCCAGTGCATCTGCCACCAGGAGCGACGAAGGTCGACGACAGTGAGTCATTCAATTCGTCCTTTGTCCATCTCCTCGCTTTTGCTCAACATGTATTCTCCCTTACTTTTCTGTGCTTGCAGAGACACGAACACCAGCTGCGGTGGAAGACGACGAAGAGGCGCAGCTCAAGGAGTTGCAAGCGGCAATGGCGATGTAGCGAGCCCCTCATGCCTTTGTCATGTCCCTTCACCCTTCGCTCTATCTTCGTCTCTGTTCTTACTACACTCACGCATACTCGGGGTTCTCTTGCCTACATCCCATTCCACGATTCCCTTCATTATCTATATACATACACTTTTCCAGTGGTTGCGCTGAGGCGTTTGCTTGCTCTTCCCGGGAAGCGATCTCGCCTCTTCCACTTTCTTGTCTTTCCACTTCTCTACATAAATGACCAGTGTACAATCCCTACCTCAACGATAATCAATCTCACACATCACAAACTGTTGTATTTTTCCGTGGATGATTCATCATCCAGCTAAGATTAGAGTGCTCAAGCTCAAGCTTCCTGTCCCACACCATGCACATCTCGCGGACCGAGTGCCGCAGAACACAGATTGCCTCCAAGCATCAGATCCAAGACGAACGAACTGACATGGAACGGCGGAGAAAAAAAGTTACATCTGATATTAAATTAAGAGGTTGTGTGCACGTTTGTATTGATGTATGTAGTCCTTTGCGAGGTATCATTGGTGACAAAATGCTGGTGGTGCTATGCGACAAGGTGGTTGGGCTCCTCCGTCCTGCGGGTGGCGGTGGGGCGAAAGAAGCCATTTGGGGGTTGGGACCAGTTGATGGCAGCCCAGAGCTAGCTACTGCTGTGCTGCGCGATGTAGACAATGACGGGGCCATGGAATCTATGCTGGATAACAAGAACGAATTACGAATAAAGAACAGGGACTTGTTGTTATTATTATAGTTCGTCATGAGTTGGGATAGTGGACTCCGGCTGTGCGCAGACCGAGGACGCGCCGGACGTCCGAGGTGAAGCGGAGGGAGTCGAGGACAGGGAGGAGGTCGAGGAGGGCTTCGTCTGAGGGGTCGTGCGTCCAGCCTTCGATGGGTATGCCGTTTGCTGGGGAGGATCGAGGGATGGAATGGAATGGAATGTAAGTGTGAGTGAAGGATGGTATGGAAGGAATGGACGCCACAGACCTTCGTTGACGCTGTAGCTAATCGGAGAGTTGTCGACGAGGCAAACGCGGGAGAGATCAGCCTCTACTACCGAGAGGTCCTTTGTGTACGAGCCGTTCGGTAGTTGCGTACATGACTGGAGAAATAAACATAAGTAGGAAGCCGGAAGAGAAGGACCGGTATGACGCACGTCGCGGAAGAGACGATGGCCCAAGATGCCGCGACCTGCGTCTAGCCAATCGATGACGGGATCCGCGTACTCTTGCATCGAGGCGGTGAAGATAACGAGGGTGTACCAGCCGGAGACCTACACATGATTTTCGCTTGTTAGACACACGTTTTTGATTTGGGATATCGATAGGAAAGGAGGACGCACGGTGCGCAGGAAAAAGTCGACGAAGGGGCGCTTGTAGACGTGGTAGAGGGTGCTCCTGCCGCCGAGCACGACCTCGACCATGTGGCCTGCGCCTTGTTTCCGCTGGCCGAAGGCGCCCCAGCTGAGGATGCCCGAGCCGCCCTGTGGAGGGATGGGCCGGGACGTTGAGTGGATGAGGGTTTCGTCGAGGTCGAGCACGAGAGTCTTTGGTAGGTGAAAGGGCGACTTGCGTGTTGCGAGGACGGGAGTAGCAGATCGGGAGGCGGTGGCTGCGGGCGATGGGGGTGCTAGGGATGGTTCTGCTGCAGCAGCTGGGCCGAGCGGACTAGCAGCTGAGCGGAGAGCGTGGAGCTGGATGGTGGACTCGAGGACGAGGTCTGCATCTGTCTCCTTTGCCTTGCCCTTGGATATTGCGTCGATGGCAGCTGCGTTCTGCCATGTGAGGAGGGAGAGGTTGTCGACGAGGGAGGACCAGGCGGACTTGAGGTGGTCCCAGACGACGAGGAAGACGCGGATGAAGAAGATCTGGTCGATGACGACCTCGATGTGCTGCTTTGATCGGGACGGCGAGGGCGCGGCTGGTGCTGGACCGACGGGCATGGACGGGTCTACGGCGGTAGCTGGCGGGACTGGCGGGACGGGTGAGTGGAGGGAGGGAGTCGAGTGGGAGCGCTGGGGCTGGATGCGCGGTGCGGACCTGAGGAAGGAGCGGGCACGGGGGATCGAGTCCTGGCCGGGCGCGTCGTCTGTCGTCGGAGGGGTCTTTGCAGCGGCAAGGACATCCAACTGACGCGCAACATAGCCCAGGGTGTTCATCAAGAGAGAGGGAGACGCTGTCACACAACTAACCATTCGATCACTTTATAACACTCGTCCTATTGGTTTCCCTTTTACGCACGCCCGCTGTCACAACTACCGGATCTCTGCTTCTACACCAAGTATCGGAATCCAGGCGTCTTTATCCCCTTCTCTGCCTCCTCCGCCTCCAGCTTCTTGTTCAGCGACTGCAGGTGCATCCGGAATATCCAGCACATCACTATCGCACACCCACTTGTTGCAATGCAGATACCGTACGACTTGCGGTACGTCGGTCCCCACCGGTCAGGCCACACGTACCTGCCACCCCTGCGTCAGTACAGAGCCGGTCCAACATCACAAGACCACTCACGAGCCCGAGATGTTCCCCAACTGCGAGAACGCGTTGATCAGTGCAAGCGCTACTGCACGCTTCGACGGCGGACGCGGGAACGAGTTGCTCATCCACGCGAACAACACGACGAACCCCGCGTACGACTGCGCCATCAGGAACCTGTGCTCCGAGGAGCCTACGTCAGCTACCATCCTGCAGAGTACGATGCACCCCAAATGTCACCTACAGCGAGATGTACCGAGCAGCAGTGTTCATCGTAGCAATCGCAATCACAAATCCCAATATCCCCACCCCGAACGAAATAACTGCATGGTAGAACCGCTCGCCCGTCTTGTCAGAGTGCCTGCCTTGCCGTTAGTCCGCTAAACAACCTGGTCTGCTTTGACGCGTACCTCGACACGATGAACGTAACAATGGCAGAGAACACGAACGGAGGGGCACATAGGAGCAAAGTGACCGTCCGATTGTACCCCAAAGTCGCGCTCAGTGTCGGGAAATACGCGTTGAACGACAGCGCGACCACTTGCGACGTCAGCATCAACGCGAAGAACCACACCCACCCGTCGCTCGCTGCCAGCCAGAGCCCATTTCCGTGCCCCTCCGTCTCTCCTTCATCACCTACTCCAGCATCTTCCTCCATACGCTTCATTGCCAGCGCACGTTCCTCCGGGGTCAACCATCTCGTGGTCGTCGGGAAATCCGGCAGGATAAACACCGCAAGGATGGCGACTGCGACTGTCAGAGCACCTTCGATGAAGAAGAGCCACCTGTGTGTGTTCAAGGGTCGTTATTATGCCTCGGAAAGCGGGACGAGCGAGGAGTACCCCACACACGTGGGCGTAGAACGGAACGGAATGTGGTGCTTACCTCCAAGCGGCGTGCCCCAGCTTGCCCTGCATCCCGCTTAGGATGCCCGAAGCCATCAGCGCGCCGAACGCGTTGCTGATAATATTTCCGCAGAACAGGATAGCGGTCCGCAATCCGAGCTCATTGCGCTTGTACCACTTTGATAGGAGGAACTGCAAGAGATAACATAAGAGTTTATTAGGTCAACCGTGCGTGAGTCATTATCGCTGGACGTACAAGAGCTCCCGGGTAGAAGGCGGCTTCAACGAAGCCGAGGAAAAATCGCGTTAGGAGCGCTCCTACGAAACTGCACGTTCGAGGGTGTTAGTTAGCGCGTGCGTCAAATGTGGTTTTGGAATGGAGTCGCACTTGTGGGTTATTCCTATAAAGAGTCGGGGTGTAAGTGGTTGTCCAAGAGGGACTGACAGATGGTTCCGTACCGGTGAGGCAGGAAATAGCACCCCAGATGGCCATGCAGGCAGGTAAGTAGAGTGAGGGTTTGCCGATATAGTTGAGGAACATGTTCCTGCACCATCGAGTGAGTTGACACGCCAACACAGCCGTGTTGGAAGAGGACGCACGAGGGGATTTGCATAATAATGTAACCGACATAAAGGATGGAGAGAAGCGTTGGAAATTCGTTATCTGTGGAGAGAAAGACGTTGAGTAAAGGGAATACAGAATGGGCAAAGCGACTGACCTTTCAAGTTGAGATCCGCCTCGAAGCCACGCAAACGAGCAGCCCTACAAGTCCGGTCAGACGAAAGCCAGCTATGGAATCGAAGAGGTCCTACGCAGCATTATTCCGGTCGATCTACCGACATCACACGACCGTCAACTCAGAGCCATTCGAGGCAGAAGTGAGGGACGCACATAGTTAAGGATGTAGATGATGATCATAATGCTCATGCGCAGGTCGATCTTCCTGATGAGCTTCTTCTCGATGAGCTTGCGACGCTCTGTGCCGCCAAACTCGGCGTCAGGGAAGTCATTTTCGTCCTCAGACTTGGTGGGGCTCGGGAGCTGCTTCTCGTAGTCTTTCTCTTCGTTCGCGCTCATCGTGGATAGCGGTCAAGGAGTAGGGGACTTCTATCGGCGGGTCGAGTTCGTGCGGGGTAAAGAAAGAAGCAGCAAACGGGCTGACCGATTGAGAAAGAAGAGGGCCTCTGGCGCGCCGTCCGGGAAATCTCTCCATTGCCCCCCCGTCATTCATATACCCACCGAAAGAGAGAAAAAAAACTTCCTGGAACCCCCCATCATAACGAATGGGTCAACCCCAGCCTAGCGACTCGTCGGAAAAACAGTTGGAATGGGGGAAAGTGGGGGTGGAAGCAGGTGGAAGCGTAGGCATCATTTAGAATTTGGCTGCACACGAAGTCATGTGAGAGGCGAGCTGGTGGCCCCAACGCACCACGGGTCCCCGCAGCCAATAGTGGGGAAGGAAGCGCGGGGGATCACTGATCCAGTGAATGCTATTTTTATCTCCGCGGGGTAATCGGGCCGCCGGGTGACAGCAGGTATTGGGTAAGCATAGCGTGGCTAGGCAGCCGTTCGTCTTGGCGCGGAGGCTAAACAGCTGATGACGTCAACGCTGATGGCGTCACGCGTACATGATCACGTGATGAGAAACGAACAACGCGACTTGCGCGTTGTTGATTGATCGGCTATTTGCATCTTCTAACCCCTTCGTTTGTTCACTTCACGAGCCTCCGGCGATCCTCGCCTTGACCGGCTGGTGTGTGCAGAGCCTGTTGTGTTCTTGGTTATCTGTTTCTTGTTTGTTCTCACCATGGACCGCGAGCAGCCGCGTGTGCAGGATGCTTTTGCTGCTGCTGCTGCGTTTGAGCTTGTGCAGGATGCGCTGGTGCCCCCGCATGAGCGGATCAGGGCGATACTCGAGTCGTTGCCGGTCCTGGGGAAGGATAGCGTCGACCTCGAGGAGCCATGTCCGATTTGCTTGGTTCCCTTCGAGACTGTGTTTGAGGAGGATAAGGAAGGTTCAGAGCAAAGAGAAGGCGAGGATCAGCATGAGCCAGGGCTTGGAGGTGTAACAAAGCTGATTGGATGTGGGCATATCTTCTGCCGGAGAGAGTGAGTACTTCGTTCATTTCGTCGTCGATGACTGTGCTCACCAATGTAGCTTGACTGAATGGATACGAAGTCATGTAAGCCTCCAACATTTTTCAAATGCTCAACTGCGTTACCTGACCATACGTCCTTATTAGCACGGCAGCTGCCCAACATGCAGACACACCTTCCTCAACATCCGCCCGCCTTCTGAATCCGATGACGAGTCCTCCGACGGCGGCGAATACATCCCCAATCCCGACGAGATTGAGGAAGACGACGGCTTCACCGACGCAGATGTGGAGGACTTCTCCGTCGAGGGCATGGACATCGACTTTGACGAGCTCTGGGAGGAGCCCCAGGAGGACGACGCCGTAGTTATGGGCGATGAAGATGCTGAGCTCCACTCGGGGCTGACCATGGATATGGAGGACGAGGACGAGGACGATCCAGACTACGAGTATGAAGAGAGCGAGGTGGATCGGACGTCTGAGTGGGGCCTCACGGACGGCGAGTCCGAGTCTATGTCGTCGTCGATGTCCGAGGGTGATTTGAGTATGAGCATGGGCGGGGAGGACAGAGTGTTGGTTGGGGGAGGTACGTCACCTCAAGGCCGTTCTGCACTTCGCCTGGTGCAACTAACGCTCGTCCTTCTCTTGCTATTCAGCGCTGGAGCGGGAGGTTAGTGTCTCGGTGCACGAAGACGAAGATGCCAACGGCGAAGAGGGCGAGGGCTTAAATCCTGGCGACCTCGTCTCTCAGGATCCCAAATAGACTTATATCACGACACGGAGCCCTCTATGTATAATGTGAGGGCTATACCACGCGCAACACAGCATTACCACCCTTCAAGTCTGCTGCATTCATTCATATTCCTTTCGTTGGGTTTATTCACATGTCCTGTAAAACATTTGTATAATTCATTTATTCTTATTCCTTCTACTCTATTCTAAAGACTGCTAGAGATCCTTTAAGACTTCTTCTACTGCAACATTGTCTCTGGTCTCCTTCCATACCCCGACAAACTTACCGCTCCATCTAGATCCCTTTCCGCCGCCCTTCACGCCTGCCTTGGCCTTAAGACCTTCTCCCGCTGCCTTGACTTTAGCATCGTCAGACCCCAGCACCAAAACTGTCGAAATAGAAGATGTTGTCTGCGAGGAAGGCGTGGAGGAGAACGCGATCAGGTACGAACTCTTCGCTTCTGCCTGTAACGCATTGGTGACTGCGAATGCTATAGAAGAGAGGAACCCGAGAGCATTGCTTGTGTCGTCTGTCCGATGCACATGATGCTTGAAAAGCTCGCCAACCTCTTGCTTCGTGATCTGAGCGACCAGGTCCTTCGCGATATGCTCTGCGAGCTCCTGCTCGACGTCCGAGACGCGCTTCTCTGCACGCTTCCGTTCTTCAGCCACCTGGTTCACGCGGTCAGGAACAAGGGGAGGGCCACAGCTCAGGATCGAGGCGGTATTGGTGAGGAGGGTGTGCGTGCTCGTGAGATGAGCGATGAGCCGAGGTCCGGAGAGGAAGCAGAGGCGTGCAGATGTGGCCGAGGATCGAGAGAGTGCTTCGGTGTGGGGTAGGAGGAACAGTTGCAAATTGTGGATGCTTGGTAGGTGAGTTCCACAGCACCTTCGTTCGTAAGGTGTCAGCGATTCATATACGTTTATGTCGTAGGGATCGAAGACTTACGGATTACGGTCGACGCCATCGATGATTACTACGCGTCTGACACCGCCTGTGTAGTCTTCAGGAAGCGCTTTACCGACTGCTCGTCCACTTTCTAACTTGGGCACCCCTTTACCCCGTTCTTGCTCTGCATCCAGCTCCTCGACCTCAACACGCACTCTTCGGCCTTCGAAAACCAGTCTATTCGCCTCGGTCTGGATAGACGAAATTTCTTCGGCGGTCATTCCACGGGGTACCTCGACGTAGCAAGGACTTGGATAGCTTGTCAGCGACCACGACAGCGTCGGCAGATTCAGACGTGTCTCGAGGAGCGCAGAGAGAAGGTGCTGCGAGGTGTGCATGGACATATGGTCGTATCGCCTGTCGTATCCTTCTTGGCCGAGGGACACTGTAGCCTTCGCACCAGATTGGAACGCAAGCAAGGCAGCGTCAACTTCGACTCCGGCTGGAATCTTCACATAGTGCACTGCGTGTCCGCCGTGTCGCTTTGCCTGCACGACTTCCCAGGTGGTACCATCAGCGCTGGTGGTAATCAACCCGGTGTCAGTGGGCTGTCCTCCGCCTTCTGGAAAGATTACGGTGTCATGCAGGAGGACATGCAGTAGAGGCTCCTTGGGAAGATCGGGTGCCAGTACGGCTTTCTTCGTCTTCTTTGCGGATGCATCAGCAGCAGCCGGTGGGGGTTGGGCTACGGACGCGCTGACGACGGTGGTTTCGAGAGCGCGTAAGAGGGGATCGCCTGTCGATTATCCTTCAGTCTTTTTCTTGAGCGTGGAGTTGGATACTCGAGTGCAAACGTACGTTGGCAAGCGAGGAGGCCTACGGGGATGGAGATTTTTGAATCGGATGGGACGGAGAGGTTTGGTGAGATTATGCGATGGTAGTCTGAAGGAGTGGTGGGTGAGATGAGGAGAGCGGTAGCAGCCATATCGATCTTGTCAGCCAAAAGGAGACGCGAATAGAGATGTGCACGCGAACGTGTCGTTTTATATATCCAGTAGGCCCACGTATCACGAAAATATGAAGTGATGACTCGGAGAGCGAATGGGAAGGAGAGGATTTACTTGGAGTGCCTTCGACCTTAGTCATGCTCATGTCCTTCTTCTCTGAACTCTCTCACCGTCGACATCACCTCACGCCCTCGAACCACCCCTGCACGAAACCTATGAGCTTGTCTACAGCCTGGTGTGCTCCCTAATAGCCGCCATCCCCAGCACTAGCTCTAAAGCTCCACTATCTGATTATCATGGCCCGAGATGCTACTCATCTGGAATCACTAGAAACCGAAGCTGAGCCCCTGCTCACCCCGCCCAACGTCGAAGGTGTGTAGGCGCCTCGTGGCCTGTCAATCGTGCTGAACGATGGAATTGACGTCGAACAGAGGGCTTCGTGGAGAACAGGGAGGAACTCGAGCGTTCGTTGATACGGAAGCTGGACCGTCGAATGTCCATTCTCGTTCTCATTTACATCCTCAACTGTGAGTTTCCAGCCTTTTGGACTCTTGAAGTTCGATTTCTGAACGTTGAACGCCAGATATCGACCGGAATAATGCCTCGTAAATGCTCTCAAACGTGCTGCTAGCTCACGTTTTAATCTTGATTTCCATAGTGCTGCGCGCCTGCGAGGATTTGAGGAGGATTTACACCTGGAGGGCAATCAGTTTGCAACGGTGCTGTCGGTGCTGTACATTGGGTACATCATGATGCAAATACCTTCGTAAGTCTGCCAAAGGCTGGCCATAGTCTTGGTGTATGCTTATATCTTTCCTTCATGACTAGGAATATGTTCTTGAACTACTTTGGAAAGCCTTCCGTGTATCTTCCCGCGTGTATGGTCATCTGGGGCGGACTTTCTGTTTGCACAGGTGGGCTACTTTTTTGCCGTTCTTCAGTAGTCCTTTTGCTCATCTACCTCTTGTTTTTCAGGCTTTACGACAACGTCAGTTTGTTCCAGACCTTGCCACAGCATGGCGCCCCTTAAGCACGTCTTTCTTCTAGATATTTTGGTGCCCTGTGGATACGCTTCTTTTTGGGGTTTGTGGAGGCTGCCTTCTTCCCTGGTGCGCTTGTACGCAGATTATTTTCATTACCCTAGTCGCACTAGAACTAATGTCCACAAGTTCCTAATCTCGAAATGGTATACTCGCCACGAGCTCTCTCAACGGACGGCGCTTCTGACCTCTGGCAATCTCTTGAGCAATGCGTTTGGCTCCCTGATTGCGTCTGGGATATTGGATGGCATGGATGGCGTGCTCGGTTTTACAGGCTGGAGGTAGGCCCTGCTTCTCTCAATCAACTAGTTTCCTTCCGGCTAAGTGAATGAAAGGTGGCTTTTTTTCGTCGAAGGAACAGTCACGATTCTTGTCGCTATCTGGTCTATGACCATCCTCCCGGATTTCCCAGAAACGTCGTCCGGTTGGCTTACTCCAGCCGAGAAATCTTTAGCTATCCGGCGTATGGCTGAAGACGTTGGTCACCGCGAAGACATCCCAGAGCAGAGCATGAAGGGCTCTCTAGGCCGATGGCCTGGCCTTTATCTTGCTGTAACAGATTTGAAAGTGTGGTGGTTAGCTATAGCTCTCCTATTCATGTGCGTATCACTATCGTTCCACGCGTACTTTCCGACACTTTCGGCCACGATGGGATATGGAACGACTGTTTCACTTCTTCTATGTGCACCTCCTTGGTTATTTGCGACCGCTGCTGCTCTCGCCCTCTCAAGGTATTCCGATTTTAGCTTCTTGTGTTGAGTGACTGATCAAATTATCTTTAGGGATTCGGACATGGTGGGAGAACGAAGCAAACACATTACCTTTTCTCTATCCATTGGAATCGTTGGGTTTGTGATGGCGATGTCGACCATGAACACTGGCGTTAGATATGTCTCGTTGTAGGTTTATATCCTCTCAGCATTTCACAGAGGCTTGACTAAAATTATCTAGGTTCCTTATGGCGCAAACCTACGCGGGCTTCATTTGCTTCTTGGCCTGGGCCAGTGGCTCTGTATCTGACACTCCCGCGAAGCGTGCCGTGGCTCTAGCCCTCATTAACTGTGTTTCTCAGCTTGGGAACGTCATAGGCTCGTAAGTATTGCAACCGCGTCCTCTCGCTCTGGCCAATGCTCTTAACTCGTTTTAGTTACGTTTGGCCAAAATCCTGGGGTCCCACGTACAACATGTCATACACTATCTGCGTCCTCATGAGCTCACTCAGCATCACGCTCACGATGGCATTCCGGGTCTACCTCTCCTGGCTAAACCATAATGCCGACAAATTAGAGGGAGAAGAAGGACGTATAAGGTACCGCTACATGCTATGACGCCTATGGAATGTGCCTGTAATCGTCTCCTTAATTAATGTGCCTTGCAGTAGACTAGTGCTGTGTAAAGTTGGAGACACGGCGGACAATTAAATGTCCAGTCTGTCCAGTCACATGTCCAGTCACTGTCCAGTCTTCAGCCAGTAGTTTGCTGGTCACTCGCCGGTCATATGGACTCCCTGTTCAGGGCAAAATTGAATTGAAAATTGGCTGGATTGTGACCGGCATGTCATCGGCAGAAGTTGGCGACTTTCCGCCCATGCACGTGATGTACTTGCATTATATAATCCGACGGAGGCACAAGCCGAACTCAAGCCGTCCACGGTCAAGTCAGCCACAGGCCACAGGCCAAGCCGCTCCCTTTCGCGTGTCGCCTTGAAGTTGAAGAAAATCTCGAAGGTGTTCGTTACAGGAATATGTAAACGTGTATTACAAACTCCAATCACGAATCACGAATATTATACAACTGAAGTACCCAAACACAAACGCAGACAGCTCCCGTAGTCGCACCATAACGGCCTCGTTTCGCACTAAGATCATGACGAGAGCAAAGTTCATTTAGTTCCTTGAGCTTAAGGGTATCGATATAATCAAAATCTTGAAGGTCGATAGCCGCAGGATCGAAGTTTTCAGAACCCCCGCCACATTGACAACGCGAGAAGACTTCAGTGGTGGAGCGGCAATGTTTGGGCAGGAGCAAGAGCAGGCCGAGAGACGGAATTACCAACAGCAGGGACTAGAACCGAGGGGGAGGGGATTTGTGACTCCTAGACTCGAAACGAGCTGGTGGGGGGTTGGGTAGTTGAGGTAGGGAGGGGAAGAGAAATGAGGGACAGCAAGATGAGGGACAGCGAGATGATGGGAAGGAAAGAAGGAACGACGTGAGTGGCATATTTGGAGGCCACGACTACGGGCTGGCCAGCCGCAAACATGCCGAGCGGAGTTGGTTACTCGAGCATTACATAAGAATTGGCGGATCACGTGCATAGGGCGGAAAGTCAAAACCTATCGGCAGATAGTTTGCCGAGCACTTGCCGATAACTGGCTGGTGACCGGCGTGTGACCGGCACATCACTGGACAAATGACTGGTCAGAACAATTGTCCGCCGTGTAGACCGCGATCGCGGAGAAATATCGGCAGGCCATCGCACTATCTAATCGACAAATTTGCGACTTCGAATGCACCTGATCCATTGCCTCGACTTGTTCTATCCATCGTTTGCCCATTCCCCTGCGAAGTCTCTCTTGGAGCTTTATATATCTTTACCTTCGAAATGATCCCGAACATTCACCCTCTTCTTCCTTCTGCTCTCTCAGTGCCGAACCCAAAGTGACGTGGTGAATGAACACTGCTACCTCCAAAACTCTGACGGATTGGTGCTTCACCCAACTAGGAGGGGGTGACGGTACAAAGGATGGGGAATGGCTCAAGGTTTCCTCGTTCCCGACCACAGTTCATGTCGAACTATTGAAATTGAAGAAGATTCCTGATCCAGTCAGCATTCCACCATATACCTACAAAGTTCGCTTTCATAGGCTGATATCTGACCCCTAGTTCGTTGGCCTCCACGAGTGGGATGTTCAATGTAGGCCCAAGGTCTTCACCTTCATGGTCTAGCCGAATGTTAATCGATAAACAGGGGTTGGAGAGGCGGAATGGGCGTTCAAAACGACGATCAGCGTGACGAAGGAGGAACTTGCGGGCCCGAACGTTGACCTTGTTTTCGATGGCCTCGACACCTTCGCCACTGTCAGGCTGGTAAGTATACATTCTCAGAACCACCAGGACTCTTGCTGAGAATAT
This sequence comes from Cyclocybe aegerita, assembly GCA_902728275.1. NCBI lineage: Eukaryota > Fungi > Basidiomycota > Agaricomycetes > Agaricales > Hemipholiotaceae > Cyclocybe > Cyclocybe aegerita. The sequence goes on from CACVBS010000028.1 coordinate 290,291, forward strand.
TATTGATATACCAGAATGGCAAGATTATCCTCCAGTACGCGCCCCCGTCACGTTGAACCTATATAAGCTAATGAAAGGTGTCTCTAACTCTTCATTTAGGACGGACAATCAATTCATCGCACACCGGGTGCCTGTGAAATCGGACCTTCACGTAGGCGACAATGAACTCTTGTTGTATTTCGCAAGCGCGTTCTTAAAAGGAAGAGACATTGAGAACGCCCATGAAAAATATGTTCTCTGGAATGGGGATTCCAGCCGCCTTCACGTTCGGAAGGCACAATACAAGTGAGTCCTGGTGACCGAAATACTTGGCCATCCAGTTGACCAATGTGGTTCTCCCTTTACTTCAGCTATGGTTGGGATTGGGGTAAGACACATCCGTTTATGTGCTCACCAGGTTCTGATTCAATAGAATTAACTGTTCAGGCCCTATCTTGATGACCATTGGCCCATGGAAGCCCATTAAACTGGAGACATACAAAACTCGTATCACGGACCTCGACATAAGGAGCCTGGTCTCCGAGACTCTTGATGTGAATTTAACAGCAAACATCGCGTTCTCCGACGAATACCCCGGCTTTGCTTCCTTCACCCTCAAAAAGCCTGACGGATCAGTAGAAATAGCCTCCGAGAAGATACCCATCAGCTCCGGCACGGCCAAAGCCCCCTTCCAGTGGAAGGCTGGCGAGCTTCAACTCTGGTACCCTGTTGGTTACGGCGCTCAGCCGCTGTATACCGTCGAGGTGGTCCTCTTTGATCCAGTAAGCTTGAAAAATCCTTGCTTGAAACTTGCCGTTAACTCTGCTCAGAATGGAACAGTGCTTGACAGAAAGACTCACAAGACCGCCTTCCGTCGTGCCGTGATCGTACAAGATAAACTCCTTGGTCAAGATGGTTTGACCTTCCTGTTCGAGATCAATAATGTCAGAATATTTTGCGGAGGTCAGCCTATTTTTCATTTTCCATGTATCTTTATCCTTATCTTTTGATTGTCAGGTTCCAACTGGATCCCTGCTGATTCTTTCTTGACCACGTAGGTGGTTGGGCTGAACTGCATTTATTTCTGCTTATTTATTCGATCTTCAGTATGACAGCTGAGCGGTACAGAGCATGGCTACAGCTCATAGTCGACGGTAACCAAAATATGGTTCGTGTGTGGGGGGGCGGAATCTACGAACATGATGACTTCTACAATATTTGCGATGGTGCGCGTTTGATCTTAAAAAAAGTCTGATATGAAATCTTACGTTCTCTGGAACAGAACTTGGCTGTGAGTAGTAAATGCATGTTAGAGCTGTTTACGAGATTGATTTGAGTGAATAGTGCTGGTTTGGCAAGATTTCATGTTTGGATGCGGCCAGGTAAAGCATATGACCTACCTCGCCTGTTACCGTGTGCATATGCCGTTTGTAGTACCCCGCATACGACTCCTTCGTGGAATCAGTGCGCGAAGAAGCCATCCAAAACGTAAAACGGCTCCGGCACCATCCCTCTGTCGTTATTTTCGGTGAGTCATAGGTCCCTCATCCCTGCGGAAGCTGTCCGCTTACCTTGGTCTGTTCCAGCTGGAAACAATGAAGGTGCAGACTTTTCGTGACCTCTCACGAGTTATTATCTTAACCGAATTCAGATTATCAAGTAGCGGAGTCCTTCAACCTGGAGCTCGACTACTCCGACGAGACGTCCGACTTCCGAAACACCAACTTCCCGGCTCGCTACATTTATGAACGTGTGCTTCCTGCAGTCGTAAATGAGCACTCCGATGTCTACTACCACCGAGGCTCTCCATACAGCGGCTTTGGGAAGCGTACCACCGACAGGACGTATGGCGACATCCATCAATGTAGGCGGCGAAAGGTCTCCGTCCGCTCGACAGCTTGTTCATTTTTGTTCTCTTCTTTAGGGAATGTCTGGCATGGGTCGCAAGAACCATGGCACAACTGGGATATACTCTCCGGACGTTTTGTCTCCGAGTTCGGGATGTATGTGTCCCTGTGTAGTGTCATCTCAGGCTCCGGAATAACCAGACGCTTACAGGCAAGGATACCCCAACATCCGCACTGTTGATTACTGGCTGGGAGGAAATAAGGCTGAAAGATCCCCCCAATCAAGGTGTGCCACTTCGACTCTCTTCGTTGGGCACCGCTGGAGAACACTCCTAGGTCGAATACTAATCACAACAAGGCCGATGGTTTCGAACGTCGTATAGAGGTCTGTCTCTCGTTTCCGGAAGCTCGCTAGATGGATGCTCATGAATTTTCACTCGGTAGTTGTACTTGGTGGAGAACTTCAAGCACTCCTTCGAAATCGAGAGGTGCGTTGCTTGAATAGATGGGACCCAGCAGAGTTTCAGGGCCTGATCAACTCTACGCCTTTAGCTATGTGTACTACACCCAGGTTATGCAAGCTGAGACGTTAGCATCTGCCTATCGCCTCTGGAGACGTAACTGGGGTGGAAGAGGGAAAGAATACACCGCGGGTGCCCTCGTCTGGCAGGTAAACATTACCCCACCTCAAGAAGAGGCGGTCTGCTCACTCAATCGGAATCAGATCAATGACTGTTGGCCAGTTACTTCCTGGGCCATTGTCGACTACTTCTTACGTCCTAAGCCCGCCTTCTTTACCATCGCACGCGAGCTTCGTCCTTTCACGGTTGGGATGACTCGCAAGGAGAAGAAGACGTTCGCAGACGACCGCTCTGCAGCCAATTTTACGATCACGACTGTCTTGGAAATCTGGGGTACGAACAGCACCCTCTCGGACAAGACGGTCACCCTGGAAGTGACGTCGTTCGATCTCGATTCGGACTGGATTGATAAATGGGAGAAAGAGGTTACACTAGCGGCCAATGCTAGCACCGAGCTGCATAGTGGGAAGCTCGCTGGGCAGCCGGACAGGACTAAGTTGAGCGAGGTGCCAAAGACGATCGTCGTTTCTGCTAGGTTGCTCGATAACGAAAGTGTACTGGCACGCTACTCCAACTGGTAAGCATATGATGGACTGGAGGAAGGAATATTTGCTGACTTCATTTGCCAGGCCTGAACCGTTCAAATTCATTCATTACCCTCCCATCGAGAATCTCGGTCTTAAGGTTGAGGTCGGCGCCGATGGTGAAAGCGTCACTCTTTCTACCAAGAAGCCCATCAAGGGCATCGTGCTCGACGTCGAGGGAGATGAAGTCAAGTGGAGCGACCAGGCAATTGATCTTGTACCTGGAGATGCTCAAACCGTGCAGGCTGTCGGCCTCAAGGGCAGAGACGTCAAAGTGCGCTTCCTAGGTGATGGCACTGCTTAGGGAGAGCCCAGCGGGTAATATGTATTATCATTATCCATCATATCCGACACCCATCGTACTTTTCGAGCGCTATGGCAATAGGGATTATACAAAAACCGATAGCCGAAGAGATATTAAAGCAGAGAACCAGGACATCTACGAGGCGGTACAACAAAGCAACGCGACTGCCAACCCAGAGAAAAAAAGAGAAGGAAGAAGCCGTCTAGTGCTACATAATAAAACATCCACTTTTAGTAGCGGGGGCAGGAGTGTCTACTTTGAAATTTCGGTTCGAGCGTTTCTCTATCTCGGCGAGGCAAAGGTCGAAGACATGTGCTGAAGGGCATTTCGAGCATTACGATTTGCTGATAAATTTAGAAGAGGGGATGGGGTACTCACAAACATTGATATTATTTTTGGCGCTTGTTTCGACCCACGCTGCGTTGTTTTTCTGTGCGAGCTTTTCACCTTCTAACGGCTGGATCTGGCGGCTGAGAAAATGAAGAGGGATTGCCGACGTCAAGCGACTGAGAAACGCCTGGCGTATAATTAACGAACGAACCTGGATTGGAGGTCTGTCTTGGAGCCGACAATAACGCAAGGAATATCCTCTGTCCCGCAAAAGTCGAGGATCTTGTCGTGGATGATTTGGATCATGTTGAAAGAATTTCGGGAGGTGACAGAGTAGACGAGGACATAGCCATGGATACCAATGGTGTGCTTTGAGCCGAGGATGGAGTATTCGTCCTGCGCATCTTGATTAGGGGGCATACTAGCGCTCGTCGGGGAAGACCGCGCACCTGTCCGGCCGTGTCGATGATTTCGCAATCAAACTCGACGCCGTGGTACTTGAGGGTCTTGTGGAGGGTGCTCTCGATGGTCGGGTGGTAAGACTCGTCGAAGTGGTTCTCGATGAACTGGCGGACGAGGGAGGACTTTCCTGGGGTGATGAGGATGCATGAACGGACGTCTGTGACGTCAGGCGGGGTGGAATCGCTCACCGACGGAGCGCGAGCCGAGGACGACGATCTTCCTCTTCTTGAGGCTGTCTGCAGCTGGCATGGTCGGGGCCGGGGTAGTGGGGAGGAGGAGGGGGCGGTTGTATTTATGGCGAGGGATGGACCGGCGTTCTTATATGACGAACTTGGCGAGACTGCCCGATTGAGGAGGCCTCTCTATGAGCGGCAGCAGAACCCACGTTGCCGGGAGTTCATATGAGCAACCAGCACGCGAAAGGGGCGAGTTGACCTGGTGACCATAATCACCACGAAATCACAAAGAAATATTAAATCCCGAGAGTAATCGCCTGCGCCTTGTACGTCTACACGTCTCCAAGAATCGCCGTCACGTGATGATTCTGAACGCGGTTCATCTCCTTTATTATGGTAATTACCCTTTCTTCACTCCAACCATGTCCGCCACTTCCACTCCCACCGATTCCCCCATCTCCACCTCCATCCAACCCCTTCACAACCCAGCACAGGCTGCTCAGGTCGTCGTTCCCCAAGCACCCCTCGGCAATGTAGCAAACCAGGCTCCGGGCATGGGCGCCAAAGCCCTCCTAGCGAAGAAGCTCGCCAAGGGCAAGTCAGTCACAATCGACCCTTATGTCCTCTTTCTTTTTACTCATATCGCTTCAGCAATCCCACATACATCTCACCGACGGATAACATGATGACACCGGTGACACAAAAGCTGAACGCGGCAAAGAAGAAGCACTTTAACAAGTGCGTCGTTCGTTTGCTCTCCTGCTAGATCATGCCGCTCACACCTTGTCACAGGACAGCCAAACCTGTCCAGCTGTTCGCCACGCAGAAGCAGACCGAGGATTCACAATCAAGTGACGACGATGACTCAGCGGAGAAGAAGCCTCCATCGTCCGACTCGAACAAGATGGAGGTCGACGACGAGAATCCATTCTAATCTACGATACCCATACCCCCTGGCTGGCCATCCTCGCCTGCATCTCTCGATGAGATAGGCTCCCATCCGACACCACCACCTTCGTTCCCTTGCTTTCTTTGTTCTGCTGTAAATCTCTGAGTCTGGACTCTGTATGTATCTTGAAATAACGATCACGGGGATAGTTTCCCACGACTATACGAACGCGTATGCCATATCTTGGACGCGTTATCTATCCTTGTCCTCTCACTTCCACCATGGACGATGGCCATCAACATCCCGAGCGCGAGCATCCTGATCCTGAACATATCAGGAACATGATCAATGAGTTAGAACCTCTCGTTCTTGAAATGCTTGGTGAACAACAGCATATACTAGCAGGCCAATTGTCCTCGGGGTATGCTGTATCCTTTCTTTGTATGACAAGCTAATGTCTTCCAGGCAAATACAGTCCCTTCTGGACAAACTGCCCCAGATCGACGAGGAAAGGCTCGTCGAACTAGGAGAGAAAGGTGCATTCTTCAAACCCTCAAACCCGCTCTCACTGTTCAATCCGTTGACCTACCGGTTCTTTAGACTCTACCTGTCCCATCTGCTTCACCCCTTACCTCGCCATAATCGCAGAGGAAGAGCTCGCCCTGGCTATGGACTCCCCCGCCCGTCCGATCGAGGAACTTGGAGTTACCAAGCTCTCTCAGCCATGGCAGTGCAACCATATGTTCTGCAAACGAGAGTGAGCGGCTTCCCTCCCTCCAGACTGATGCTGATTGTATGTGCGTTAAGCATCTCAAAGTGGATCATTGGTGGGGTGAGTCTTCATGCTGTAGACTCTGACGTATTGCTGACTGTTCGCCTACGCAGCACGACTCGTGCCCTCTCTGTCGACGACTTCTCATTGAGAAACGAGAACATCCTTCTCAGGAGGAAGAGCTGGCTTCCAGCGAGGAGAGCGAACCTCGAAGCCAGGCAAGACCCGCACCCGAGCCTAACGAGCGGCGCGCTGGTACCCTGAACATCAATGGCTTCGAGTTCACCACCATTCAACTTGGACCGATTGGACTATCCAACCGGTCGAGGAACGACGACGACAACGACGACCGTCGGGAATACGCAGGGATGTACTCGTAACATGGAGGACCATGCCTCAGCGTTGTAAGAATTACCGTCAAGGAAGATATTACTGCATTATTTAATCGTGAAAGCATCATTCCTAGCTACCTGGCCAGAAAAGCCCAGTCCAATCGTTCGGGGACTGGTATGGGAAGGTAAACAAGCATATCCTCGTAACAGTAGCAAAGTCCAAGAATGCCAAAAAAATGTCCAGTCCAATACTGGTGGATATATGTATGCATCGCGTCGTGAAGATCTTGACTAGTTTTTGCGGAACCACCTGAAGAGATTCCTCCTGAAGAAGTAGTAAAGGCACTGTCGAGGAATACTATCAGCGCAAAGAAGTAAGGTGAGTAGGAGAGGGAAGGGCGCACTCCAATGAACCGAACCAACGAGATGCCGAAGGTCGAGTAGAGGATGATTGCGAAGTACGTGCTCTGCTTTTTCCGCAGATCTTGTTGGTCTACAGCTAGATCGGGATTTGGCACACCGTTAACGTTCTCAATCGCAATCGCCAGCGTGGCGTTCGTGAGCATCCAGACAGCGACCAGCCGCGTACGGAAGGTCTTGTTCTGGTCGTCCATATTCGGCTTTTCCGGCACCTCCTTCTTGTCAATCCGGGTAAGAGCCCGCGAGACGGTCTCCTTGAAGGCAGCGTCGACGTCTGCCTGGACCGCCGTCTTGTCCTCGACGACGGCTGCTTCCGCATCTTTTCCTTTCGAAGAAGATACGGATGGAAGGGCTTCTACTTTATCGCTCCCTTTCGTTCCCCACGACACGTCGTGAAGATTACAGAAGGCGTAAACGTTGAGGATGTTGGTGAAGCTGGGTGCGATGCACAGATATTGGAGGAAGCTCGAGAACATGTGCCATGGGTCGCGCTGCAACGATACACGAGTCGGAAAGAGGGACAAAGGTCAAGCATGGCACTTACGTATAAGAACGACGCCGTGAAATAGATGCCTGCAAAATTGAAAGAAATGTTAACATTGAGCTGACTTCAGTAACAAGGAAGAGCTCACCAAACGTTGATATCATAGCAGCAATCAAAGCACCAATAGGAGGCTCGAAGAAGGATGCAATGACTTCACCTGACGACTTTCCTTGCAGTTGGTTCGGAATGTCCTACAATGCCGACAATCAACGGTGATACAACCGCAAAAAAATACAAAACATACTGCGAATGACTTGACCGTGAGCCAGATAGAGCACACCAGAAGATAAACCGCAAGGAAGGCATAGACCCTGACAATTTATCAGAATCGTTGCATAAGAGAGAGCGGGAGATAACGGACCAGAACGTCGCAGCGTATGGTATTCTCTCTCCCTTCGGTCGATTACCCAATGCAAGAATGAACTGCAGGGCAAGGAAGGAGAGATAGATCCATCTGAAAGACAAGTTGACCCAGTGAGTCTAGCAATAGCAACCGGAGCACTGTGAGCAGATAGATCAGAAAAGAAAGGGACGGGATGTGCGTACGACAGTAGCCGTGCCGAAGAGATAGATGCCTTTGTCGGGAAGGAGGTCGATGATGATGCTGAATGTGAGCCATATGTTGGCGAGGGCAAACCAGGAGAATACAAGTTGGAAGAAGTTATACTATAAACGGTGAGGACTCGCCCTACATTCCATAAAAGGAACAAAACTAACCAGAGCCTGGATGTGAAGGAAGAACATGCGGATAACACCATGGCCAGACCGGTAGAAAGCGAAGAAGTGTACAAGCGAGTACTACAGCAAACGGTGAGATCAAGACGTAAAGGTATGGTCGAAATTATACGCACAACAGAGGCGGCGAATGAGCCGTTCAACCAGCGGCGGCGTTGGCCGATGAGTTCGACCGCTGTCTCCGGCACATCTGTTTCGGCCTTACTGGGTTTAACATAGGTCAAAGTCCAGCGATCATTGGCCTTCGCAACAAGTTCGAAACACAAGATGCGGTCCTCCGCTGCGGTGAAAAAATTAGTGTTGGGCGGTACCATAATTTGGATGCACGTACCCAAAAACATGTTCTTCGTGAAAATGTTCATGCCATAAATGCCCTTCTGGCCGAGACGGTCGGCCAATGAATGATCACCATGGAAGTACTGTTCCAGCGGCCGACCCGAGATAGCGCGGAATCGATAAGCTGAGAATGCACCAGGAAGAACGGACACGTAGCCAAAGCTACTTTCGAGAGGCTTGTCTAAAGTAAACTAGATCAGTGACATGAAGGACACATCACAATTAAACTTACCGAGAATGTTCGACATCTTGTACTCGAAGTTCTGAGCAGCAATAAGAGGGTTCAGGAGTTTCTTGCCCCCCTTGATCATGGCATGGATTTCACCTGGATATAACTGTCAGTCCTTAGTGGAGATGGAGGAATGATGAATGCTTGCCGCAGCATCCGCCAAGGTTGGGGTCATTGTAGAAAGCCTCCCAGAGATGGTAGATGGATTTGTGACCGGGTTTGGTACCAGCATCGATGAGGAGACAGATCTCAGGCTGTACGGATTGTCAGCCAAGGCCGACCACAGATACTTGTGATTCACTCACGTTGAGTATTTTCCCAATCGCGTTGAAGAGCCATCGATGGGAGTTGATCTTCTTTTGGTTCTTTGCCTTCAAAACCAAAATAATTTGGACTGGCACCAGATTGTTGGGGTCATTGGCTTGTGGAAGAACGAGTTGAGGTGTGGCGTCCACTGAGAGTTGAGTGGTGTACTGAAATGGTAAAATTGAGATGCTTCTCCGTCGATCAACTGAACAAAATGTACCTCAAAGATATGCCCCACGGTGTCCTTTCCATCGACTTGCTTCTTCATCACACCGTCTTGGTATACACCAGTGGTGGCCAAAATGTCAAGTACACTCTTGTCCATTGGTTCTAGTCCATCGACAATAAGGGCGACTGTGATCTTCTTCCAGCCTTCACTGCCTTCTTCCGCGTGGCGTCGCCAATATTTGGACTGCTTCGTACGGCAGATATCACGAATGTTAAGCATAACGCCATGAAGCGTGCGCGCATAAAGGGTCTTGTCTTCATTATACGACGTGACAGCAATAAGAATTTCCGTGTCGCGGTTGTATAACTTCTGGCGTAATGACCACCCATTGGCCTCCGTGAATTCGTCGGGGTCGCATGTGGCGGCAGTATACCGCATATGCCTGCGGAGTCGCGCGGTGTTATGACTTCACTCCTAAATAGGGTAACGGACAAAGACGGGACTTACGAGAATTCAGTCGTGTTAGTGGTCGTGTATCGTTGCTCGATAGCAGAGAAGACGGGAGTGGGGACTGCGTATTCCGCAATGAAGTTTCCGTTGGTGAGCTTGACCTTGCGAGTCACACCGCGCTTAATGGTTTGTCTCCTTCTCCACGCGCTTTCAATGCCGTTGGTGGATGTTGAGAGCACGGACTCGGGCCTTCCGGATGCGTATGGATCACCATAGGCGGATGGGTCCAGCGGTCTGAAAGAGATCAAACATAGGGCCGGCCATGAGGATACATCGACCTACGGAGGAGGATAAAAACCACCAGTGAAGTTTTGGCCGACGTTCAAAGGTTGCTTCTCGATGTAGTCTTCGTCTTCATACGCGTCGTGGCCTCCTCCAGCTCCCAGATCTATGTGACTGTCGTAGGGGCGAGGCATGGATGGAACTGGTTGTGAGAGTGGCTCCGGGTCGTCAAAGTGGGTCTGACGAGTGCGGTCAGCGAAGGGGTCGCCATAAGGCTCGTTCCTTGTGTTCTGGGAAGGGAGGGACGGTTTGTTGTCGTCCATGATGACGGTGTGCTGGACAGAGGTGGGTGTGACGGCCAACAGAGGTTTGGAGCAATTTATGATCGCTGGAAACGAAGTAGGGTGCAGGCGATGATGACATCACGTGAGGTCGCGCCTTTCCTGCGACTCGGAGGCCCACCGCCGCAGCACCGTAGCAATAGCGACAACGAAATAATAGCCTACAGGAATATAGTGCGCCTCCTCGCTCCATTCGCTGTGACTTCCCTCCTAAACTAAACTAAACTAAAGGGCCCTAATTCTGCAGCCGCCGGCCAAGCTTCGTTCGCCCTTGGCATTTGTATTGGCGCCCCACCGTCCCTGCCCCCAGATTCAGGTCCTGAGCAACCACCCAGACCTCGTACTCTCAGATCGAAGGGGAGCGCTGAGCAGAATTATTGTTCTGCACTTTCCCAAACTACTTGTCACTCGAACCTTTTTGCGGCTTTCAAGGTGGGTGCAAGGTGGGTGCACAAAACATTTTTATTGGCCCCGTCGACGTCACCGCAATATGAGATCTGCGTTGAGTTCGGCAAGTACTAGTAGCACATGGTCGGGATCAAGGCTATAGCAGTTACCGTCGCCGGACTCCCCAACCCCCACATAAATCTCATCTACTTGCTCTCGACCAGAAAAAGATGTCTACTCCGCCTGTTATCTTGTACCGGTAAGTTCATGACAACTAATTAGCTTCTCCAGTCGTGCTGAAGTGAGGGAGCACAGTTACGATGCTTCCCCCTTCTCCCACAAAATCGACAACGCCCTCACCGTGAAAGGAATCCCTCACGAGAAAGTCAATGTACGTGGAATTATCACTACCATTAAATATTGTTTGACCTCTCTGTAAGGTATCGCCTATGCTTCCCCGACCAGAGATTACCGATGCATTGGGCATAACCTACCGCCGCATACCCATTCTCGCCATCGGAAATGACGTGTATTGCGATACCAGGTGTGCAACAGGACCTCCTTACTGCCTACTTCCATGAAACTGGACGCTTTCCTGCAGCCTCATCACTTCGGTTCTCGAACGGCGCTTCCCTACCTCAAAAGGCTACCACTCGCTATTCCCTGCGAGGAAGAATGGGGGAAGTACAGACACCGGTTTAGTGAAGGCCATCTCAAAGTTCTACGCAGACAGCGTGCTTTTTGCACCTGCATCGAGCCTACTTCCGTGGGATAAAATTCCTGAACCTTTCCTGAAGGATAGAAGTGCAGTAAGTTTCTCGCTTCCTTTCTTGTTCTAAAAGAATTCTTATGCCAGTCCAATAGTTGCGTGGCTCTCCTCTCAACCCAAAAGCCATAGCTGCTGCCCGTCCACTCTCCGAAACCTTTCTTTCGAGTAATATGGTGAGTGTCAGTCGTTGTGTCAAGAACTGTTTGTTCACTTCCTCTTCAGCTCCTCATCGAGGAACAACTGAGCGACTCCCGCGACTGGCTATTCGATACAGAGTCGCCAAGCTTGGCCGATATTTCCATCCACTTCGTGTTCGCTTGGGCAAGGTCGTTCAAGGGAACAGAGGTCCTCTTCGATTCGAACAAAAATTCTCATACCGTAAAGGTAAGGACGTACTATTACACGAATAATTTATTGATCCCGATCCTGATTACAGTGGCTCGACCGCGTGAACGATTTCCTCAAGAAACAGCGAGCTTCCCAGAAGGCCCCCACCAAGCTCCACGGAGCTGACGCAGCGAGCAAGATCGTCGCAGGCAGTCACGAATCCTACGAAATCGTTGGTTTCGACGCGTTGGAGGCCTCTCGCCTCGGCGTCAAGCTCGGAGATACCGTCCAAGTTGCTCCAGAAGACACTGGTAAGTTGATCATAATCCAGTACTGCTCGTCGAGTCTCAAGGAATTGTACATAGGTCGAAACTATCCCACCGTCGGGAAACTGGTGGCCCTCAACCGGGAAGAGTTGGTTTTGGAAGTTCAAGGCAACAAGGGACTCATTCGGTGCCACTTCCCTCGTCTGGGTTTCTTCGTTAAGCAAGCTTCTGCGTCAGCTAAGCTGTGATAACTGGTTTCAAGGTGATGTAACTTGTAGTTGTGTGATTGTACTCGAGGGATTATATCCAGGGAGGTGAAAGTGGCAAATTCTGGGTTTCTCTTGACAGAGAAGGGAAGGGTAGTAACTTATTTCTCGTCTTTATTCCTCCGAGCGTATTGTCTAGGTTCTATGTCTATGGTCTAGTTTCTACTCCACCCTGATTGAAAAGGGGTCAGCTGCTGGGACCGTAGAGAGCTTTACACCTGTCTTCAAAAGCCTGGATCATCATCTTCGACACTCGCCCAAAGAACGCGCTGGAAACGCCGGCATGGAGGGGGTTGGCGAACTCATATGTCAGGTCGAAGGACACAAGCGTAGAGCTAATGAGAGCACTAGCTGAGCCGGCCGGTCTATGTGACTGGAAGCTCCACGTCGTCGACAGTGTCTTGAACAGAGGTGTAGAGGACGCCGCTACAGCCTGACACATAGAGCGCAAGATAGTTAGTTGCTTGATCAACGCAAACGGACTCATCAGTGAACGCACCTGGACCGATTTGAACGGGATGGACGTGACAACGCTCGTATAGCTTTCCGTAAAGTTCAGGAAGCCGACGGTCAGCTCCGCGTCCACAACAGTCTTCTCGCGCATCGCCTGCTCCAGGGCAGACCGATCAGTCCTGGAGCCTGTGCAGAACGGGATGAATTTCGGGTAGGATGCAACGTCCGCCACGACGGCATAGAGTTCCTTCTCCTTATAACTTGAGCAGGGTCAGCCGTTGGAGACGGTGGAAGTGCTGTGAGGATCCGTACGGGAAAAGGCGCTGCTCATGGTATGTTTGAGGCCTCGAGTCGAACGGAGAGAGAGGGGGCAGAGATGGTAGGGAAAATAAGGTCCGTCGCCGAAGGGCAGAGCCCGCAGAGTACGACAGCGGTCGTAGCCTGTAGTAAGAAAGCAACATGACATCACGATGGGCAAATTTAGCCGACAGTCTCCGGACAGTCAACTTGGCCGTTCTTTACTTACTGCACTTTTGCATCGCTCGACGAAACCGGCTGTTCTCAACAATTCAAGAGACATGTATTCACGCGACGAAACACGGGCATCATTCAAATGGTCAAACGCGTATACAGCACATAGTAACAACTCGATCAGACAGTTGGCATTTATCCAACAAATTCAGTCACCTCTGGGCAGTCGCGGGCAATCTAGGAAAGTCGTTACGACCAGTTCTTGAGCGGTAAACTGATCACTTACATGTCCCTCCTGCTGGCACTTGTAGCAGGTCTTGTTCTTATTGATGTTGGCAGCTGGCCCGGTTGGTGCGTTATCATGCGCAGTGGTCCCTGGAGCGGCAAGACAATCCCTTTCCAAAGTGCGTCAGCGGTACAGCGAAGGTCAGAAGAGACTCTTACCTTGCCAAATGGTTAGGACCACCGCAGCGATAACACTTAACAGGGGGCAAAGTTGAGGTATTCAGCGCGCGTCCCATGGCGGGAGCACGAGGAGCGAAGCCTCCTCCAACACCATTTTGGCAGTTTCTAGCGAAATGGCCAAAACGCCCGCAATTCTGAATATCTGGAGGTCAAAATGGGGTCCTTCGAAGATGCGTAAGGCATACGTAGCACTTCTGGTTACCAGCCTGCTGTTGAATGCGAAGACTTGGGCATTCCGCTAAAGCGCTATCAGTGGCGAACAGGCTCAACGGGGAGCGCAGCCTCACCTTGAATGTGTCCAACTCCGCCGCAGGAGTAGCACTGTTTCGCAGCGACGGTCCTCGGAGATGGACAAGCGGAGGATTCATGACCCGGTTGGCGACAGTTGTAGCAAAGACGCTGCTCAGAGGAGCAGTTCTCAGCAATATGCCCGACTGAACGGGTGTTATTCTGAGGCGAGAAAGGAGAGTACAGCCAACGCACGATTCCCGCACTTGAAACAGCCCTTCCTCGAAAATTGGTATGCCATATTTAACTTGTCCTGAACTTATCTCTGGGCGTGTTAGAGGATGGAAACATATGAATGGGGAAGACGATGCACCTCTCTTCTCCCACTACCCGCTGTCAACTATCCTCTGACAACTCTACCTCCTCCGACTTGGGAGAACGAAATGTGAGTTTGGTAAAAAGAGAAATCTGACGGAGTGATGTCGATGACAAGGGTCACGACCCTTGACGGGAATAGGCTCACATCAATGTCCTGCCCTAGAGATCAGTTACGTAACTGACATACTCAAAACGCATTCATCTTTCCTGACCGTGGCTGTCTCCGCGATGAAGCTTTCTTGAACCAATGAGCGCAACGAAACCTAAATGCAGACACCCCTCGACATATCAATTCTTTTCAAGATCCACCTGATGAGATGGGGGTTCGTGACAGTCTTATCGACAAAATCAAGCATATCGATGCAATTGCGCGAGAACCTGGATACTGGCTACAATGTGGACTACAGGGTATTGCATTATCGATTGACCGATGTAGAAATCCAAATAACCCCACCGGGCGACAAGGCATCGATTGCTGGGTGAGATAACACATATAAGGCGCTAAGGGTCAGTTCATCCTTTTCCAGGACCCATACCTCACCCTCCCTTACAAGACGGGAGTCTTCCTCTGTACGTTACTCTCTTTCATTTCATCTTCAGGGCCTGATCCTTCTCCAGATCGGACTCTACGCACCTTCCAGCGTCTAGGCGACCTTCGGACGCTCGCGTCCATCGCGCTTCTTGTTAGGATGAAAAGCAGCCTCCTTTGGGGTATGGTTATTTTTCTCTCTAAGCTTCGCAATGGTCTCTTGACTTCCTGGCGTATATTTATAGATGGGCTACTCTAGATCTGCCTCTTACGACGTTGTTCCACATCCTAACAACAAGCGACGTAACGAGCAACCGAAGCATGGCTGCACGTGTGGCAGGGGACGTTCGACCCATCGGCTTGAAGGTTATTTTTTCCTGCCGCGCGCGCTCTGCTACAGTGGCACGGAACCCCTGGCCACTGTTGCACACCGGAGGACAGATTAGATAGCTTCAAGCGCTTTCCTCTTTTGTACACCATCGCTACGCATTGAACCTTTGACCTCGACATTTTCTATTCTCTTGACATCGTCCGACGGCGCTTTCCAGCCTTTTAGCTATGTAGATAGTGGGTGGAGACGCCTGTGAGCATCTGCGTCCACTGTTAGTTCCAAGCGACGATTGCGCCATTGATGTTCGAAATGAAGAATGTCTAGATTGCGTTCACAAGCGCTTATTAGGATGAATGACGACACTTGGACTCGGAAGTCTATTTCATTCTCGCTCTCCGCTCTCTCAAGAACAACAACCCTCTCCCTCCCTTCCCTTGTGGTATGCAGGAACTCATCATGGCCTATTCTTGATATCTCTGGGCTTAGTCCGGTATCTGTCAGCCGGCGTGCCGGTTATCGTTGCCAAATTCCCAGCAGCTGTTCTGGGACCAACGTCTGAGTAATGCTTGATGCACCTCGGGGCTCAACAGGCTGTCTGCTATCTATTATCTGTCTTGCCCTTCTTGAACGAACTGCAGTATGAGCTCTGAAAAATTCATGGCTTTTGGGGACGCAATCGACCTTTCCCACCATCTCTCGACTTTATCGCGAAACAGGGTTGCCTCTCCACTGAAAGAGCTGCAGAAATACTGGGGACGGCCTGGTATCATTAGTCTTGCTGGGGGTTCGAATCTCTCGTTAACCTGCTGCAGACTATATTTTATTTATTGATAACTCTCTAGGATTGCCTAGCCCAGAATACTTTCCTTTCGACGCTGTCAAGGCAGATGGTCTGGTTCCTAACGCTTTCCCGGCAACAACTCCCCCTCGGGTGAAGGGGACCTTTTCCTGGCTTTGGAGTATCTTTTCTGCCTCCAAGGTCGCAACTACCCCGATTGTCATTCCTAAGTACCCTGAACACCCGAGCGACATCAATCTTGCAATGTATCTCCAGTACAGCACGGCTGAAGGGCAACCGCATTTACTAAAGGTCGTCACTGAACTTACCACCAAAGTCTATAAACCGGCGTATGCCAACTTCAAGACGATGCTTCATGCTGGAAACACAGACGGTTGGCTCAAAGCGGTCAACACACTCTGTAACGATGGGGAGGGGGTTTTAACTGACGAATGGACGTACCCGTCAGCGATTGCAAGCATGAAGCCGTACGGGGTAAATCCTGTCCCGGTGGCAATGGATGGTCAAGGTATGAGCAGCATCGCTCTTCGTGAGGTCCTCTCTTCGTGGGACGAGAAGGCTCGAGGAATGCCCAGGTAAGAGCAAACACTGCTTCAGAAGGCAAGGATTTCAATGATATTTTCGACAGACCCCATGTGATGTATATTGTCCCAGTCGGACAGAATCCAACAGGAGCGGTGAGCGCGACCATCTGCTTGAGACGCTCTTTGTGCTGAGATATGTGCGGCCTCGAGACCATGCTATCCGCCAGGAAGAGAGAAATTTATGACATCTGCGTAGAGTATGGTAAACATGCGTCTTTCCTCCTTCCTATCAAATTTGAATTTTCTTGGACCCTCTAGACATCATCATCGTCGAAGATGATCCGTATTACTTCCTGCAAGAAGGTCTCTATGTGTCCCCTTCTCGTCGGACGTCATACGGCACGGGTAAGGAACTTGGTGACGAAGAGTATATTAACAGCCTTGCCCCAAGCTTCTTGAGGTTAGTTTGCCTTGACAAGACAGCTTAAGCTTGACTTAATCTTCAACTTTGCTTCCAGATTCGATCATCAAGGGCGTGTAATAAGGCTTGATACCTTCTCAAAGGTCGGTAAATGATCCTCGCACACCGATGCTAGGTGCATTGACTTGTATACACAGACCATCGCCCCTGGATGCCGTTTGGGATGGTATACCTGCAATCCACTCTTCGCTGAGAGATTGTTGCGCCAAGCCGAGACCTCGACGCAGGCTCCCTGCGGATTTGGACAAGTAAGTCCGAGCGTATCCCTTCCAAACATATAAGCCTTACAAAATGCAGTCAATTGTTGCAAGCCTGTTGATCGATTGGCAATACAGCGGTTACTTGCGGTGGCTAAAGGGTACGTAGAAAAATATTCTGTATACTTGCTCGTTGACCCATGCATCGTTAGGCTTGGGCTCACAGTACAAGCTGCGAAGGGACTTCTTCATCGATTGTCTCGCTAGCAAGTTCCATTTGGAATTTGAGTCTCCTGTCTGTAATCAATTTACTGGAAGCGAGACGTACGTCGCTTACTCGAAACTATCCCATCACGGAGAGAAATTCGTGAAGAAGCCATTGTTTTCCTTCATGCCCCCTTCCTCCGGCATGTTCGTCTGGGTAGATCATTTCCATTTTATGGCTTGCCCGACTGGGATTGCTTATTGGAATGGTAGTTGCATTTTGATTTCGAAGGATATCCCAAGGTAGAAGAGCTTGGCCTCGAGACACTCGAGAGGAAACTCTGGATAGCGATGGCAGAGGGTGGCCTCCTCATTGGAGCAGGTATGCAATTTTGAACGGTAGCTTTGAAAGGGTGTTAACATCCCTTTAATAGGCAGCATATTTTCTGCCAACCCATCATACAAGGCTGATGGCACCATGGGGCATTTCCGTATCAGTTTCAGTAATGCAGAGGTGCGTTCTCCCCCTTCGGCAGTGAATTCATTGTATTGAAACTCCCCCGAGTTCGATGCCTTGGAGAAGGCCGTCGACATCATGGCTCAGGTTCTGGATAAATTCTATCAGGACCTATGATGGACTTCTGTCGACTTCATGTATATAGACTTATGATTATAAATGACCCAGCCTTACATGCTTATGATAACTAACACTATGGATCTCGCTGAAACATCTCGCAGTAGCCGGAAGTTATTGCGATTGGGCATCTTGGGCGAAGGTAGCCGCTACCAGCATGGGGAACACCAGGGTGGCATCGGCGAAAACCTAACAAAGCATAAATTGAAGAAAGAAAGAAAAGCGAGAACGTGTACTGCGTACCTTGACCGCTTCTGCACCAGCGCGTATTTTACCCCATGATACGGCTTCATCGGGCCTCGCGCCCGAATCAGAGCCGTCAAATTCCTGGCCAGTGTTCTGCGAAAGAGGTCTCAGACAGATGCACTTGCAATATATTTCCATCTTACTATGAAGACAGAGTAATCGGCGCCATTCCTCTGGGAGATTGTATGAGAACAAGATGGGGAAATCCACGGGGATACAGCTCACGATCAGCATTGCGTTTGCGATTTGGTGCTTGCAAACACCACCTCCGAGAACAATCATCCCGGCTTTGCGGGACTTCCTTGACATCTCATTGAGACTCCGGATGTCTTGGACAATGTCGAGGATAAGACCAGGGTTTCTGAAAGAATGAAAATATATCATGTCTCCAATGGACCCGTCTGTGAGTGCCGGACAGAATACAGGGATATCGTTCTGCATATAAGAGATAAGTTCGATGAAACGTTGAGCATGAAAATATTAATTCACTTTATATGCCCAGTAGTAGACAGACTCTTCATTATCTATTTCTTTGCCCAATCGTCGAATGAAAGAGCTGGGCGTCCAGACTTGGCCAGAAGATTTCTGTTCCGCCAGCATAGTATCCAGGATAGGAGTTAACCAGTCCTCGAACTTGCAGTAGTTGTCGTTTGGGACAACCAAATTTCCGATTCGGTTCATGCCCTTTTTCCGTAGTTCAGCTCCATCAAGATTGAAGTCTGCCAGATATGTCTTGCCCAGGCATTTGATAAAATCCTCTTCAATCCCTCCAGCTGTCGTGACAATGGCCGCCACGTGTCTATGCTTTGCAAGGTGCAAGATGACTTCTCGTAGCCCAGATGATATTAGATTGGAAGTGTAGCCAAGAAAGATGCTGCAACGCGTATCGGCGCGAACTCGAGGATCAAGGAACTCCTCTGCCTCGTTTGTGGAGACAGGCTCGTCAGAGAGACGCCATTTCCTCTGGATTCAGTTTAATTGAGAGTAGAGAAATCGAAGGTACCTTCCGTACCATTCGGTTTACGATGTGTATGGCCTTCCCCAGGCTATTTGCTTGAAACCCAATTCGTTCATAGCTGCTGAGAAAATCTTGCAGGCTGAGGTGTTTGTCGAGGTCTGGACCCTTAACGGACACAGCATTAAGAGGGACGGGATCTGAAGGTTGAAGGACGGCAGCAGCAGCTCCGTCTGGTACAGTTTGTTGAGACATGGATTGAGTTTGTTGAGAATTGTTGAGACATGGATTGAGAATGAAAAGATGATTTAGCAGGAAGCGGCCCGACAAGCATCCACCCTGAGCACACAAGGCCAAACATCACCCCTCTCTCCACCTGCATCGCAGGATGCCTCCCAATCTCAAGCTCAATGCCGTCGCGTTTGTCTCTCCTCAGAACCATCCCATACTGATAAGGACATTCAACAAGCAAGATGACAACACCATCAAGTACCACTACATCGCTCATACGAGCCTCGACGTTGTAGACGAACGCGGTTCGTTCTATTTTGAAGGCATTACTAGTTCCTCAAGACTGATATCCCGCGGGCAGTGGCAGCTGCGGGAAAATCTTGTGATTGCTACCTCGGTCTCTTATTCGCTATGGAAGAGGTCGCTGTATATGGCTATATAACGCCATTGAAAGTGAAAATCATCATCGCGCTGCCCTTGTCCGATTCGGTGGTCAAAGACACAGACATCACGACTGTAAGTTCATTGTCAGTTTTCCTGAATTGGAGCAACAAATTGACTTTCAAGGTTGAAGATTTTCAAAGCCCTTCATATGGCCTACTATTCCTCCGTTTCCAACCCCTTCCTCAAGCTGGACTGTTCCGGCGACGGCTCTAGCAACGAGCATTTTCCTCTTCTTGTGGTTGGGAGTCCAAAATGGAAGAGTTTCAAATCTCGTGTGGATGAAATCAGCAGGGTCGTTGGTAATACCGTTTCATCAAACTCGTAAAAGCCGCCAGTCTTTTCCGTGATCAGCTTACTGTGTGCCCGGTATCGTGGACTTTCTACAGATGGAAGGGCCCTCATCCTGAAACCCTTCTGTCCTGGAGCCCAGTTGACTTTTGACACATACCAAGATCCAAGTACTCCTCATTGACTTAGTCTGCTGAAGATAACTGCGTCTAGGACAGATACGGGGTAGACATCTCCATCTAACAGCGCAAGGACTTTTTCCTCCCTATTCCACCCTCAGATTCCAAGCACTGCTCGCTGGAGTTGTTCGAGATTTTCCTTTGTTTCTCGTGCCATCACCCTTACAATATTGTCCTCATCTGTAGACGAGATGTAACCAAGGGTGCTATTCACCCTCTTAAGAGTGGAAGGGGAAAACACGAGGCTTGTAACCGCATCGCCTTCGTCATGGGCGTTTTTCGTCGTTGACCGAATGAGGAGAGACAAGAAGTGAAGAGCTGCGCGCCGCAACGGCGGGAATTTCGGGTTCTTGGAGGTTGGGTCTAAATCCATGCTTGAAGGCAGTTGAGTCTCGTCTGATCCCTTCTCGTCCACCGTGCGGGCAAATCGGCTAGAGACGCCCTCGACCTGAAGCAGATCGATCAGTGCTTGACAAAGGTCCTCTACATAAGGGAGCATCGCCAGGGCATATGTGTCCACACAATCTCCAAGGAGTGACAGTGCGGATGTCCTTAGAGCTGTCGGTGCGGTGGATGTTCGAACAACCGTAAATAAAGGAGGAACAAGCATATCCACTAGAAACGCCAATGTCGTGAATACACGGAGCAGTCAATTGAACATTACACCTACCGTATATCCCCAAAGCACTTCCGCAGTGCCTGATGACTGAGCTCAACGCCTCTCCAATTCGCGTCCGAGTGTCAATGCCTTGCTGGGTGAGATTGTTGGACCCTAGTCCACCAAGCCCTTTCGTATAATCATGGACTAGTCGTCGCAAGATGTCTTTTCCATGCTTGTCAACAAGCACAGCGAGACCCCGCACTGCATTTAAAAATATGTAGGAGTCTTCATCTTGGACACACTCCAAGAAAATAGACAGAATAGAAGGAGCTAAGGCCTTGCTGATTTGATTGCCCTTGCCCCTTGGCGAACTCAAGATCTCCCGTAGTAACAAGAGGCCATGTGCGCGAACAGGAAGGATGGGATCCTGCAGCAACTTGAGCGCTCTTTGATACATTTCCCGATCGTCCTCTTCCGAAAGGTCGCCAGTGGCTGGGGAGGTGGATGTATTGGCGAGCCTCGCGGTTATAACGAGCCTTGCCACTCTTGCTAAGGGTCTTATGGCCGATGAGCCTTTGAGGGCCAAGGGTTCCAGGGTTGAAAAGATGTCGTTCAAGATCGGGTGGGTGCGGGCAGACAGCGTATCATCCGCTGTATAGAACATGTCAAGAGATGAACTGAAGTACAATTGTTGACTGACCTTCGAGAATAGATAGCAACAGAGTGATTGTGGTTTCTATTAGCTCGTCATCGGGACCTATGACTTCTGAGTCGGGTGCTTCATCATCGCTATCGCCCTCCAGAAGATCGTCATCAAGAAAAGAAGTATTCCCAGTGTCTGTCAACAATACGCAGGAAGATTGAAGCACATGTGAAATGAAGGTGAGTAAGTGGCCTGGCTTGCGAAGGATGTTTGACGTAGTTCCTTCAGACAAATGTTTCTGCATCTGGATAATGATTTGAAGCTTATGCAACACCCTTTCGACCTCGTCAATAAAGTACGCCATCAGAAAGGAAGTGGCACACCTCGAAGGATCTTCATTGACACGTCCTTTCATGTCACGGTAGCTTTCGAGAAGTCGGACGAAGATCAGGCTGGCCAGATCGCCGCGTTCAATCATTTTCAGAAATTCAACGAAATGAAGCGGGTCAGGGTAAAGGTCAAATAAATTTTGGTCGATATCTGCGAGTTGAACAACCTCTGCTGTTCCAGGATCTCCAGGCATGGAAAGAGCAGAAGCCGGTTTCTCTGTCCTTCAATAGTGTTTCAATGGAGCGGCTCTGAAAATAAGGTATGACTCACATAGAGGACTTCCAAAAATTGCCCTCGAGATCGAATTTCCATTCATTCTCCTTTCCTCCCTCAATGATTGACCAAAGAATTGGAGAGCCCTCAATTGGGTCGGTAATTTTACCCCAGGACTTCAACAATCCCATGACAGATTCTTTCAATTGTGGATCTGCAGTCTTGCACTGCTGCAGATCGAAAAATAGGAGATAAAGAGCAGGAACGACAGGCGACAGCATTCTAGATACAAATACAGGAGACGGCTCTGTGTTCGTGAGTAGCACCATCATCGAAGCTAGAGCTCTTTTTGGATTTAAAGAAGGCATGTCCGCTTCTTTTAGGGGTATCCCGACAGATTGAAGGAAGGGACCATGGAGGAGAGCAAGAACTGTCGATGATGCAATGGTATAATGTGGCCCTGCCTTCTCTGGGACAACAGCCCTATAGACTGTAAAGGCAGCTGCTCGAATGTAGGGAGTAGGGGCACCGCTTGTAAGCAATCCAATGACACGAGGAAATATAGCCCAATAGTATTCCTAGGGAAAATTGGAGCGGTTGAATCAGTGCTCTTTCCAGGAGGCGGCTAGTCTTGACTTACCTCGGGTTTCATGCTGGCGGGTACAGAATTTAGCGTTCGAGCAACGTGAATGAGCTTTTCTGGCCTCGCTTCATCTCCAGTAGTTTCTTGTACGGAGAATATGGTCGCACAGAGCCCTTGAACGCCATCAGGCCGGAGAAGTTGTTTGGTGAGAAGGGAAGTGCAAGCTTTGCGAGCATGCAGTGGGGGCGAAGGGGAAGTCGAGGATAGTATAACGCCTAAGGATGCTATCGTCTGTGCAGGAGAGAGTCTGTGCTGGACGTGAATTTGGGGTCATCTTCAAATGACATACGCTCACAGCCTCATCATTCTCATAACCATTGGTCTCAGCTCGTGGATAACGGGGGTTGACCCTGACGCGTGTACTTCTGGAAGCCATCCAAGAACGATAGCGGGAGTGAGCAAGTCCGCAACATGTCGTGCCAGGATTGTGGATGTGATTAATGTCTGAGAGATCCGTCCTTCAACTCCTTGAGGGAAGATGAGGGTGAATAGAGAAGTAGTGAGATTGGAGAGCGCTTGGTAATCTTCCGAATGAGAACCCAGGTCCACTATTTTTGATCCCCCTGCTGTTGGCCACGACAAAATGACACGACCGTACAACGGCTGTATACCCCACTTGAACACCAGCGATAGCAGCGTTCGTAGTTTTGCGAGATCACGAGTTCCGATGGGCGGAGGCTGGTTCAAATCTGCGTCATCACTGCCTTCTGCATCGAGTGGCTTCTGAACCCTCTGAAGCACGGAAAGGGCCTCTTTTGCAGTCAAAAGCTCGATGTCGCCAAGTTTCATGAGGTCTTCAACTTTATTGAAAGCATCATGATTGCCTCGGCGTGTGTAATACGCAGCAAGGCGTTTTTTGAGTACTGCTTCGATGTTGTTGGCGGAAGAATGATGCGAGGGCGACGTCTCAAGAAGTGCTACACCGTCCGCTATTGCAGCTGCAAGCTCTGAAGATGCTTCCGACATTTGAAAGAGTTTCAAGGATGTTTAAGCATCATAGGAAGCGGCATCGATTGGTAGAGTGTAAGACGATGGAATGGCGAAGAATGATCACTGGATTACGTGAGGTCACGTAAGAGTCCAACCTAGGCAGACTGCAATAGAGGTTATTCAATTGCAGTTCTGAGGGCTCCACAAATCCGTGAATCTGATTGGCTTGGGGCTTCCTTCAGCCAATGAGATTTGGGCGATTCTAGGAATATTCGAAGTGCAAATAACCTCTAATATCTTACTTATCAGATCCTTAGAGGGTCCACGCGGTGTAATAATATTATTATTATTATCAGTTGATGACAGTCGATCGAATCAACGATTAATTTCATATGGGAGCTTGGTCGCCCGTGAAATAGGTGTACAATTGTACATACTTAGGTAATCCCCCAATCCTTATCGCGCGAAGCTTCATCATGAACAGTGTCGAATTCGATTGTGAAGACAGCGAAAAGGAGAAGGGATGCAGAGTAAGGACCAAGCGTGTAGGGTAAGGATTCTCCCTTGATTCTCCCCCCTCCTCAACGACTGAATACTTGTAAAGCCCAGGTCCGGACTCAGAGAGCACTTAACATCAGACGCCATTTTAGTTGTTGACGGATACATTGGAAACGCCCTCGGTGACCTCTTCGATGGTATTGGTCTCAATGAGCTTCGTGATCTGCAGTCCTTTGTCAGCTTGGTCAATCAAGGTCGATCAGTAGGGTATACCTTGCCAATTGCGACCGTTCGTCCTAACGGAGAGTAAGTGTGCAACTCCTACGAAAGATCGTCGGATTTACCTTCGTCTCTCAGGGTGAATCGGCCAAGTTGCGGATAATCAGCGAACTTCTCAACGCAAACAGGTTGACTCGTCTCAATCAGGGCAACGATTTTCTGGCCTATTTTTCTGTTGTTAATCGTGGACGGAAATGAAGTACATAGAGTTCACCTTTCTTAGCAAATTGAGGAGGCTTCTTCGACTTGCGACCAGTTGCTTTGTCGAAATAATGGAGAAGGGCCTGAATGACACGAAAATGAGTTTGGGAAAGAAATTTGATGCGTGATTCACTGACCGGAAGCGTCACTTCTTCCGCAAGAGTATGAACGTGCATAACGGCAGTGTACCCGGCACAAATAATGTTCTTATGTTCCAAAATCGCCAGTTGGGCTTCGAATTGACGCACTGCGTGAATGGGTTTCGATGGGCTAGTAAGCACGAACCCAGGGCTAATGTCCTCATCGTCGATTCCACGAATTCGAATCCTGACGTTGTCGCCACATAAACCGCGGTCGACTTCCTCTTCCAGTTCGGTGTAGATGGCGGCGACTTCCACGGGAACTTTGTTGGGCATCAAGACCAAGCTATCCCCCTTCCGCATGTGTCCAGATTCAACTTTACCAACAATAATAGTGCCCATGTCTTTGTATTTTTCTGATATGGGCATCATGAGAGGCGCGTTGATTTTTCGGTCCACCATTGGCGTATAATCAAGATGTTCCAGGAACGATGGTCCGCTGTCATACCAATTGACCAGGATGAAGGCCAAGGCGACGGAATCACTCACTCATACCATGGACACACTGACTTTGGTACCCGGTCCTTGAGATTGAGTCCGGTATAACCAGAAACGGGAAGGAAAGTGACATCTGTCTTAGGGTTGAAACCTGCGGCCTTGACGAAGGGAGTGAGCTTGTCCTTGATCTCGTCGTAGCGAACCTTGTCCCAATTGACGGTTGGATCGTCCATTTTATTGATGGCGATGACGACCTTGGAGACACCTGCCGTCTTCACAAGCATGATATGTTCACGCGTTTGGCCACCACGTTCGAACCCAGTCTCGAACTCCCCCTTGCGGGCAGAGATGACCAAGATGGCAATATCGGCTTGAGCAGCACCTGATATCATGGATGGAACAAAGGTTTTATGACCGGGAGCATCCAAGATTGTATAGCGGCGCTGATCAGTCTCAAAGTACGCGCGTCCAACTTCCACGGTCTTGCCCTTCGATCTTTCTTGCGGTGTAGAGTCCAGCGCCCAGCTCAGATACCAGGTCTCTCGGCCGGCTTCCTTGGCTTCACGTTCATATTTCTCCATCGTTCGCTTATCGACCGTGCCAGTGATGAACAAGAGGTTGCCTCCCATAGTACTCTTGCCAGCATCGACATGACCGATAAATACAATATTCAGATGCTCCTTGACTATTGAAGCAAGATCAACGACGCGAATCAGGAAAATGTACTCCAGCACTTACTATTTCCGTAGAGATCTGCAAGAATTGCTTGATCAGCGACTGCCTTCACTTCCTGGGCAACCGAATTGGTATCGGTTTTCGCCTTCTCGGTCGAAAAAGATTTTGAAGGAGCAGACGTGTCCGCTTTGACCACCTTTACAGTAGAAGCAGGCTTAGGAGGATCCTGGGGGACTTTATGCGATTGAGTTGCTGGTGGTTGGGAAGGAGGAGCTGGAGGAGCGGGTTTGGAAGAGCCTCCGATGTTAAGAGATATGGTGGGAGGCGGCTTCGGAGCCTCAGTCTGTTCTGGCCGCTCGAGAGGCGGCGGCGGCGGTTGTGTCGGTGGGATGAATCGCTGACCTGGGACGAATGAGAAGGCACCAGGATTGAGTTTGCTCATAGTGGTCAGCAGCAAAGAGTAGTCAGATCAGTGATCGCTTTGCTCTTGTCCTGCTGAATTTATTGGGCCATCACCCTCCGAATCCTGCATTCGGCAACGGGGTACCAGTCATGCAGTGCTGTGTATGGCGTATGACCCCGTACGACGCATTGCCCCCCCTACTTACCCAAGGGTTATAGATAATGGGATCACCAGTGTCGCGACTCGCGCCGGCGTGCCATTGCTGATCTGATCACACAGCCATAAACGGCTCTGCCCACTGTGATGGGCCAGCTTGATCTCCTGTGACAATATCCTCCATGGTTGCTGAAGAACCCGACAGATATCTGGCCGTTCTCAAGGCTTCCTACGATTATACCCCACAGTCAGACGATGAGATTGCCATCAAGGAGGACCAGCTTCTCCTCCTGGTCGAGAAGGTTGACGAAGAGTGGGTTCTTCCGTCACCATCTGGCCTCATTCTGTACTTATTGTTGCATAGCTGGTGGAAGGTCAAGATCAAGGCCACCTCCCAAGAAGCAGACAGTCCTGTGGGACTAGTTCCAGCAGCATATGTGGAACAGGTTGGTCCACCCCGTCCCTCTAATACCTTGCGATGTGCAGCTCACACCGCTTTCCAAGGCCCAACATTCGTCTGTTGTCAAAGTTATATACGAATACGACGCTGCTGCCCCGGGAGAACTTTCCGTGAACGAAAATGACATATTGCTCGTATTCGATACCGAAGACGATTGGATTTTGGTTCAGAATAAGGAAGCGGGAAAGGCGGGCTATGTTCCAGGGAACTATGTCGAGGTTGTTGACGAGGAAGCACCACAAGCACCCCCACCTACAAGGATCATCGTGCCAGATTCTGTGAGATACATTGATCCCGACAATATCCTCTTGACTGACGTCCTTGCAGCCTCCACGCCCTACCAGCACTTACGTCGACCCGGCCGACCGGGTAGCATCCTCTAAAGTCACTGCCGATGATATTCAGACATGGTCGGTCTCCGAGATTGATAAGAAAGGAAAGAAGAAGAAGGGGACCCTGGGCGTTGGCAATGGTGCTGTTTTCTTCGCGAGTGAAGCCGACAAGGTGAGGGTTCCCGCCATACTAATATGTTTTGACCAATTCTATATTCGTTTCCAATTGTGAAGACTCCCGTTCAGAAGTGGCAAACAAAGGATGTTTCTAGTGTTTCCTCCGAGAAGTCCAAGCATGTTCGTATCGACATCGGCAGCTCCACCCCTATAACACTTCAATTCCACGCCGGCTCAAAGGAGAACGCGGACGCTATCATATCCAAATTGCAGACATCAAAAACTCTGTCATCATCCTCAGTTGAGGAAGGTCCTGCAAGGGTTGTTCCACCACCACCAGATGCAACTCCTCGTGAAGGGAAGAAGGCATCTGTCCATTTCTCACCAGCCTCTCCCGTTATTATACCTCCCTCCCATGAAGTGGAAGACGATGATGAACAATCAGACTCCGCTGACGAGCCTTATGCTGGTTCTGCCGCCTTAACAGGTCCAATAGCCACTGCCCTTTATGATTTTACCGCCGACGGCGAGGATGAACTTTCCGTGACTGAAGGCGAACGCTTGACTGTATTAGAGAAGGATAGTGACGAATGGTGGAAGTGTAGGAACTCTAAAGGTGCAGAAGGAGTTGTCCCCGCGTCATACCTCGAGGTAAGTCGCATCCGGCTGCGTGTGATAAATATCTGATTCATTACCCGGTAGGTTACTCCTACCACCAAGGGTGCTGCAGCTCGTGCTGAGGTTGTTGACTATGAAGCAGAAGCCAGAAAAGCACGAGAGCTTGAGCGACAACATGAAGCTGAGCGACTCCAGAAGGAGCACGAAGAACAAGAGCGCCAGGAGAAAGAAGCGGCAGCCACTCGCAAGTCAGAAGCACAGCGGAAGGCCAAGGAGGCTGCGCTTGCAGCAGAAGCAGAACGCCAAAGGAGGAAAGAGGCTGCCGCTTCACGAGTCTCGCCACCCCCGGCTGTGTATGTCCAATTGCCTCACAAAATAGCTCCTATCTAACCTTACAGAGCAGACGACCCCCCTCCCGCTCTGAACCTACGAAGTCGAGCCCAAGCGGTTCTTCAAAAGCGTCCACAGAGCTCAATCGTGAGTTAATGCGATTTCGTTGCCTCACCATCTCACCAGTTGTTTTTCAGGTCCTCCACCCGACCAGACGCGTATATGGCACGATCGCTCTGGCCAGTTCCGAGTTGAAGCAGCGTTCCTGGGCTTCAACAGCGGGAAGCTTAGATTGCATAAGGTCAACGGAGTCATTGTCGAGGTGCCTTCTGAAAAGATGTCTCTTGACGACATGCGATACGTGGAGAAGTTACTCGACAAACAGAAGCGTCCTTCTAATGCACCTCGTGTTTCTGACGACGATATACCTCTCGCTCTTGCCAAACCTCATACCCACAAAGTTCCGTCGCCCCCGAAAAAGGCCTCACAGATAGATTGGTTCGATTTCTTCCTGTCTGCTGGCTGTGATCTGGATGACTGCACACGGTATGCGGCGTCCTTCGAAAGAGACAAGATCGACGAAGCCATTCTGGGCGATATAACTGAAGGAACAATGAGGTCTTTAGGCTTGCGAGAAGGTGACATAATTCGCGTCAAGAAGGCAATAGAAAAGAGGAAACCGACAGACAACCTGCACAAGCCCAGTGCTCATATTCAGGAGCAGCTCCGCCGTGATGAGGAATTGGCCAGACAGTTGCAAGCTCAGGAGCAATCTGGAGGTTCTTCAAGAAGCCCAGCTCCGAATCTATTCGCAGGACCAGGTGGAGTGTTGAGGCCAAGACGTGGTCGTCCGCAACCCAGCAAGAGTCTCCCTCCTCCGTCTAACGTTGATATCAAGGCCATTTCTTCAGTTTCTGGCCAAATGCAACGTACTGGTTCGCCGCAAATTCAAAGTCCAGCTACTACTCTAAGCCCCTCGGTACCGGTACCTCCTCGACCTGATTCCGCTCCGCTGGCCAATGGTTTCGATGATGATGCCTGGACTAATCGGCCCAGTTCTACGAAGCCGGTGAAGGCCGCGTCCCCAGCCGCGACACCTCGAGCACCATCTGTCCCTCCAGCGCAACCACCTGCACCTGCAGTTCCGGTACCCACTCCTACAGTTACCGCCGCTGCTCCTCAGCCAACCCCGCCAACAGCCCCCGTAGCACAGACACCGACGGCCCCTAATCTCGCCAAGACTACTGAAGCTGACATATTTGAACAGCTTGCTCGGTTAAGTGAATTGCGAAAGGCTTCAACTCTGTCTCAACCTTTAAATCCTCTGCAAACTGTCAATATACCTCCCATTCCTGCTGGTTACAACGTCGGTATGGGGGTTGGTTCTTCACCTGTGCCTATGGGCAATTTTGTTGCCCAAACTCAACTATCACCACCGCCTCAACCTTACAGTGGTCCACGAGGACCTTTTGCCCCTGTACCAGCCAATCAGGGTCTACTGCAGCCTCTGATACCAACGCAAACAGGTTTCAGTGGGTTCATTCCCGCCAAACCCGCCACTAATCCATCTCCTTTCCAAAATAATCTTACACCTCCGTCCTTACAATCGCAACCAACAGGGTTTAATCCCCAGCCATTGATGTCGCAGCCCACAGGCGTGTTTGGCAACTTCAGTTCAGTCCCGTCTTTCCAGGGAGCTAATAGTGCGTTTGGTTCGATACAAAGCCGTAGGTCTTTCACCACTTTGCTGGGAAGGGCTGCATGTAGCTGACGGGCAACATAGAGCCTACGGGATTCAATCCCCCAATGAACCAGTCTCCGTTCGGCAATGGGCACCCGGTGGCATCACCACTGCCTCTCCCATCCAACCCCATTAGCAATACCTCTCCTGCCAATGTCTTTGCCCAAATGAAATCAGGTACCTTTGCTATTGAACCTCAAAACCCTCCCCTGGGCTCGAATGGAGGTAGGTGTCGATTACCCCTCTCTTACACGTCGTGACAAATTCCCAGGAATAAATGGTCAAGCGCCGGGCTGGGGGCAGTCGTATCAGGGCTACACTGGCTATTAAGCAGGTTTCGATATAATATATTTCCGTCTTCTATAAGTACCACCCAGGCATTCATACAATAAATAGCGTAGCGAGAGGTGAAAAGTCCTTCAAGACTCAAGGTTCAAAGTCCACGATACGTTTGACATAACCAACCCGCTCGAAGTATGTTTTGAGGGGTTGCCGAATTTCCATCGTGATCTCTCGTGAAAGGAGATCCGTGGCTAGTGGATAGATGACTGACAGGTATTGTGCGAACTGAACCTGCTGGTGAGAATGGTATCATCATCGACAGTTATATCGACTTACGTCTTGTCGGTCAAACTGACAATAGCCTTCTAGGATTTCAGCAACGACGGGAGTCCAAGCAAGAATGTTTTTGCTCTGAGTATCAGCTTTCAGCTTGTTGAAGTCTCGCAGGACTCCAACACCGAGTCTATTGGTATCTTGATAAGCACTGCAAGACAAAGAATGTGCAAGCGGCTTACGGGACGAGTCGCTCTGCGATCTGAGGACGCGCTGCCTGATGTTCAGGACGCATGTCGTGGTACATGCGTAGCAATACATGGACCAAAGTGGCGGCGCTACTTGACTCCTGCTTCAACAAGTTGGGAAGGTGCTTCATGAACCCTGAAAGGGTCGTCAAGACCGGAACCCTGTTGTTTTGTAGCACCGTCGTTTCTTACCTACTTTCCAGAGCCCCGTGCGGAGATCTTTATCCTCGTTGAAAGATCGAGCAAATTGATAGCTTTGATCAAGGACACTCATCATGCGCAATAATTGCGATGGAGGTATTGTATTGTAGATATCGTCGTTCCGAAGAAGATCGTTGGTGGTTTCGATAAGCAGGAGCTGCAGCACACATTTGACGATGATCTGCTTGAATATCCTACGGCGATCATTGAGGGATGTTCTTGCGTCGGGTTTGGGTTGTTCGCTGTTGGGAGACAAAGGTGCAGGAAGGATAGCCGTGCCATTGGCTTCTGCAAGAGAGATGAACATGAGAGATGGCATGGTAGCATAACATACGCATACCTGTGCTCGTGTCTGCCGTCTCCGACGAGCTGTCGATTTCAACTCGCAGGCTTTCATCGAACAGCTGATAGGGTGTGGTGGTCCGGAATAATCGGACGAAGGTTGTTGTTACCCTCTCCCATCGAGAGGGGCTCAGCTTGTTGACGTTGTTTTCAAGGAGTTGCTGCAGACAAGATGTACCAATGCGCGCCAGGGTATCGTTTTCTAGCTGGAGTTGAGTATGTCATCCTTGGCGCGAACGTTGCCGCATACCTTGACAGATGCATACGCAGAGCAAGTCTAGGAGACCATCCAGAAAGCGCTCTAAAATATCGAAGTAGAACGTATAAAGATCAATCAAATCACGTAGGGCCTGTATCATCGTTGTCGAGAGCCAAACACTCATATCTTCTTGAGTGCTGAAACGGGTCAGATCTTGGCTTGATTTCAAGACAGCAAATATGGGGAAAAGAAGTTCTTGACAGACGGTGTCCCAGAATTCAACAGGATAGGTGGCGCCATAAGTTTTGAGGGTCGAAAAGAGGGAGTCAAGAGCCCTGGAAAACATTTGAGATACGTGACAGCGATGAAGCAAGAGACATACAGTCGCCGAACTTCCAGATCTTCACCATTCATGATTATATCATAAAATCCAAATAAAACCGGGAACCAAAATCTGATCATGCTATCATCCATAGTGTGTTCTGGACTGAGATTTTCTGCCGCCAGGGCGCATTCAGGGCATTGGAGCATGACAGGTATGACTCCACGGAGCATAGCAATTGCCAATAAGCTGATTTTTTGATACTTGCTGACCTTGCAGAATTCGGTTATACAAACGGTAAGGTCTGCGAAGGCACCATATTGAACAATTGCTGAGAAGTGGTCTTTGTTCAGCCTTGTCACGATCTCGAAAGCCGAATTGGCAATACGTTCTGCTGATTGGTTAGAAGGTGTCATCATCTTTATGTTATTCACGAACCTGTTAAGACTCTCGATGCAGCCGAGAAAACACCAAACATTGTCCGCCAACCGGATCGCATATTCTGTGCGCGAGCTTGAATCATTTGTTGCAAACATTGTAAAACCTGGGCTCAAGAATCAGCAAGAATGTGAGTGTAAACAGCAAGGAAGGACAAACCAGGTCCCGGAGCTCTGGATTCTGATTATGTATCATGGTATACTCGAAAGGTTTCAAGAAGTCCTTCTGAAATTTGAAGTGAGGTAATTCCTCTTTCTCTAGGAAACGCATTGCGAGTTGACGGAGAGAATCTAAGGCAAAACTTGCAACATGCAGGTTGTTATGGCAGCAAACCTGTAGAGGGATCAGAGGGGAGGAACATGCAATGCATGGGTATTTACCAGGTTAAAGTGCTCTCCAAGGATGTCCCACAAGTTGGACCATTCCAAACGGATTCGGGTCATGTTGTAATAGGATATGTCAACCAGCTTTTGCAGACTGAATAATCGCGGGTGCTGTGACAGGCCAGAAGACTGAATTTCTTCCCAAGACACGTCACACAGGGCTTGGACAAAGTCCACAATCGCTGTCTGTGATAAAGAACTCACCCATCAGATCGATCAAAAAATAATAATTAAATGAGGCTTACACCAGATAGGAAATGACTGAGAGAGAAAACCATGTCGGCGGCCACAGTAATGTGAGTTGATCGGCTTTCGTTGGCCAATTCTTCGGTGGGAACTTTCCTTGAACGTCTAGGCAGGCGGGTGAATGATCTGGAAGGAACGAAGATGAAGTAAACCTACCCCTTCTTTCCCGCGTCGTTCATGTCCACGCCGCCGCTGATAAGCTGCATATGCTCGAGTTGGCTGACACAGGTCAGGACTTCGTGCCAGGAACCTTTGAGATTATTGCCTTCCGTTACAGCAACATCCAGAAGGGCTTTAATAGCTTCCATGTTCTTGATTTTCATTTCACCCAAATTATTGAGGAAAGTAAACTTGGCCAAAGTGGTGACGAATGCGTTTCGCTGGAGCTCCAGGTCAAAAAAGCAGACTATGCGGATGGCATTCTTGAAGCCCTCCAAGCAGAGTTCAACCACCTCCAAATCGTCTGTTTCTTGAAGTGGGCCAGATAAGCCTGCCAGGAACGGGATCCATGCCACCTCGAACATTGGCCGGACATGGACGAAGTGCGATGCGCTGAAAAATTGGTCTCCACCTTTGGAACCCTTCCGTTGCGTTCGCATCATTGTCCTGAAAAGAGCCTCGGAGACAATTAGTCGAACTGCTTGAAATGAAAGGCTAAACATACTTCTGTCTTGTTAGCCATGCCGTTCGACTGCATAACATAAGCCTCTTTCTGCAGATCTCTTCCAACACTGGCTAGTGCACTGGCAAGCCCTGGCCCTGCTGAGAGGTTTGCAATACCAGTTTCGACCTCGTCCTTCATCCGAATCTCATTGCTTACGATCTCATCATAGATAGTGGATAGCAAGTCCTCTGGGAGATCTTCTCCGTTGTTGATACCGCGATTGTTCTTCACGAAATCGGGCTTGGTCATACGTTTCTTTACTTGTGGATTGTGGGCGTCTGTGTTTAGCAGAATTACTGAATAAGCAAGTACGTAGCCGCACTCTAGAACCGTTGTGTGAGGACACCGCAACAAACAAGAACACATTACACACCAGCACTGGCGAAGGGCGTCTTGGAATTTCCAGCCATGTAGCGTTCGGCGAATTTCAACATAAAACGATCAATCTTCTGTGCCTCCCCTGGGAGTCGGAAAGATTGGAGGAACAGCCTCAGAGCATCAACGAATGGCAAATCTCGGAATTCCAGTTGATCCACGAACGCGTGCATGATGGCAACATTTTCATCATCACTGTCTTGTCATCAGCTTTCCGCGACAAGGAATAAAACCAAAGATGTACCCTTCACCCAGGTATTCTCCAATCATGGCCTTGCTAAGCCCATCAGTATTTTGAAGGAAAGCGGCAATGTCGAGGGGTGCGTTGCTTGGAATGAACCCTGTCTCGATCAAGAATTGGATTCCCTGGTGCAGTCTTCAACACTTGGTAGTCGGGCACAACACTGTTTGACTTACGCGTTTAGGCTTGTAGTTGAATTTCTTGATACCCTCTAACAATGTGGTCTTTTTCTGTTTGGCGTTCTCGAACCGAGTGGGATCGTCGACAATATCCGGTGTCGCCTGCCTGAAGGTCTCCACACTCCCACCGCTGACAGAAAGGCGCTCGAGTTTAGTCTCTGGCGTGGTGGGGTCCTGTTTGGCGTCTTCCATCTGCGAGCGAGCGGAAAGGGGAGGGACGACAGCTTCATCTGCACCTTTACCAGAATTCGCCGAAGTTCCCCAGGTCACGAGAGATCTCAAAACGGACACCAGGCACTCAAGTCCTTGTCGACGCAATTGACTCTCGGAGAGGCCCATCGTTGATGTGTCCATGGTGCCCGGAACCGACAATCCAGTAACGTTCCAAGCAACTGGCGCATTCGGTTGGTTCTTCGGCGTTGGACTTAAGGCAGGGCTTGGTGGTTCCGGTCCTCGCTGGTGGCTGGCTGATGACGATGCCGTCCCGAACTTGGAGATAATGTTCATGAGGCTAAGAGACGAACAATAAATCAAGTCTGCGGCGGTCCCTCAATATCCATAGAACTCACTGCTCATAGATATTGTCCGCCGCGTCACTATCACAGTCATAATTAAGATACAACTCCACAAGGGCTTGCGGATCTTGACAGAGTCTCGACATCATGCCAAGGATGACAGCCTTTTGCTTCAGTGTTGAAGTCCTCATTTCTAGGATTGGAATAAAAATTTCATGAAGAAGAACCTCAATTTCTTTCTAAAACAAGAGGATGATTAATAACAAGACGTCCTTGTAATGATTGTGAAAGCACCTTCAATCTCGTTCGCATTCCAGCAAGAACACGCCAGAAAATTTCAACGCTCACTTCGAATACTTGAGGAACAGGGCTGACGGCATTTCTACTAAGACACAAACAGAGATACTGGTTTATGGCCTGGACAAAACTTGTCGCCTCGTGTGTTGTACTGGAATATATAATCGCGGCTGGATCCACGAATAGGGGCATATGCGAGTTCAGGACAGTCAAGACGAGTTGCAGAGACAGAAGTTTGGAACGCATAGAATGGGATTTAAGGTCCCGCTCACTACACGATCCATTAATTTGTCTGACAAGAATGGGCTGAGAAATCTGCGAACCTTTCGGTGTTCAGAGGTTTCATCGTCAACTTGCATAGCGCCCGGAAAACCAAGAACGCATCCTTCACGAAAAGATCGTCGAGGGTCAGTTGGTGAACATCGTGACTAATTTCTGGCAGAGAGTCCAGAGGGTTGCTTGCTTCGAAACTCTGCCTTTCGAAGGTGGCAACGGATAAGCGGGAACAATGGGACCAAAACAATACCACGTACAATGTCAACGGTTTATCTGGCTTGCTTTCTGTCTTCTCAGAATTTTGATCCCCGTTCATCGTAGCCTCGTCATCAGGCAGGTCTGGTTGTGAGTGAGAAAATGATGCTCGGGACGGGGAAGGTTGATTCGCTAGGTCTCCCTGACTTGAAGACGTCTCTGGAGAAGATTTCGCAGCAGTGCCTCTTCTGCAGCGAGTGAAGACATGATGCACCATTTGTGTGAGACCCCCTTGCGCCACCATTTGGTTCACAGGATCTGTGCTGAGGAGGAAAATGTTGTATACTGTCCGAACAGATTTGAGAAGGGATGAATGGTGAACCAGGATAGTAGAGGACAGGACCAGGGAAAGTAGCGCTTTCACAATCTGCAAGGAAACTGCGTCGGGTGTGGTTTCTGTATGACACGACGTTATTGTATGGGCAACTATGTCGACGAGGGAGGGAAGTGGTATGGATGCTTGAGAAGAGCCATGGGTTGAATTTCTTCCGGCGGGCTGCGGTGAAGGTGGGGGTGAAGGCAAAGCACGAATACTTGTGCCGTCGTCTTCGAAGAAAGAGTACGATACGAGTTTCGAAATACAATCTAAACTTGCAATCATAAGCTTCTCGTTGCGAGTCTCGCAAGCCAGCCTAAGAGGTTCAAAGATTTCGCGTGGTCGGTCACCGCCTTGGTTGGATCGAATGAGCTCGAGTGCTCGTTGTGTGCTGTCGCGCAGTGGAGTAGACCGACGAGCTTCCTTGGATGCCGCAATCGTTTCTAGAGCCGTCGTGATCAATACCACAGAGACATTGTTTCCTTTCGACATCGTCATTGAGCGTTTGTGCGTGCTTGCAGAGCCGCTCGCAACGGAGGGCGACGGTGACTGCACATGAGAGTCACGTCGGTCATCATGAGACAACCTGCTGCTTGACGGGGTCGAGGGTTGCATAAGGCCTTCGTCTGACCTTTCCTCGACCTTGGGAGGGATTGGAGGGGCTGCAGGGGATTCATCCGTCTCGTTTGCATGGCCGTTTGTTGGTTGTGGCGTTAGGCTAGAGGTTTCAGGATCTTGTTCGCTACTTCCCTCCACATTATGATCGGGGATGGCTCCCCCCTTCATATTGCTGTCTTCGTGAATCGGTGTCTCGTTAAGGGAAGGGGTTTCAATGTTGTCGTGGGACGCGTCCGTATCGAATGCAAGGACTGCTGGCGTTGAGTCACTTGACTGTATCTTGTTACCTTCCATTCGAGCAGCAATGCTGGAGTCGGATGTTCTTCCGGGAAGAGTCCGCAGTGGAGAGGAGGGCACACGGTATTCAGGCCGACGAAGCTAAAAGTTGTCAACAAATGATGCGGAACCGCTTTCGAGGTTTGCAGAAAATACTCCCAATTATGGAAGCGGGTAACCGGGCCGCCGATCACTCAAGAAACTCGGTCGAAATTTGTCCGAATGTGGGGTCGAGAGACACGATTAATTGTGCATTACTGACTCTACAATAAACCTCTTTGACATTAAATGGACGCAACGCAAGAAAACACAGTCAGGTCTTGCTGACAGGAATGATAGCCTAATCGTCGACGATGAGAGAACGTCAGGATTGACGAACAACTGCAGCTCGGAATCTGGAAACGTACCGCCTTGGTTATCTCATAAATCCTACGCTGACCCGCGAAAAGAATGGCGGCTGTTAAAACACTCTGAACTACCTTGCTTCCAATGCCTTTATAAAGGCCTTCGACTCCCTCTTCCTTCAGGATGGTAAGCAAACCATCCATCGAGGACTTGTACTTCAAGGCATTAGCTGAACCAGCCTGCAGTCGACTCTTGACGACGCTAGAATAAAGCCCGATGAGCCAAGGCCAAGATTATGGTACAGGGACGCACATGTAGGGGTACGTAGCACTGGTAGCGACTATACCGGATCAACGGAAATCCTCGTGTTTAAACTAGAAAAATACTCACTGAGCTTGGAAAAAGCTCCAAGGAAGAAGAAATCCAGATCAGACAGCACAGCAACCGCGGTGGCTGCTGCTCCAGCAGCGCGTAATTTGGCAGTACGTCTCTGGATCAAAAAATTCTTCAACTGCTCAAAGGCAGTGTATTGAATGATAGGATTGATGACGAGAACCAAGGCCGGTCCTATTCCACGCCAGAACGCCCTGTAAATCACAGAGTTAGTTAAATGAAATGCAACGCACAAAAGCTGGAATGGCGCACCCGATGCCGTCTTTAGCAAGGATGCTCTGCACAGTCTCGAGAAAACCGAGTTTTCCTGAGACGGGTGGCTGTCTGTCTGACCCCATTGTTCTAACGGCTTGAGATGTTTGCACCACCCATATTGGGTTGCTGATCAAGGTTGTTGCAGAGCCTAGGGAACGATATTAGGTTCTGACATGCACCAGGAAGAGTGGAAAACGCTTTACCCGCGACCATCCCCGTGAGCATCGATTCGACGGTGCTGAGAGCCTTACTTCCTGACCTGGAGCGAAGGATAGCCTCCCGAGAACGCTCGTAAAAGTAATAGTAAACGCTGAACAACGTTCATTGGATTGCGCAAAGCAGTGGGAAGGCTAGGCGCACCCGTTGGTGATCGCAATCCCGAGTAGACTTGAGTTCAAGCCACTGTACAGGCCCAATATCCCTTCGCGCTTAATGATGTCGAGGGCGGCCTGATAGGTGGACTAGAGGTGGACTTGATTCGAACTTGGTCCTAATGACAGCCAGAGCGCAACGACTGACCTTCTGCTCGTTCTTGGTCTCTACAGCCGCCCGAGTGGAGATGAAGATCAAGGGACTGGAAACAGGTGAGATCACATCGAAGTATTTAGTGGTATGAAACAAACTATGTTGCAGTCATTGCGACAATCCCCCCTGCGGCGCCAGCAATGGCATGAATAGCTGAGTCGCTCATGATACAGACGTTTGAGGGTTGAAAGAAACGGAAGGAGAAACGAAACCGATTCGTGCAAGGGCAGCTGGACTCATTTATGGTCGGCTATTCGGTGAAAGAAGTGAGAGCAACGTCGAGCGGACCAATCACATGTCTCTTCTTGTCTCTTGTCCGTTCCGAACGCTTCTTCACAAACAGCCAACCCCACGGCATTCTTCAGCTGCCAGCGACCACTCCCGCAAGCCGAAGAATCGAAGAGAATTATTAGATTTGTAAATTTGACAGCCCTCCGAAAATATAATATACATGCCCGGTAATGGAGAGAAGGATATATGTGTAACCACTATGCAGTGTCCCCCAACTCCTTTAGCATCGCCTTCAATTCTTCAACATCTTTGACCAACCCATTAGAGCTTCCTGAACCTTCGGCTTTGACACCCCCACCAGAGTAGACGCCGCCATCCGATAATGTTGATTTTCCATCATCAAGCTGGAGCCATTCGTCAAGCTGCGCGGAAATAGAGCGTGCCTTCAAGCGGAAGTGTGTTGAGATAATGTCAGCGAATGGCTCAGGGGGTGCTTTCAGGTTTCCAAGCATCTACTCTCCTCGTAAGTCCCCGACAATTGCAATCAGGTAGAATGTACAGTACTTACCGCCGTCTTGACGACCATGCGGCGCACGTTTGCAGAGTCTGCGCGGTCAGCAGCAGTGTTAAGTAATAGATGGTAGCGTACGAAGACGAGTACGCACAAGCTTTGGATTGAGAGGTCCCGCTGCAACCAGACCATGCAGGTTCGTTGAGGTAAGGCTCATCACAAAGAATCATGGATTGAATGGATATGAGAACCTGGGGCGACATCAGTCAGAAGGTATGTCGATACAAACAAATAAACCCACTTGAAGCAGTGTCGACTTTCCTGAAACCCATCCAGGACCTTGCCAAGTCCCCAGCAGAGACAGACAGACTTTGCCATCCTGAAAATCTCATAAAATTCTGAGATCAGGGGAACCAATACCTACATACCGCGTACAGATTGGGGTTGAAACGGAATTTGCCCCCGTTGGTCTGCCGGGAATAAGCATCGACTTGAATTTAGTAGTAAAGGGACTGACCGTCATGTATTTTACACTCGGTGGTGATTGATTATAGCTTGGACCGAGGAAAATGTCGAATAAGAAGCTGCATTGTATATGTCAAATGCAATCTTTAATCTTTGCGAAAGGGCATGATCTTACCACCCATTGTGGTAGCTGGAAGGAATATGTGCTCAACAACTTGAAAGAATGCAAAGCAAGAGTCTCTAACTTACGGAGTTCCTTCAGGGCCAGTGATCAATGCCTTGATCACGTCCACCCGCGTTTCGTCAACTCTTAGGAAAATTGACGACCCCCAGGACACAGGCAAATTGGTGGTCAAGATTGCAAGCTACGACTGCGTAAATATCAGTCTCGCGTCCAACATAAATACGCGTACCTCCTTTGCAATGGCAAGTGATCGTTTGGGAATGTCGGAGTTCGCTAGCATTCGAGCCTCGTTGTCGTAGAAAAATTTGTAATGTGGTGTAGGGTCTGTTTCGTCAACTCCTGCTGCTGGAAGAATCGTAAGATCGCAGTATTCGAAGCGAACGTTTGTGGCCCAATCGAGGTACACTTTCTGGACTGATTCGTCTGACGCCCCTGCTCCGACACGGTATTCAGTTGTAGATGAGGATGCTATTTTCGGAAGGGACGCATGTAGACGGTCAACGAAAGCGTCCCCTTTCGTGTCGCGCAAGGAACGGTCGATAGCTTTGACAGTTGCAAGTATGCGTCGGCAGAAACGAATAAGCTTCTGATTTTCGTCAGATACCGATGTCGCAGTATGTTCCTCTACCTTCTCCCTCATGTCAACAGTCATGCGCTTCTGCTCCTCTGTGAGTTCATCTGGAACGACCTCAGGTACCTTGTGACCCTCTAGTCCTTTCAAAGCAGCTTGGGCTTGGATAGCAATGCCTTCCAGTAATTCCCGAGGTCCCGAACTTCCTTCATATACAATGGTTCGTTCCCGAACTTGAGGATTCTTAGCGCTAACTGCTTTTACTAAAGCAACTACCATGATAGGCATCGCCATCATGCTCGCCAAGGCTTCATGGTTAGATATTGTCTGCGAAGGACGGTTGTCAACGTCTTCAAGAGGTGAGGTCAAAAGCGATACCTCAAGCCATTCTAGCAGCTCAAAATAGATGATCGAGCGCTCTGACATATCTGCCAGCGAATCGTTCCTCAGGAGGATACTACAGATATGATTGAAGCGTCGTCGAAGGTGCGCCAAAGTAGTTGGGTGCACAAGGTAGTCACTGGTTCGACCTCCGCCTTCTCTGTTGAGATTGGGAAGATACACACGTATCGCACTTAAAAGCTTTCCGAGCCTTTCGTCCTTCGCACGTTGGGCAGCGAGTGCTTTCACTTGCCCAGAGTTCTATGAGATGGGTAATGTTGGGCGCGGATGTATGCCAAGAATCCTTGAAGCACACTCACATCCTCTGTAGCGTCACCGTCATAGCCTATGCCACCCTTTGCCTTCTTTCCTGCATGCGGGTAGTAGACATTTTCATCGTCAACTTCATGGTCTATGCCGGTTTTCCGCCGCTTACTATTTCGTGTCGATACATCATTTGTATCAGCTTGCTCAGGGCTCTGTTCATTGAATGATTGCTCGAGCATTGTCAACCCGACGCCTAAAATCACTCCTTGAAGATTCGAGCAATGAAAGAGGGGATCCTCTCTTGTAGACGCGTATTTCTCCTGATCTGCAGACACAGGTTCACCGCAGGCAAGGCAGACTTTGGAATGACAACGAGGACAGATCTTGACAACGGAGTTCCGGAGTCGAGAAATGTAGGTTGAAAAGTCTGGCTAAGAAAATGATCAACCCCCACTGTACTTGGAAAAAATTGATATCGTACATGTAGGGCAAAGAAGTTGCCTTTCGAGCGAGGGATTGATGCCCCACACTCTTGGGGGCAGGGAGTGTTAGGTGTGCTCAACTGAGAGTAGAGACTGAACAAAAAGCTTTGCTCTCCGCCTTCTGGGCACCCTTTCATCCATTGGCCTTGTGTCATCAGAGAAACTGTGTCGTTTGTTTCAGTGACGATTGTTTCCGGATATTCTTCAACCTCTATGACCTCTTCCTTTCGATCTTTGGAAAAGAAGATGCCTGAGCAAAACATTTCCGTTAGGGTTCCAGGTGCAGAGATCAAGAAATATAATACCAGTATATGGATCGACGTTGACATGCGCAGCCGTACTGGCGTTGGTGCCACTCATCTCGAAGTCCGAGTCGTAATCTACATAATCTCCTGCGTCTGAAAATGTAGTAGGTGAGACCCCGTTTCCGAAAGATATAAGCACCGATAAACACCATCGTCATCATCATCTTGTTCCCCATCTTCTGGGCCCATATCCTCATCCTCATCGTCTTCAGGTGTCTGTGGTATGAAAACTCAGTCATCCGCAATGGCTTGACAGAGTTAGACTAACTGGAGGCCTTCGGATCGACTTTCGAGAGCTCGTCTCCATTTCTGTATCGTCGCCCTTTATGTGATCAAATTTCCCTTCGAAGAATCGTTCGGCCGCTTGCATGACATCTTTGTACTGCTTCAACGCAGCACGCGCCTGGGCAGGTGTCGCACCCTGTGGGCTTGTTACATCTCTCGGTTCACAAGAGGATCCTCGGATTGCGTACCATCTCAACCAGCTGTTGCACTTCAGCATCTGACATCTCCACGCGCGAGAGAAGCCACTTAGTTTGCAGAGAATTCGTGAACCCGCCAACGCGCGGAAAATGGGGAGAAAGGCAAAGAGTCTTGTTCAAAGCGGGTTCAAAAGTACTAATTTAAGTCACCTTGGGGAATGTTTACATAAGCTGCAATGCGGCAAAACTCCGGCAGACAGTGATACTGAATGGTATAATGTCATGGGACGACGCAGATATATTGCTGGTCGAAGGACCATAGGACATCACGTATACGAGAGCAAATACAGAAGAAGATAATGGCGAATAACAATAAATTGAGCAGGGTAAATAATGAAAATCGAGGACCTGCGATGAGACTGGGGTAGCCTGAGAAGAACGGTAGGTCGAAAGAATCCATAATGAAGCATAAATCGTACAAATTAGTCGCACACGCTCTATAGCCACGGTTTTGAACAGGTTCACAGGCACAGAACAAGAAACCCAGATGGAAGAAGTAGAATGAAAATCAAAGAACCTTTCACTTTCTGGGCGGTGGGACACTCTCTCGATCAAATCCAAGAGGATAGGAGGACAGATCACTTGTCAGTGCCAGGGTATCGAGACTGGCGCGTTGCTTTCCATTTGCACGGAATGATGTTGGTGGGGCACCGTGATCAGTCGTAGGTTCAGACTCGATTTGGAATGGGAAGGAACCCAGCCCTGACGATGCTGTAGACAACTGGGAACCAGTTGATAGCCCCAAGACACGCCTATTGGGAGGTGCAGGAAGAACTCCGTCGTCGTCTTGAGAGCTAAAGGTCGTCTTGTTGGGCTCAGCGCTGAACGATTGGTGGGTGAGCGGAGATGGAGGAGCAACAACGAAAGTGTGTTGATGCAATGGCGATGTTGAAGAATTGGTGAACGATTGTTGGCCCAGTGGTGACACCGGAGGGGTCCTTATCGGTCGGTCGGAGATGGGTGAAGGAGGCACGAATGGGAACGACTCCAAAATGGAATCGGCACGCGTAGACGTTGCCGATAGCACAGAGGAGCCCGAAACTCTTCTTCTATCAAGGCCCTGGGCTTGGGCTTGGGCTTGGGCGTGAGCAAGAGCGCGTTGCTGCTGTTCTTGAAGAGTCCCGACAGTACCGGGTGGCGTGACTAATCGACCCATCGTCGTCCTGTAGGAGTTTGCACTCCCTGAGGTCTTCGGCCCACTCAGACCAACATTGACACGTGTTGCACTAGCAATGTCAACGACAGAACCTGCTTGTGTACTCATGCTGGAAGGGCGACTCTGATCATTGAATCGCGACCAGGGTACAGGCGGGTTCTCAGCTACCCAGTTGCTCGCAGCCGATTCACGATTTAGCTGATCTTGCTTGAAGGTTGTATCTGAAGGTGAGGGCGAAGCCGCATAACTAGCGTGCGTAGAACTGTGTTCGTCCGAGAAAGGATCGTTCGTTCCGCGGCTTTCGTCCGTTTCTTTCACTATATCGTCGGGCCCAAACGACGTCGAAGCCAGCGGAGACTTGCCAATCGGCCGTACGTATGCAGGTGGTTTCCCATTATCAGAGGCAGATGACGGATTGAGTGAACCGGCACTCGCGTTGATAACTTCCGCCTTGACAACACCGACAACTTGGCGGACTGCTCCCCTGGTCGGCGTCATTATCATTGGCGCCTCGTTCAAGAAGTCACTGGAATAACTGGCGCTCGACATGTATGAGTTCCTAGAAGACACGCCAGATACTCCAGAGCGGGTGGATTGCGAATACCCATTTGCAGCGCGCAGGTTGTCGTGGGAAACATTAACGTGATCGAGATTGAGATTGAGATCAGGCGAACGAGCTGGTCGAACTGGGAAGGTTGGTGTGGGTGCAGGAAGGGTATGGGAGTCAATGCGGGTCAAGGATGCATGGTGGGAATCAGGAGGGACAAGAGCGATGGGTAT
Organism: Cyclocybe aegerita; assembly: GCA_902728275.1. NCBI lineage: Eukaryota > Fungi > Basidiomycota > Agaricomycetes > Agaricales > Hemipholiotaceae > Cyclocybe > Cyclocybe aegerita. Next base: position 334,498 of record CACVBS010000028.1, read on the forward strand.
AACATTAGTTCCCTCTGTTCCCGCTGTCTGGATGGAATTTGTGTCGTCGAAGGGGTTTAAATGGGGCCCATCCCGAGATGGATTGAAGCCCGATGGCGCATGAGAGGACGAAGCCTGCGAATGAGGGTCGAGATCGATGGTGATGTTGGACGCTGAAGAATAGACCCTGATGGTACTGAGTTCCGATGGGGGTTTCTCTGTAGGGTCTGGCCGGTTGAGGACAGTCTCTGCAGCAGCAGGAATGTCTCCCTTGACGTCGCGGGCATTCGCAAGGGTTTTACGGACGATCGACCGCCTTCTATATCGAAGGAATAGAGCGATGGCGAAGGCGAAGAAGACGATAGCACCGACGACGCCGCCAGCAAGAGCGCCCTTGCTGACACCCCCACTGGAACTACTTGAGCTGCCTGACAGAGGGATGCATTCGTTGCGGAAGCAGGAATTGCAGACTCTGCGATTGTAACCATGAGGTCAGCTTCGACGTGCCTTGGTAGTTGGACGCACCTGTTGATTCGGACACACTGTTCGTTCGCAGCACAAGCACAGGGTGGGGGGTCTGCACAGTCCATGCAGTTGTCTGTTTGACGGGGCAAAAGGGCGTCGGCTACCATGGCTGAGTTGGAAATGAGTGTGGCGTTGAGTTGGACACGGACAGGACGACGGGGAAGTGGAGCACTGGAGCACTAGCGTCGTGTCGGGAAGGAAGGGGGCGAAGAAGAGACTCTAGGGACAGGCTGTGTTGCGAGGGTGCGCGTGGGAAATCACGGCATCGCCCAGCTGTTCTCCCCAATCTCCATGTGCACGCGCCGCCATGCCCTGAAAAATGTCTTCCATCGCCGTTGCGAACCTCACCTATTGTCACAACCTCTTCTCCCCTCCGTCCCTTGTCGATGTCGATATCGCCCTCCCGCCAGGCTCAAGGACTATTCTCATAGGTGCCAACGGAGGTTTGACACCATCTTGCCATCTGCAGCCTGCGCTCTAATCTGTCTGACGCCCAGCTGGAAAATCAACCCTACTCCAACTTCTTGCTGGGAAGAAGCTCGTTACTGCAGTAGGTGCCGATGTCCGCATCAGCGGCCGAGATGTATTTCGAGACTCGCCGCCCGGAGTCACCTTCTTGGGGACAGAATGGTCCGTCCTTAAGTTCTGCACTAGACGACTGTCATATCCCTATTCACCCGCCGCTCCTTCAGGGCGATGAACCCAGTGGTACGCGGAGATATTGTCGTTTCTGCTTTCTTGGACTCTGTTGGTGGCTATCGACACAAAGAGAGGAGAGATCGCCTGCTAGATCTTCTGGACATTGACCTGGACTGGCACATGCACAACATATCTGATGGCGAGCGACGGAGAGTTCAGCTTTGCTTTGGCCTGATGGTAGACTGGGATGTCCTTCTGTTGGATGAGGTCTGTTGAACTGCATTGAATCCCCTGCTCTTCACCAATCATAATCCAGGTCACTGTTGACTTGGATGTATTGGTGCGCGACGATTTACTCAAATTTCTCAAGGCAGACAGTGAAGAACGCGGTGCCACTATACTTTGTAAGTCTTCCGCGTTCAACATCGAACACTTGTAGATCGACTCTGGCAGACGCGACCCACATCTTCGATGGCCTGAACGATTTCCCAACCCACATCGCTCACATGTGCTTCGGTGCCTTCACCACTCCTCCCACACCGTGGCCACTTACTCCCGATAGCCCTCTCACCCAGCAGTTCCAGCCATCTACCACTCTTTATAACGTAGCACTGCAGTGGCTAAAGGAAGACCGTGATTTCCGCCGCGAGCTCGAAAAGCAAGGCAGAAAACAACGAGGTGCCCGCAGGGATGAAACTGTACCATCCGACTCCGAGACTTTCTATAGAAAGTAAGTATCTCTCAGCCTCGATGCCTTGGGTAACCTGAGCATGATTTCTGGTCCTGAAGGTACGATTACAGTCATTGATTCAAACCAAAGTAGAGGGGAAATGAGTTGACCATAGAAACTTGTCCCATACCTTATTCAGTTAATTGCATTGTATAGTACCTTCAACAGCGTCTATGTGCAGTATCCGCTAGTTGCTATCAGCACCGGGCCGGACTGTTAACAGTCTCAGTTACGTAATTTTGAAGAAATCCCTGTGGTGTTCATCTTCTCCAAAGGTCTTCTCTAAACCACCCATCATCATGTCGCGCTCTGCTGAAATCATCGACCTTACGACCGACTCTCCCTCTCAAGACAAATATGACTCCGACGTTGAACTCGTCATTACCCCGACAGCTCCTTCGAATCAAGAATCCCGCAAGATTCGGCGAAAACGATGCCGGAAATCTTGTACCTCTGCAGACCCGCAGGATGCTGCTTCGAAATCGCGCATCAACTCCCCAGATAGGGCTACTGATCCAGACCGACGCACGAAACGGAAACGAAATGAAAGGGGGCAGGATTCCGACCACGAACAGCAACAAAACGTCAAAACAGCAGCTTCTGACCGAGGAGGGAATACCGCCCAGTCTCAAGACTTATTCTTTATCGATTTGAACCGCTCCCACTTGCCCTCGAATCCCCCCGAAACACTCGCCTTCGATCAACCTCTCGAACTTGATGAACAGCCCAGTGGAAAGCTGCTTCTGCCTTCGCACGTTGTTATCCTCGGCGACACACCAGTTGACATTATCACTCAAGCCCTACCGGACTCGGACGAAGATGACTTCATCAAATATCTTGAATACGACGATAGACAAGTTCGCATTCCCATCTCCGGGCCAACAGCGCCAACTGATGCACGGAAATATCTAGACGACAATTCGATACTACAATGACCCTCCGAGCGAGGCTAAAACTCTTGATCGAACAGTTTGCAAAAATTGTGGAGCAGAGGGAGAACACAAGACGTCGGCATGCCCGGTTCAAATTGTGAGCAAATCATTTATCTACACGTTCTCCGTGCGTAACTGAGGCGCTGTTCTCAGTGCTTAACTTGCGGTGCTCGTGACGAACATTCGACACGATCTTGCTCGATCAGCAAGGTTTGTTTTACTTGCGGAATGAAGGGACACATCAATGCGGTACGGTTTTCACCTACCCGCAACGCAATCTACTGATTTCTATCTCAAGAACTGCCCCAATCGACGATCAGCACGGGCGCTTATGTCAACTAGGGAAAGTGAATGTGATCGATGTTCAGAATCAAGCCACAAGACAAATGCAAGTTGTTGTCCAGGGTTACCTTCGCAACTCACTCTTACCGTTTCACAGGAATGTCCGACCTGGTGGCGACTTTACGAGTATTTTAGTGTTGAGGAACAAGCCCACATTTTGACCCATCGTCAAGCCAAAAAGGATATGAAACTCGGCCAAGGGGGAGAAGGGTATGTGGCAGATGATGAATGGTGCTATAATTGCGGAGATTGTGGACACTGGGGAGATGTTGGTCGGCGTTATTCCGCCTTGATGAAACACTACTGATACACTTCGCTCGGTGCATACAGGATTGCGAAGAAAACACGGTCAATCAGACTATGAGGGAACACTCGGCATTTAGCTTGTATAACATCATGGGCGGCCCGTTCTATGATCCTGACAAGAAACCGATGGCTTCGACCTCGCGGTCTCATGTTCGGGATTGGGATCAAGTGGACAACATGTCGGGTTGGGGCAAAGGTGCTCCTGAACGTGTCGGAAGGGATGGCCGGATGAAGTCTCGGGCGGCATTGGAGAGGCAAGCGCGACAGGTCGAAGATGATCAAGAAGATTGGTTCGGAAAGCGATCTCAACGGCCGTCTCGTTCAAAATCCCAACCTTCTGGAGCGCCCAAGAAGATAACTTTTGGAAAATCCCTCAATCAAGGTCGTCAATATCCATCGCACGATAACGGTCCTCCCAGTCTTCTGGCGCGTCTGGGGGAAATCCACCCAGGAGAGTCGCGTTCAAGTCACAGCGATAGGCGTGACCGCAGCCGGCGAAACGACTCGTCAAAGAGCCATCGCGAATACCACCGTCGTGAGGATAGGCCCTCAAGTCACTACGGGGATCGGGATCGACATCGACAAAATGACACAGGACCACGGTACCGTGGTGGATATTCACGATGACCCAGAGCATTCTCAACTTGTCTACGAATGCGCAACGTTTCTTAGTTCTGAGGTCTCGTAACGTTTGAAGACTCTTCATTGTATAATTTGTTCTTACCAGTACCAGAGCACTTGATTGGGATGCAGTGTACGATTTGTAGATACACTTTTGATGTTGTACTTGTCACGTAGTGTATCTTGGAGATTGTATCCTACTATGCAGTATGTATCTTGGTACTTAGCATTGCAAACACCATCTAATGAAATGCAGTCTGCGAGTCGAATCGGATCAGCTGAGTTGTTTGTGACGCCCCTATCTTGCCTTCATCCTTCGCGACGAACCACTCACACGGCTTGACTACAGCTGCTTTTCTTGCCCTTCCCTCAAACCACCATAACTATTTGTGATGCTCGGGAGTTTCTCTGCTATGCCGAGTCTGTCAGACTTAGGGAATGCAACTTACAATAACAAGGCACGGCCAATACGGTCAACATCTGCGGCTGCTGCTCAGTCCGAGAATACCCAACCACCGGAATCATCTAGCGTCCTTGCTCGAACTGCCGTATCGCTTGAATACGCCTCTCTCAGGCACGCGGGCCACTGTCCTCTAGGCATCTACGTCGTACCCTCCTCGAGCAATCTGCTCGTCTGGGATGCAGTGTTCTTTGTTCATCAGGGTACGTCCATCCCTAGCTGCTTGCAGCATTAAACTCATCTGTCACAGGATACTACGCAGATTCCATCTTGAAATTCCGGTTGACATTCCCTGTCAATTATCCAGAAAGCCCACCAGTTGTATCATTTGTAACTGACGTGTTCCATCCGTTAATCTCGACCTCCGGTTCTTTCAATCTGAGCCCACGGTTCAGGCCATGGAGGTATACTTAATATCATGAGACGTGAAAGTTGCATCTGATTATTTGTATCAAAGACCGAAGGAGCATCATGCCTTTGATGTTCTCCATTGGATTAAAGTCGCGTTCAAGAAACACGCTCTTGATAAATTCCAGGAGTCTGATTGTTACAATAAAGAAGCTTTCCGGTATGTCCATACCCACAGACCTCTTTGAAGCTTCTTTGACGCATGCTTTGCTGTAGACTGTAATTGCATGACTTTTCCTCTATTCCCATGCACTCTAATAAGTGCCTCCAGGTACCGGGAGTCAACTCAATCCTTTGCAGCACTTGCAACACAGTCTGCTTCTTTATCACAGTCTGAATCTGCGCTGTTTGATCAAGATCATCCTTCGCCCATGGGCAATGTTGGCTCAGAGATCGTGTTTAAGAAAATGACTCCCGACCAGCTCGCCCAACAGAGATCAAAGTTCGGTTTACAGCAATGGGACGCGCAAAAATGATTCCCATCCAAAGACTCGGACTACATTGCTAATATGATAATTGACATAAGTAATATACATTGAGTGCAACTACGCGTTGATATACCCATTGGAAAGGGCATGCAAGCTTCTGTGAACACGGTATTAGCTCTCACAGGGTCGGAGTTCACATAACAATTCCACCTTTATCTTAATGTTATCCAAAGGAAGTTCTAAATAAAATTTGCATAAAGGACCATGCTCTATTGAGACAGATATCTTGAATTTATGCTTACTTTGGACCCTTTACCTGTAATTTATTTGAATAAAACCTTTGTTATTTGCGTTATTTGCCACTGAACTACAAAGAAGTTATTTGAAGAAAATTCTTCATAATTTCTGGATAATCCTTCCAGATTTATTTGATCCCCAACCTTGTGTCTGGGTGATCAAACAGACATTATGTCTCCTCGACATTCCCAACGGGTGATATCGTCAAAGGTGTTTCGATCGTCTCAAATGGTCCTTCAAGACCATTATCGTCCTCCTAGATACATTGTTAGCACTAGCGGATGCGAGATGCACTCCACTGACATCAGTCAATCTATCAAAGTGCTTTGAAAGTTTCTCTATAACAGTGCTGTAGGGTAGATGTTGAGTCAATTTCCTGATATTTGGCAATTAGTAAATGCCTTGCTCAAGCAAATGGAGGGCAGTTGCTTGTACCTGCGAGGTTGCACGTTCAGTGAATGTCGGGCGTCTAACGTGGAGTCCAGGACATTGGATGAGTGGGCGCCTTCACTCAATGAAAGCTTGATGGAATATTCCTTGTCTGAGTTTCCTCGCCCATGGTTCCGTTCATACAGTTCAAATGTAATATGAGACTAAAGCCAAAAACCGTGAGATGAAACCGAAAGATAGCCGACAGGGCACATACAGCGTAATCCAACTCAGGGATGCGCCGATTTGCAATCGGCAGTCCAGATAGTAGGACAAGATTGACCAAGGTGTGTATGTGACTTTCCTTGGTGAAGTAAAGAGTCAACGAACTCTCTCCGTTATTTCGAGCGGCCTCGAGGTCCGACACAACGTTACGGAGGAGCGGAAGCGACGTAAGGACGCCGATTTCCTCCCTGCTTTGCGTGAGGATAGGTTCGGATCGTGTACTAAAAAAAAACTTACTTCTCATCAGGATCAATGCCATATTCTTGAGGGGCGACCAAATCAAAAAGAGCCTTAGCACGACCGTAGAGTTCGTGGATTTTGCGATCGTGAGATTGCTGAGGATCGGTGCGGCCATGCTCATCAAAGATAGCAAAGAGGAAAGTTCTATGGTGTAAGGCGCAGTACTTGATTGTGTCGTATAGTTCCGAAACCTAGTTCAATAGCGTCGGGATAAATATAACCAGCTCTTCTCAAAGCTCCATAGACCTACATACCCGTGAGGGGTCGAATTTCTTTTGCTCTACGTCACAAAAGTCCTCGAAAAGTTTCTCCCATCGTTCACGAAAGAGCCATGGTTCATCCTCACAACACCTTGAAAAGGTGTGAGAAAGATGAACTGCCACACTGAGAAAAACTAACCATCGATCTTGTATTTTATCGACATCCAATGTCTCAAAGTTGCGGCGCATGATATCTCTAAACGAACTCATTAGTTCTATGACTTCCTAAAAAATGGTCGGTGAACAGGGAACAATGAACAGTGAACGATTTTGTTGCGATATGATTCGCTGACCTTGACCACCTCTACTGGCTCTTTTTTCATGCTCTTTGGCCACGTTAGTTCTGGACGCTTTTCTGATTCACCAGGCCGCAGTAGGATCTTTAATCGTTTCTTGACGTCGTCCATGAGATCCTTCGCTGCATTCGAGTCATCTAGAAGGTCCTTTCGAACGATCAGCTTGAGGGGCGTCGGGTCAGGTTGCTGATGGTGCTGCTGTGGCAGGTTCTTATTGATGAAGCCATTATTTTTGTTATCCCCATTCCGAGTAGAGCTCGAGGACGGTGCCGAATAGCTTGGATGCTGAGGATCGAGCAGTGCGGCTGCGAAGATTTCGGCAGAAGCAATGACACGCCTCTCAGACGAAGTAAAGATCTAGAAAGTTACAGAAGCGTCAGGTGGTTATTTTGGTATACTTTCTCGGTTGCGCACCTTGACGTTATGTAAAACCTCTTTATCTGAGAAACTAATGTCAGGATGCAATGCTTGGAGGCTGAGAGGAGTACTTACTCATGATAGAGATGTCCTTCTTCATATTTTCGCCAAGATCTCTGGATTGGTAGCGAGCTGAGTGAGTGAACTTGAAAAAAATATTAGTACGTTGTCATCCACGGAGCAATTTCACACCTCTCCGCCCCATTTAAATACTAATGTCAATTTGGTAAGCTTTCGCGTTTGGCCGAGCTGTCGTTTAGAGTATACTGGCTTGAGCTGAGCCTTGGTGCCAGGAAGGTCAATTTTGCTGAAAAGAGCATTGCTAAGTTGCGTTAGTTTATTCAGTTCCTCTCCATCTGCTCCAAGGCTCCGTGCTTCCTCGATAGCGGTTGCAATCCAAGTCAATTGCTCTTTTTCGCGTAATATGATTTCCTCTGTTTCACCGTTTAGCAAAGTGACGAAAGGCTGAGTCCATGGTTCGCCGATGGGGAAGTTAAATTTCAACTTTTGCTGTATGTCAATAATGTCAGAAAAAGAGATAGGACAGGTTGGTGGCCATTGACCTTAGGTGTACGATCAGCATGACGAAACACGGTGACATTCGCCTTGAGCCGCCAAGTAGGTGACTCTTGGGCTTCAGTCTGTGTCGCTGGCAGTGGCCTTGCAATTGATGACGAGACCCGCATGCACAATGCAGCCAGGATGTCCGCTGCCTTATCTGCAAGCCGCTCAGTGGAAGACAGTTTGCCACTGAATGGACGCAACTTTACCATAATATGTTTCATTCCCTTTCACAAAACTCCATCCGTTTACATCGATCACTTGGCTCTTCCGCCCGTTCTCACAACGAAGCATGTCGAATCCACAGACGCGCTGCCCAAAGCCTTCGCAGATCTTGTCGGCCCAGGATTTTTCTTCTTCTGTCAGTCTGGTAATGAATCTGGGAAATGGAATGAGAATGAATGACATCGCAAGATAAGGCTCATCACCGAATTTCTTTTCCTTCTGTATTACGTCGGACGACACCATCAACGACAGGCGACTTGCGGGTCTCTGCGTGCGTGTACTCCCGTCCAACAGTGTAGACTTTGATATCCTCCGAATTGTCAACGTCGATGAACTGCTCGTAAATGTACGATCCGTCTGTCCGTGGGTGGTTTAGGGTAGGATCGAGTTCGCTCGATTTATTTCCGACCTGGATTGGTCTCAGCACTCTGGTTAGAAAATAAAAGCAATCTGCAAACCTTTCTGAACAACCGGCGACCCCCACCACCACGAAAGTAGATGTATACGTTGTGATCTTCACCGCTGACAGGTTTCTCAACAAAAGGTTTTTCCATAGTGACACCGTCAACGATGATAGCATTGCCACCTTCGCGAAGCACCACTTCAGGGGTGACGTAGAAACCTCCCAAAGTGATGTTCAACTTTTCCTTCATGACTCGGACGAGTTCGGGTTCGACCTTAGGCCCCCCATCCCTTGAAACCTCGAGACGTCTAGGTGTCGGAACTCCAAGATGGTCAAGAATGGCGCCGACGAGCCGACGATCCCAAAGTAACGCCTGAGGCGGGAGATCATTGATACAGAAAGGCTTCCGCAGTCTCACATAAGATATGGCCTTGTCGAGGGGGAAGTCGGTGGAAAAGAAGGAGATAAGGACGTCGCAACGGGGCCAATTTTCAACGTCTTCGTGTTGCGTGTCTTCAATAATCCGGAAGGAGAATAAAATGGTGGAACACGTACCTTCGTCCAGTATCACTTTATCACCAAAAACCTTGACATCAATCGCACCACGGGCGCGTTCAACAAGCCTTGTGAGTATTTCTCTCATGGCCTTGCTGCGAGCCTTGATATCCATCGCACATACGCCGAGGACGACGGACTTTGGCTGCTGTTGCAAATGCCTGCTGAATTAGGCTCCATGGTTTCTCGATTCGGAGCCAAATAACATACTTTGCATCTCGAGGGTCGACGAGGGCGAGGTCAGAGTAGGAGCCTATCGAGGATGGGGAGGAGGAGCGGGTGATGGTTGAGCTTGACCTAGGCGAAGGTTTCTCTGGGGAAGCAAGGTGTATGCGGGACTGGCGGTCGCGCTGATGCATCAGAAGGTGACAAAGGGACCAATCTATTCACAGAAATTTCAGATATACATTAGTCTGGGTATCTTATCAATGGCCCTTTAGGGGGTCGCTTAGCTCATGCCGATCTTGCCAAGCGGCTCGGCCGCGGAGTCCGGTGACCTCCGGTATTCTGTGTAAATCGAGATTCCGGCCTTGGACGTACCCGTACCCCGCGCTCCCCAGCTGCAGTAGCGCGTCCGTTTTATAAATCCTCATTACAGATGTTCTCTTGTCGCCTTCCTGTTTCCTTTCCCATACCCCGTCATGTCCGACGCCTGGTCTCCTAAGCGCACGCTGGCAGAGGGTTGGTCGACTTTCTCTTCGCAACTAGAAGACTTGTATCATTGACTTTGGTGCTTGTGCCCGCAGTCGATGCCATCCTCTGCGCACCTGGAACCATGCATGAGACACAGACTGTCCTCGTCGGCAGCCTTGTACAGCGCGTGTACAAGAACCTATGGCCCTCTTTACGCGTCTTTTGGTTATGGGCTGCCAATGAGCACAAGGACGCTGTCTACGCTGTCTTCGAGAACCAGCGTCTCACATTTGCTGAAGCATTTCAGCGTTCACTCAAGGCTGCTGCCATATATCACGACGTGTATGGTGTTCGCAAAGGTTAGTTCAACACTCGTTCATTTTCATTGCCTTCTAATTCCCAGCCAGGTGACCGCGTTGTCATTTGCGCCAGGAACTATCCGGAATACATAGTGGCTTTCTGGGCTTGCCGTTAGTACAGCACCTCTTCACCCGCTCCGTAGCTCAGCGCGTTTCTGTACAGACCTTCTGGGGGCCATTTCAGCTCTTGCAAACGCGTAAGCCATCTGTCGAGACTTTGTGGGTCTCTTCTTGATTAACTCCCCACCAGGTGGTCGCCTTTGGAGACTTTACGTTATTGCATCGCCCGCACAGAGTGCAAACTGATCATCGTCGATCCCGAACGCGCAAATTTGTTGGAGCCTATCTCAAGGAAGCTTGTTGCAGAAGCCGGAAGCACAGGCATCCTGGTTCTCGAATCTCAGGAAGGGAAGGGAAAATGGGAAGGGATGACGACTTGGCACGCAGCCTTCAATAATTACAAGGGCGACCCTCTGAAAATCCTGACCATGGATCCTAAGATTACTCCTGAAGATGACGCGACCATCTTATTCACCTCTGGTGAGTTTGAACAACGAATAGCAGATGGCCAAAAGGTCGTGGTTGATTTGTACTCCAGGAACCACTGGGATGCCCAAGGGAGTTTTAAGCACACAAAGACAATTTCTAACAAACATATTAAATGTAAGCTAATACCAATCGTCTCGTGCCTTGGCTTACGGTTCATCAGGTTATTGTCGGAACGCGGAGGGCTGTTCTCAGACGTGGAGAAGGCATCCCGACCCCTCCAGTTGGTCCTCAAAAAGCCGTCCTTCTCTCAGTCCCCCTTTTCCACGTCACTGGCCTTACGAGTCTGACGGTATGTGCGAAGTTTTTTGATCCACTTATTCTGCATTCTTATTGCAACGTCAGATGTTGGCCACCATGGGCGGTCTTAAGATCGTCATGATGCGGAAGTGGATACCAGAAGAAGGTTGGACCCCATTCGTATTCTTATCACCCTATCCCTCATGATTGTTCTAGGTGCAAGGTATCTCTAATTCCAGTCATTGTCTATCCATTTTCGGCTCATCAACTCTGAAGATTGATGAGGAAGGAAAATGTTGTCATTGCCGGAGGGTGAGCAGCCGTCGTTATTCTCCATCGTCTCGCTAATACAGTGGTCTTTCTAGAGTTCCGTCAATGGTTTCAGACCTCGCGGACAGCTCGGCCGCTGGGCTGCCTCTAGATGCACTTATGTTTGGAGGCGCCCCAGCCCCCGATACTCTTACACCGCGTGCTCGCAGAGCATTCCCAACCGCTACGATGTTCGTCGTGGTTCTTATCGTCCGAAGACGAGACTACTTAATGTGACATTAGGAGCCAAGGCTATGGCCTAACAGAAACGAGCAGTGTAGCTGTTGGCTTTGGTGGGTAGAGGTTTGGAGTCTTTGCGCCGAGGCAATTTCTGATTGCCTCTTTCTAGCTGGAGAGGACTACGTTGCACGCCCCACAAGCTGGTTCGTCCCTTCCTCAACTGCAGGAGACCATCGTTTTGATTGTCCTTAGCGGGCTCGCGATGCCCGTCAATGATTTAATGATCATGAATGACGATACTAGCGTTCCTGCTGGTACCGTAGGGGAAGTGTGGATCAGAGGCCCAAATGTTATGAAAGGTTATTGGCGAGATCAAGCGGCTACTGACAAGGTACTGTAGCCACTCTTTCATGCTCGGCACTGTCTTCTGACCTGCTGTTCAGGTACTCACCCAAGATGGCTGGTTTAAATCTGGTGATCTCGGCTTTTTGGATAAGGAAGGCTTTCTCTACATTCGTGACCGAAGTACGTCCTTGTTTCGTGACACAAATGAAATGCTAACCATGCCTCAGTCAAGGACATCATCATTCGTGGAGGAGAAAATATTGTAAGCTCAGCGATGGGTATTCACCACTTCGCGATTTGATGGAAAGCATGTAGGATTCTGTCACTGTCGAAAATGCTCTCTATGCAGATGAGCGTGTGCTGGAGGCTGCCGCAGTCGGCGTTCCCGATAAACGTTTAGGTGAACTAGTGGCAGCCGTCGTATCCGTCAAACCACCCTTCCACTCGCGGGTAACAGACAGAGAGCTCATTTCGTTGGCTCGGAAGAGGTGCGGCCTTCGTCCAAATTTGATGAACAGCTTCTAATACACCAATAGTCTACCTAAATTTGCGGTTCCAGTCATGATTGTGGTCCAGAACGAGCCATTTGGTATGCCTTCTAATGCAATGTAATGATTGACGTTTGAATCATATGGCCCACTTGCAGAGCGCACTCCATCGGGAAAGATTCTCAAGGCCGACTTGCGCAAAATTGCCGCTAAGGAGTGGTCGAAGAGGTCTAGTCACGATACATCTTCGAAGCTCTAGTATGATTCGGTGACGTCACCGACTTCCCTGAACAGAGAGCCTTCGTGTAATCTCGTGTATATGATATGCATGTTATTATATTATCTCCTCAATATATGCACAAGTCATCTCTGGTTGTCAGATCGCAGTCACTGTGCGACATTCAAAGGCTGACCCTAACTTTAAGCTGCTCTGACCACTGTCACGTGACGATGTTCGATCCGGCGAATTAAACTGGCGTCCTGGGCCTTAGTACTACCGCAGGCTCCAGAGTCCAGCTTCTTTGACGACTGCACCAGCTCTGTCCCCCTCTTACTCACGACACAGGCATGACATAAATGCGACATGGACCCTCTAAATTCCTTAACGTCCAACGCCTCGACTCGTCCCAGTTCTTCAGCGCCCTTTGCGTATCAGACGCGCTTACTGGAACGAACATCGTCCCGAGGCGGCAATTCTCTCTCGAGAAGTAATTCGCAATCGAGTGTCAGTCTTCTCACCAATACCACTGGCTCGTCTGCCGCGTCCATAACCCAAAGACGATGGACACCTTCGCATCGCGTAACAAATAGTCTCGATGCCGTTCGAGGAAAGTGGGAAGAACGGTCTCGTGAAGCTTTGGAAGAGCATCTGAATTACACATCCTCAAGTTCAAGTCCAACAAAAGATTCTCCAAGGCCCCGAACGACGATATCACCTAACAGCAGTGGTACCTCTGCCACTTCCGATGGGCATGCCCCTCACGATCGCCCGCTTACACCGACCTTGTCCGGCAGAGAATCATATTCGACCCCGAAGTACCTCAAGAGACAGACTATGCCCGCTCTCATCATCGCATCGCCTTTGTCTCCCAATGCTACGGGTATATCCGTCGAAGCCGATTCACCCCTGTCTGCAACCCCGAATTGGATCCATATCCCTGTCCCAGACTCCCCATCCAAAGCCTCGTGGCGAACCGGCATCGCAGAAACTACGCTGAATCCCCCAATCAAACTTGATTCATCCAGTGTTTCACATACCAGGATTCATCGAGCTCACACGTTAGACTCAGCATCGCGATGGCCACCGTTGAAAAGTCCAAGAACGGAGTCTCCAGTTGCAGCGTCTTCTCCGTCTAGATCCACTATGCAGAAGGCATCATCAACGTCCTCTTCCGATAATCAGTCGAGTTCTCGTCCAGAGCAGACCAGTTTCCACGTCCCCTCCTTCCCTCAACCACCTTCTCGAAGTGGTTCGCTTTTGAGAGCAGACGATGGTTCGTCCCCATCCATTCAAGTTACCCCGAGCCCGACTTCTCCAGCATCGATCATGTATCCAGCGCCTTATAGAAGTTCTTATATGGCGAACAAGAAGTCAGGTACCTACGGCGAGGGTTTATCAGCGGGTGGGAGACGGAAACTGGGTAGTCATCTCCCCCGTATTGCCAGCGGCGATGCAGACGATAGCTGGGTCGCGGACCAGATTGCACCAAAGACAACGTCGGATCCTCCCGCTCGACGCACTGACAGGAGTACGCTACGTGCTCGCAGAACTGAAGCTCTCATGCGAGAGCCCAGGTTGACACCATCAGGGGTTCTTACCGGAGATGGCGTGGCAGGCCTTCCGGGTCGTATTCCACTGAAAGCTCCCAATATCCTTCCAATTCCAACTCCGTCTTCGCGCCTTCTAGGGGGCTCGTGGGCCGATAAACAACGGCATCTTCTTCAAGCTTACGAATACCTTTGTCACGTTGGCGAGGCTCAACAGTGGATAGAAGGCTGTCTAGGGGAAGAATTGGAAATAGGTGTTATAGAATTGGAGGATGGCCTTCAAAACGGGGTAGTCTTGGCGAAACTGGTTCGCGTTTTTCAGGGAGAGGCGGTTGTCAAGAAGATATATGAAGTAAGTCGATATCCAGAGGTTTCCGTGTCGTGATTTCACTGTGATGTTCAGGGTGGCTCCAAACGCGATTTCCGCCATTCCGAGAACATCAACCACTTCTTCAAGTTTGTACGAGAGGTCGGCCTCCCGGAGGTATGTCCCGGTTAACTGATTGCACCTTGTCCACGGGTGAACGAAGAATTTAATCTTAGGGCTTCATCTTCGAACTTACTGACCTGTACGAGAAGAAAAATCTCCCGAAAGTGATATACTGCATCCATGCCCTTAGGTATGAAGCCTTGCTGTTTTACTTCATAGATGACTCATTCTCTTCTAGCCATCTTCTTGCTCGTCGTGGTCTAGCCCAACGCATCGGCAATCTGCTAGGGCAGCTACATTTCTCTGATGATCAGTTGCAACAGACTCAGAAGGGGCTGAAGGAGGCCGGTGTGACTATGCCGAACTTTGGCAACGTGGGTCGAGAGCTGGCGAAAGAAATCAACGAACCTGAGGCTGAAATTGAAACTGAGGATGAACGTGAGTTGTAACATGTAGTCCCCTCCATATATCACTTATATTCTGGTAGGGCGCGATCGCATGCTGCTGGAGCGTGTCGACTCGATCATCGCGCTCCAAACAAGTCTTCGCGGATTTCTAGCGCGAAGAGACTTGGCCGCACTGAAAGCGCGAATGCACCTTGCCGAACGTCAAGTTGTCAAGCTACAGGCTCGTCTGAAAGGGGTCCTAGTTCGACGACGGCTGGCTACTCGGCGACGGCAGCAAGCATCGATGATTCCTTGGGTAATCGCCTTGCAAGCAAGAGCTCGAGGTGTCTTTCTCCGAAGGCAATGGAGAGACCGTCTACGTGCGCTGAAAATAGCCACATCCTCTGTAATCAAAGTCCAAGCACAAATTCGCGGCGTACTACAACGACGTCGTTACAGTCGATTGAAGGCAGCTCTCTGCAAGATAAGTTTTCCCACAAAACGCCTTCAGGCAACTGCGCGGGGGCACATCGTGCGCCGTGATCAAAAGGAGCTCGTCAAATCCTTCATTATTCCGAAAATTGGCCTATCTGTCGTCGCCTTACAAGCGCACGCTCGCGGAGTTCTTGCCCGACGGAGGATGGCGAAACTTCTTCGCATGTTGGGCCGTATAGAACCAACTGTCATTACTCTTCAAGCGCATTGCAGGGGCTTAATCATGAGGAGAAGGCTCCGTTCGCAGTTAGCAAAACTCGAGAACGTGACGGACATTGTTGTCGGCATCCAGGCGGCCGTCCGCACGTATTTGGCCCGGAAACGGCTGTTAGCGCTTATTCGAGGCTTGCGAAAAGCGACGAGCGTCATTGTTGGATTCCAAGCACGTGCAAAGGCCAATCTACTCCGTCAGAAGCACCATGCCGTTAACAAAGCCTTACTGGATGTGAAAACCATCAAAGCTGTCGGGCGTCTCCAAGCCTTGGCAAGAGCATCAATCACCAGGAACCGACATCGTGAACTGGACAAGAAGCTAGAGGTTGCCACTCCTGACGTCGTGGGGTTGCAGAGCACGGCCCGCGGTGCACTCGTGCGCAATGAGTTCTTTGCTTGGAGAGATCATCTGCGCCGAAGCCATCCAGTTGCAACATTGTTGCAAGCTATGCTGCGTGGTGCGACGCAACGTCGTGCTTTCCGCAAGAAGATGGAATACTTCCGCGCTAACCTAAGCAAAGTGGTGAAGATCCAATCCCTCTTCCGCGCCAAAGAGACGCGAGAGCAGTATCGACAGCTTACCATGGGCAAAAATGTGACGGTTGGGACCATCAAGAACTTCGTGCACCTGTTAGATGACTCAGAAGCCGACTTCCAGGAAGAGATAAAAGTGGAACGGCTGCGAAAACGGGTCGTCGAGCAAATCCACGATAATCAGGCCCTCGAAAGCCATATCAACGACCTCGACAAGAGGATTGGCCTTGTCGTTCACAACCTCAAGAGCTTTGAGGACATTTTGAAGGCGAGTAAACGACGAGGAGACAGCGCTGCCTTGCGTGCTGCGCGAGTGTCATTGCTCGCCGCCCATGGCGACCCCTTCTCAGGACCTCACACACTTGATCAAGACGGTCGCCGAAAGTTGGAATTGTATCAACAGCTATTTTATCTTCTCCAAACTCGTCCTGAATATTTAACCGGCCTCCTCTGCCACCTTTCCAAAGACGATACATCTGAAGCTAACCGTCGGTTTATGGAGCGCGTTGTGTTGACGCTCTTTGGTTATGGCCAGGACCGCAGAGAAGATTTCTTGTTGCTCAAGCTATTCCAGGTGAGTTTATTCTTCCCGTCTTTAACGTGCAGTAATGACTTTGGGTAGCTCGCTATTCGGGACGAAGTCT
Organism: Cyclocybe aegerita; assembly: GCA_902728275.1. Lineage (NCBI taxonomy): Eukaryota > Fungi > Basidiomycota > Agaricomycetes > Agaricales > Hemipholiotaceae > Cyclocybe > Cyclocybe aegerita. The sequence goes on from CACVBS010000028.1 coordinate 351,345, forward strand.
TAACCGCTTCATCATTGAGTGCAATCGCGTCTGGCCACCCTCTCTATATCAACATCGCAGTGAACTACGTCCGATCACGACAAGTCACCTACGTTCGGGATGCTTTCCAGGCAATTATCCGCGAACTGATAAACACAGACGATCTCGATCTTGAAGCCGATCCGTCTGCGGTACGTCTCTTGCTTCTGGAGCCTCAGCAACTCTCACATTTCTCTAGATCCACCGCGCTCGCATTGACATCGAAGAGATGAGATCTGGAAAACCGCTTCCTACCCCGAAGGATGTACCCTTCCGTGAAGCTGTCACAGACCCTGATACGAGGGCGATCTATATCCGACGTACGTGCGGGTTCGTCCTTGTTTTCCTTTACTCTTTCAGAAATTTCTAGTAGATCTCCAAGTCATCCAGTGGTGGACTGAAGCGTTCATGAATGCGATCGAGCAGTCGACGAAGAAGATGTCGTATAGTATGAGATATCTTGCAAGAGAGATGCTAGTCATCCTACGTGTGAGTACATTCTCGTTGCAGAAATCTAATTTGACTGACGACGGCCGTAGGAAAAATTTCCTGGAGTTTCAGAAGAGTTGTATGGGACGTGCATTGGACGGTTGGTATTCCACCGTTACATCAACCCAGTCCTTCTGTACATTTTAAATCCTCTTTTTCCCTGATGTTTTCTCTTATTCCTCTTTGTAGAGCCCCAGAAGCTTATGACATCGTGCCAAAAACTATGAATATCGCAACGGCGAAGAAGAATCTTGCTCAGATTTCCCGAGTTCTTGCGCAAATTGTCAGTGGCGTTGAATTTGGTGATAATGACCCAAGTTATGTCCCGATCAACGACTTTGTCCACAAGGCGATTCAGCAAATGTCGCACTGGTACAATCAAGGTTTGGCACCCACAATGCGTCAAAATACTCTGAACTAATTATTTCGCCAGTTGCAAGTGTTCCCGATGCTGAGGTTCATTTCCACGCCCATGAATTCATGGATGCCACTGTTCAACCAAAGCCGATATATATATCGCCCAACGAAATCTACAGCATCCACTCCTTACTTCTCCAACACCAGACATCTTTGGTTTGGACATTTCACACTCTTTATCCATTCACGTCTCATTGTAAACATAGGGTCCCGAACGTGACGATACTCTCAAAGTTATTTTACATGATCTGGAAGGCGTACCGCATTTGGATAATGAAGAACTGAAGGATGCCCGAGATACGCCAATCTTCTTGGAGCTGACTAACCGATTTGCCTACGTGCAGGGTAAGAAGTCTATCCACACCGTTCTCTAATTCTTTGAATCTCTCATACATCGCAGACCCTCACGCTGAGGAGAAGACCCTATGGGTTCAAGCCAAACGTGGGGTTCTCGCGATTTTGCGTGTGCAGCCAGCTCAAGATCTGCTGGAGTCTCTTATGCGACCAGTGACGGAAAATGACGAAATCCTTTGGGAGGAAATCCTAGATGCCGAGATCGAAAATGAGATGCGCCAAATCCCACGCCGACAACCATCTACATTTGCGAATGATTCGGCATACCGTCTTGAGGACATTCGATCGTGAGTGATGCAGTCTCATGGACGGCCTAGACATCTGACACGAAGGCAGATTGAAATTTGCTGCCGTCAAAGCACTCGCAATCTCTCATCTTCTCGAACTAGAGAAACAAGGGAAGGTCACCCGTGAAGACGGCTTTCAGGGCATTCTTAACGCAATTGCTGGCGATGTTCGGAGCAAACATCGCAAACGGCTTCAACGGCAACAAGAGATGACAAGTATGAACGAAGCTTTACAAGAACTCGCTGAACGCAAGAAGTACTTCGAAGAACAACTAGATAGCTATCGGGTCGTTGTTGAGACTGCCATGAACACAATGCAAAGAGGCAAAGGGTCTGTAGTTTGTCCTGCACGTTGATCAGTATGACTGATTTTTTTTTTCCAGCAAAAAACGCTTCGTTCTTCCTTTCACGAAGCAATTTTTCCACCTTCGTGACCTCCAAAGAACGGGAGAAGCACCGAGATTCGGCTCCTATATATATTCTGCCAAGGCTCTTTATGACAGGGAGATCCTTCTCTCTGTCGATCAATATTCTCCTCGCCAGTTCGACAAGTTGCAAATCACCATGTCCTCGAATCAGGCAGGCGTCTTCAAGCTGCTGTTGGAGTCGACCTTGTTGGGTGTCCCTGCCCGTATAGCTTCACAAGAAGTTCGGATGGAGGACCTTCTTCAAGCAAAGTATGAGAAGCGCTCCTCTCTGTCCCTGTTAGATGGGAAAGTTCAGGTCAATTTTGACCTGTTCCTTTTCCAGATCAACAAGAAGTACGTCTGTCCCGACTCCGACAAGGCTTCAGAATGCAGCGTATAATCTAACTGTCCTATCTTAGGTTCTATGCCTAGCGATCTTGGGAGTGTACTAATGCTATCTTTTTGTCATACCCTTGCATATATATCATCTTCACCGGGCTTTCTGATGCCTCCTCACTTGTAACGATAGTCATGACTTATGTATTCTTTACTGTACAGCATAGAGAAGGGGAATCGTAAATTTCATTACGGTCGTTCAAAGCGTGAAGCGGAAGTTGGGATGCCTGTCACCAATTGGGGCACGAGTTTTGCCTGCGTCGACCAGTGCCTGATACTTGGTCAGATTATCCTGGCGGCGACCTTCTCTCCGTGCTTTATTCTCCCACAAACAGTAGGATCTAAAATCGGATTCACTCGTCGGCACCGACACGCTTAGGAAGAGGAGCACTTACACATTGCAGGCAATGAGAACCCACGCCAGCGATACGAAACCCAGCGATATGGTGTGACCGCGAATGTATTTCGGTCTTTGGTCTGGGAGAATACGAGATGAGAACATTATGAATGACTAAATAACACCGAGAGCGAACCTGGCGTGTAGGAAAAGGTAGCAACGAAGCCCCTGTGATTTCACGTTCGGTGAACGACCTTCTCCAGGAACAATGATGCACTCACCCGCAGTTGGCGATGGCCAATTGGAGCGCGGTAGTCGTGGCTCTCTTGTAATGGCCACTGCTGTTATTAGGCAAGATCGACCTAACAGCACACTGGTCAACGTGTGTGCTGCTTCAGCAAAGAAGGAGCACCCACAAGATACTAGGTCCAGAAGGAAATCTAAAATAGAACGGGAGTGAGATCCCAGACGTTATTAAGATGGAACAGAGAACGGCACTGACACTCCGGCGGCCATAAAAAAGACAGCAACATATCGCGTGCCATTAGTCTCCGCCGTGATGGCGAGGATGTAGCCTGAGATTCGGGAGACTGTCAAAAATACGCTCCGATAAGGAGCCGGAGATGAGGTCACCTATGATAGCAAACGGCAAGCAGATTAAGATAAACGGTCCACGCCATTTCAGCCGATCACTGAGGAAAGCCACGACGACTGCGACAAAGAAAATAAACAAGTGATTGCCATCGACCTGAAGGACTTTACGCACCGGTGAGAACTGCAGCAGGAACATATGGCGGCACTAAATGTCAGTTATCAGTAAGAATGCGATTCATACAGACAATACGTGGGGCTGTGGTGCAGCATTTAACCTACCTGTGTGAAGCTGTGCTTCAGGCCCTGAATAACCGAGGCCAGTAACAATTGTCGGACTTGGTGGAGGGACATTCGGGTAAGTGCCAGGTGGGTCTCGAGCGGGAGAAGCACGTACAGGAAAAGCGAGTAGGAGTATAGGCTAACAATCAAGCCAAAATAAGCGATACCAGTAAGCCACGTCTGAATGTCGACGAGACCTAGCAATAGATGATAAGCGCGAGGAGCCCTGATGAGTAGATGTGCGCTGACCTCGAACGACTTCGTTCCATTCGAATTTCTCCTCCACTTCTTTACGAATAGTCTTTACAGATGTTTTCGCGTCTGCGACTTCTACTTGAACAACGTCTTCGCCCTTTTTTTCCTCGATTGTTCCGGCAGGAGAAGGATTCTCGGGACTGGAAGGCGACAGAGTTACATCGTCCGATAGGAAACGTTGGACTTTTAGTAGGATGTCAGCAAAAAAAGCATCAGAATGAACAAAAGACAATCTACCTGCGAACACCCTTTCCTCTTCAGTCAAAAAGTATGCCGTTGACAGTCCTTCCGGTAATACCAACGCTGCCATAGCGGCTACGACGACCGTCGCGATTCCCTCAAGGATCTAAAAATAGAACAAACTTGATAAGATAGGATGCCAAGGAAGTGTTCCTAGATCAGATCCGTACAAAGATCCATCGCCAGCCGGCCAGACCGCCGACTCCGTCCATTTTTGTAATCGCCGTTGCGAGCAGACCTATCATCCGTGTAGGCATTTCTCTTTCGTGGGTAGGAATGGGGAGATGTGCATACCGCCAAAGGCACCGGAGAGAGAGGCTTCGCCCCACAATTAGCCACTCAAGATCCGAATCTTGCGACGAAGTCCTTACCAGAAGCGTAGAATACACCGACTCTAAAAATGGTCTTACAGTTAGCGGATGCACTTCACATCGGTAGTGATGGAGCACCTCAATTGCAGCTCGTGGCGTTTGTAGATGTTACTAAGGTAAAGGATCTGGAATGAGCAATGATCCCCGTCAGTTTGAAGCCATATTTGAAAGTATGTTCCACCCACCATGCCCGGCAGGAGACCACCCTCGCATAGGCCTAGGAATATCCTGATAGCCAGCAGGCCTTCGAAGTTGTTGACCTGCTAGGTGGTGAGGCGGCGTTAATTTCCAGAGATGCGGGCGATCCGTACCAGGGCGGTAAGCGTCGTCACAATACCCCATAAGCACACTAAAAGTGGAATCCAACGCTACATTATTGGGATTAGTTCGTGAAAACCTCGATGAAGTAGAAGTCCGGGCGTACGTTGGGCTTCATCTTCTTCAGAACCATGTTGGAAGGGATTTCGATGGCGAGATAGCTGGCGAAAGGTATGAGCGTCGATATCAACGCATGCGAGTGTCCGACGGGACATACGTGACATAGAACACTAGATGAGCTGGTCAGAACGACACAGGAAGGATTCCTCAAGCACACATGCCTGCCAATATTGTGTTGAACTGATTGCCGACCAAGTGAGTGTCTGTCTCAAGACCCGCGATCCTGGAATGCTCTTAGCCGCGGATCATTTGAAGTGTGGCGCACTCTGCCGCACCTGGCATTGCCAATGTTGCTCCGATCAATAAAGTTGGCCAGCCAGAGCTATGGTGCATATGGATTAGCCGGAGTCCAACGAAGAAGTAGGGGATCACAGACGATAGCCAGCGGCGGGAGGATATGACAGTCTAGCTTCCAGAGGATGCGCTTGGTCATCTGCTGATGCGTGTCCATGGCGTTTGGGGTGCTCGCTTCGACGTTGTCGGAAGGCATGACTGATAGCGTTCAACTCCAGATGAGGGGAGCGCGATAAGACGGAAGAAAGAACATGGCTGGAATTTATAGGCTAAGGCAGCTGAGATGCAATTGGAGCATACAGGGCAGGGATGACCTGAGGCTGGTTCTGTATCCGCATCCGGCGGCGACAGCTGGGAAGAGCAGAGAGCAGAGAGCAGATCTGGGCTAAAAATAGAAATTGATATTGTGCACGTGCACGTGACCGCGAAACCTGACGTACCAATCCCAAAAAGCCGAGGAGCAGCTTCTATCTCGCATCCCACCATGTCAGCTCTTCCTTTCTCTCCCCCACCCATCCCCGCTCTCCCACAAGGCTGGTCAGAACATATCGGTCCGTCGTTTACCCCGTGCTCCTGTCATATTGCCTTCAGCTTATCCACCCGCAGGTCCAACCGGCGTGCCCTATTACTACAATGCCTTCACTCGCGAATCAACCTATACTCGGCCCGCCCCACCTATCCCCGTCCCCCAATCTGATCAAATCAAAAAGGAGAAACCTCTCCTTAAAACGCCAATTCCTGGAACTGATTGGCTGAAGGTGACTACGACCGAGGGGAACATTTTTTATTCTCACAAAGTCAGGAAAGAGAGTGTGTGGGTGGTACCAGAAGAGCTGAAGCCAGTCTTGGAGGCGCTCCAAGCTCAAGAGCGTGGTGGTAACGAAGAAAATACGTCCTCTGAGGGTAAAAAGACGAAAGACAAGGCTAAGAGGAAAGCTGACGAGTCCGTTCCGTTGGACGAAATTGTGGTCAACAAGAAGGCCAAAGTTGAAGATGAAGCTGAGGAGGACGACGAAGAGAGTGACAGCGACGAGGAAGAGGAGGACTGGCAACGTGAAGCTGCTGCACAGCTCGCGGCAGAGGCCCAAGAAGAGCGAAAGCGCGCCGAGATGGAGAATGGCCGAGAGGCGGAGCAAGAGGCTCAACGCGCCCGCGCTGCGGCTGATATTGTTATTCCAGAGAGGGTTGACCTTTCGATCGAGGAGGGTAAGGCGTTATTCAAGGTTCGTGAGACCCTCAAAATTTCCAACGCGTGTGCTCATTGTGCTCGTCTTGTGTCTTCTAAAACCAGACACTGCTCAGAGAAAAAGATATCAACCCACTTCACCCTTGGGACACGTCTCTCCCAAAGTTTATTTCAGATCCTCGTTACGTGCTTCTCCCGTCTGTCACAGCACGTCGGGAAGCTTTTGATGAATACTGCAAGGAACGGGCCCGAGAACTCCGCCAGTCCTCCGTCAAGAAAGAGAAAGAGGCGGATCCTAAAGAAGAGTTCGAGCGCCTCTTGAAAGAGGAAGTAAAAAGCACAAGGGCAAGCTGGACCGATTTCAAGAGAGCATGGAAGAAGGACCGTCGTTTCTATGGTTGGGGTCGAGATGATCGAGAGCGAGAGAAGAGGTTCAGAGAATTCTTAAAGGACTTGGGCGAACGTAGGTCTGCTATTTTTATCTGTCTGTTGAATGCCTCCCACGCAAAAGTAATAGAAAAGAGGCTTGCCGCTCAAAGGGCAGAAGCAGACTTCTTTTCCTTGTTGAAAGAGAATGTGGTTGTTACCGAAGGTATCTCATGGAAAGAGGTACATAAGTCAAGACTTGAATTGATCTCTGTCTAATCCTTTTCAACAGGCAAAAAAGGGTGTTTATAAGGACCCCCGTTACGATGCAGTGGGCTCATCTTCACTCCGAGAAGAGCTGTTCAACACCTTCGTCAAAGGCAAGGCCTCTGAAGTGTCTCAAACGCCGGACTCCGGTAAGGAGAGTGCGGGGACTCGACATCCCACCGAGGGCGCAGAAGACCGCCAGGAACGAAGGAATAAGGCCGTGAAAGAACGCGAAGAAAAGATCAGGGCAGAACGTCAACGTGTAGATGCTTCCATTGAAAGGTCGAGAATGGATGTTAACAAGGAGGAAGGCGAACGATCATTCATGTGCGCATCTGGGGCAGTCATTCGGAGGCACTTACTTTGGCGCTCACAACCGTTATCTTTTCTCTAACTGTATATAGGACATTGCTCACAGATGCCATCCGTGAGCCCCAGGTAAGAGGCTTCCTTACACACGGGCCGTCGCTCACTTTCTATTTCTGTCTGTAGATGACCTGGGAGAAGGCCCAACCCCAGCTCAAAACAGATCCCCGTTTCACTAATTCACCTCTTCCTCTCAATCGCCAAGTGCATCTATTCCACGAGCACATAGACCGGCTGCGAGGAAAGCAGATACACAGTCTACACGCTCTCTTCGAAACACATGCACCGTCCTTGGCGACTAACTTCAACTCCCTTCCTCTCGAGGCCCTGCTCTCCTCGTCGCCTGTCACCAGACTGGATTACAACATTGACAGGCTTGAAGACGAATTCGACAAATGGCAGCGAGAAAGAACTAGTGCAGCACGCGTCGCTTTTGACCAGATGCTGAGCGAGAACTCCTTCGTCGAGTTTTGGGGTCGCCTCGGCAAGATTGGCACTGAAAAGCTCGACGGTGGCTTGAAGATAGAGGACGATGACATTGGCGAAGGTGAAGAGGAGAAAGTCGATATGAAGGTCCTGGCCAAAAACGTGGACATCGGAGATATGGAGAAAGTTCTCAAGGTGAGCTGTCGTTCGCCTCTGAATGTCAAGCTTCAAACTCGTTCTGATTCCTTGATAGTATGACAGACGCTACATCATGTTTGATCATGTCCCAGAACAAAGGGAACGGTGGCTTCGGGTATGTGCTAGTCAATAATCCGGCCTTTTTCTTACTAACGGAGCTGCCATTAGGATTACTTGTCCCAACTCACTGCACCCAAGCTATCCGTTCATGTCAGCGGTTGACTTGTACGTCTTCGTTGTAGTTCTTATAGTTGCCATATCTCTCAAACATAATAACTGTATGTACTGCGCATGCGACGAGGCGGCCATGAGAATTTTCGTATGCCTTCGTTACGTTCTGCATACTTTCTCCTGCCAACTTGTGAATTTCCACAACCAGGTTGGCAACGTTGAAACCCCACCGAAGTTGAGCCCTGTCACAGGCGGGAAATTATAAAGCATTACGAAGGGATTTGTGCACCCCCTGCAGAATAAATGTCAGGATTCTATCTATATAGGAGAGGGAACTGTTGGATGTTCACATCAATCGTTGCGATCACGAGGCTTCCGAGGACCGTGCCCTGGGAGACGGCCACGAAGCTGACACGTCACCACAGACCTGCGAAGGCCGCATTTATTGGACGCTTATTGAGTAGGTCATCTTCTAACACAACCTTACCTCTACGTACAGCATCTGCCATCGGACTCGTGGAAGTGGAGACTCTCTGCTAGGGGGATTGCTTGACTTTTAACCACAGGCCGCTATGCGTCTCTTCAGACCCATCCTCCTCTCTCTGACTGTCCTTGCATCTCAGGTTCTTGCGGAGGATGCAGGACCCGTCGACACTCTGAAGGTGAAGCACAATTATCAAGTACGTGATATTTCTGTGTTGAGTTCGTGGTGGAGACACTGACGAGGCGTTAGAGTGATGTCTCGCGTCTACGCAAGATCGTCATCAACAGGTGAGAAATATAGCCCATGCTTAGACGCCGGTTTTAAAATTGACACGATGTCTCGTATAGTCTTTACTCGCACCAGTGAGTCTTTCACTGTCTCTGTGGGTGCTCCTGGGCCGACGAATATCTTCAAGGGAAATCTTCCTTCGAGAACTTATTTCGAATGCCAACGACGCGTTGGAGAAACTGCGACTCACGGCCCTTACGGACAAGTCCGTTTGGGATGGTTCAGACCCGCTGAACATCACTATCAAGTCAATGAAGAATGAGGATGGAAAGGGCGGATGCTTGGTTGTCGCCGGTGTGTAGCTCGCTCGTCGCGTCTAACTTCCACTTGCTGACACGACCGCTTAGATACCGGAATCGGCATGACGCCTGAGGAACTTGCCACCAACTTGGTTCGTTGTAATGCTGCTTTGCACGCCTTCAGTGGTTAGATTTGTGTTTTCTACAGGGGACCCTGGCCAAGTCAGGAACGTCGGACTTCCTTGCTCGAGCTGAAGGCAGCACAGACGCGACTGCAACTGGAAATCTCATTGGCGCATTTGGTCTCGGGTTTTACAGCAGCTTCTTGGTTGCTGATCGCGTCGAAGTCGCGTCGCTTCCCCCAGCGACCGCCAAGAATCCCAACCCTCAACAACACGTCTTCACCTCTTCAGCCGACGATAGTACCTTCGAGGTCTACCCGGATCCAAGAGGGAATACTCTTGGCAGAGGAACAGAAATTACTCTACATCTGAAGCCAGACGCGTCTGAGTATCTAGAGGATGCCACACTCTCGGCCCTTGTGTAAGGGATTTCTACTTCCATCTCCCTGCCAGAACTCATCTTCTCCGTCGTAGTCACAAGCATTCCGCTTTCTCCTCTTCCTTCCCTATCTACTTGTTTGAAAGGTGGACTGAAGAGGTCCCCGAAGAGATCGAAGAGGTTACCCCTTCGGAGACCGAAGCAACGTCCTCAGAAACTGCCGAAGTCGCCGAAACACCGAAAGCTGATGCAGACGAGGACGAAGCCATCGTTGAGGATGTTACTATAGAAGAGGAGGCGAAGGAGCCTCCACCTCCTAAGATGGTGAACGTCACAAAAGAGCAATGGAGTCACTTGAACAAACAACCGCCTCTTTGGGCCAGGTTCGTAATCCATTTCGAGAGCTTTATGGTGCTGACCATAGCCCAGGGATCCCAAAAATGTAACAAAAGGTAGGGTGGTGTTCAGCACGCGTTTTGAATATCCTCGTTGACGACGACAACTAGAGGAGTACGATCTGTTCTACACAACTTTCTTCAAGGATTTCCAAAGGCCTTTGGCGTGGCACCATTTCTCGGGAGATGCTGGTTCTGGTTCGGCCTTCAAGGCGCTTCTCTTCTTCCCTTCCAAGTTGTGAGTTGTCTCTGTGCATCCTCGAATGCGCCGCTCACACTATCGTCGATGACAGGCCTGAGGAGTATTGGCAAAAGCCTCTGGAATACAAGTCGAAGGATGTCAAGTTGATGGTTAAACGAGTCTTCATTACCTCTGACCTTGGCGACCAGGCCTTGCCGCAGTGGGCAAGTTGGGTTAAAGTTGTCGTTGATGGTATATCCGTTTCAGATTATCATGTATAGCCAACACTGACAAGTGACTGTAGCTGAGGACCTTCCGCTCAATGTTTCTCGAGAAACCCTTCAGTCCAACCGATTCATGAGGCAACTGAGACAGTTGATCATCAAGCGAATGATTCAACTCTTCACGAAGATTAGCGAAGGGGATGATAAGGCGCAATTCGACAAGATGCACGAGACCTACGGTTCTATTCTCAAACTGGGAGCTGTCGAGGACGAAAAGAATCGCGAAAAGCTCGCTGGTCTTGCTCGCTTTACGAGCAACCAACGCAATGAGACATCGTTTGATCAGGCAAGTCCTTTTGCTTAGGTTAGGAAATAAACTCTAAATTCTCCCCACAGTATGTTGAGAACAAGAAGAAAGGGCAGAAGCAAGCAAGTGTACTTTCCCCGTACGTCCCGGACGCCGAGAGGCTAACTCGTCTTCTAGATTTTCTATCTCGCAGAGATTGGCAAGAAACCTGAAGACTTAGCACAAAGCGTTTTCATCGAGAAGCTTCACGCTCGTGGTTATGAGGTTCTACTTCTCACCGAACCCCTTGATGAGATTCTCGTGGGACATCTTCGCCAGTGGAAGTACGTCTTGCACATGGGCCATTGTCTATCTCCTCCTGAACTTATTTCCCAGGGGCATGCCGTTCCAAGATGCCGCCAAAGCCGGCCTGAAGTTTGGTGATGAAGGTACGAGCTGCTGGCGCCTCGTGTTTCTGGACTGCCGCTGAAGATGCTTCGTAGATATAGACCCTGAAGAAGAGAAAGAACAGCAGAAGACACTGGAGGAAAATTTCAAGCCATTGATCGAGTATCTCAAGAAGGAAGCAGGAGATGCCGTTCGCGATGGTATGTACCGTGCCTTTCTCTGTGTCGGTGGAGGCTCACACGCAGATATGGTAGTCGTCCTTTCCAACCGTCTCGTGAAGAGTCCGTGTGCGATTGTCGCCGAGACAGGCGGATATACCGCTAATGTGGCGAAGATGATGGCTGCTTCAAATGCAAAGGGCAATCGCGGCGGTATTTTGCATGACTATGCCATGAAAGCCAAATTGCTTGAAATAAACCCTCGGTCACCCCTCATCGAAGGCCTTCTACGTCGAGTGAAAGACCTTCCCACAGACGAAAATGAGAGGGACCTTGAGAGCGAAGAAGAATTGCAGGAGGTCACTTCCATCTTGATAGATGGTGCGTTGGTTCGCTCAGGATTTGAGGTTCCAGACAACAACAAGTAAGCGCTCCATGCGTTCACGAGATGTTCCATCGACAAGTTCTCTAGGTTCTTCACGCGAGTCGACAGAGTTCTAAGGCGGTCATTGGGTGTCTCAGAGGCTGCCACCACTGATGAGACAGTCAAGCCGGCGCCTCCTGCTGTCAAGGACCTTTCCGAAGATGAGCGAGACGAGACACCTAAGCCCGAGGAGCCCACAGGTCCTGGAATCATTCTGCCAGATCATATGAAGGACAAGGCGAGTGATCCCTTCAACCACGATATCTTATACACTTACATCTGGGTGCGTTCAGATTGAGCTGACAATGGAAGAGATTGATGAAGAGGGGAATCCTGTTGTTCAACATGATGAACTGTAGTGTTACAAGTGTAGATTCTTGGCCTATTTTTAGTCGTGCTTATATAAGAGGCATATAATCAGAATGAGCCCAGGCCCTTAACGTTAATAACCCGAGACTGACCAACAGCTGGCAAGACCCCGTACTCTTACCATTCACCAGCTACCACTGAACTGAATCGACGCAATTCTTCATTCAAAGTTTTTCGCTTTTTAATTCTGCCGCCTTCAACGTTCAACCTGGAGCAGCTGGGGGTCTACCAGCACAAGCCCCATCTAGTCAACGATGGCTCCTCCTGCCCCATTCTCGCGCCTTCAATTAGCAGCTGCTCTGTTGGGTATGTTGTTCCACAAGGACGGAAACAGTCACTTAACTCACCTCTTCTGCAGAGTACGACAATGATCCAGACAACCCAGATGCACCTTACCGATCTGCACAAGACAGCGCAATATTTGCCCACCTCCGCCGGAATCCAGCAGCTCGCCCAGAGTTAGCTACTCGCAAAAGTGAATATCTAACAAGCGATGGTGGCAGTATAGGAGGCGGGGAATCTACTGTCGATGTCAGGCGTTCCCGGGGTTCTAGAGGTTCGATAGATGCCCTGCGAAATCCTTTTGGAGGAGACATCTACTCAGACACGGGACACTATGAAGAGGACGATGAATCACAGGAAGATTTGGAGGTAGACCTTGCATCTTGGGGACTCGACGCTTTCATGCCAAAGGACAAGGGGTCCAAGTCGGCTAAGGCGAGAGGGAAACAGCCAGCCGTGAGCTCGACGCGGACTCGATATGCCTCAACAAGTCACGATTCAACGGCGCCAATTCCTCGATGCGGCATTGTGACGACCAAATCGATGAGCGTTGGTGGTCAAATGGACTTTGACACTGAAAGATTGCAAGAGGACCGCCGACGGTCTTTTGGCTCGCCGTTAGACTTGGTAGGGATAGAAGCTACGGATATACCTTTTGCGCATCGACGGATGACCTCACAGGCGTCTTTAGCCCCCTCTCAAGCCGCGATGGTGCCGTTCCCGTCTGGTTCAGTGCGATCTCCTTCTCCAAGGCCCGAGCATGCTCTAGATGCTAGATCAGTCGCTCACGGCCGGACATATTCAACTCCAAGCATGACTTCGAGATTCCTCCCGGACGGAATGGACGAAACTGGACCCCGACAGCGTATCACGTCGATTGGCACAATGGATAACCTTGAACCAGCAGAAGACAACCCTTTTGCTATCAAACGTCCTGCTCATACCTCTCGCTTTGATCCAAAGTCAGCTCCTCGTGCAAGATCCTATTCCAATGCTTCGTTGGGGTCGAGAATGGTGCTCGAGAGTGATGGTGCATCGGTCATGACTGGAAACCCGTATGCCAGAGAGCGTCGTCTGTCGACTCTGGAGTTGCTTAGACCGAAGGTCCTTGTCATGCCCAGTCCTCTTCAACCTGTCTCTACTAATGTCGCACCTGAGCCTACACGCAGGGCCAGAGAAGGGTTTGAATTAACGACAGATGGTCCTCCTTTACCACCCGGCGCTCGCTCGTCGAGGAGATTGTCAACTTCTATCTCTGTATTCGATTCTGGAGGAGAAAATGTTCCTGTTGCATCCAATTCGTTTACACCTAACCCTCTTCTAGACCTAACTCCTTCTCAAAAACTTTTTCGTAATACGTTGGTCGTTGGCGGCCTTTCATCCGCAACTGACATACCTAGAGCCACCCAGGACGGTGAACAAGCTCAATTGGATCCATCAGGTGCAGACGAGGTTCCTGCTACGCCGGCCGTTGGTGAAGTTGTTGGGAATCCTTCCAGACCGGCCGGCAAGCTCTACGGAAAGAGCCTCATTGACGACCTTGAAAATCGTAAGGCTCAAATGCGTAGCAAGCAACGGTAATGGACATTGCTTTGTTATGTTCTATATCCAAGTTAACAATGGCTTTAGAGTCTTTACAGGAGACCAAAGACCCTCGATGATGGCCCGAAGTCAACAACGCTCGAGTACGCTTATTGATCCTGTATCCTTGCAGATTCGACCTCCAGCGCAAAGGATGAGTTCCTACGGATCTCAAAATGCAGAGCAAGGTCTAGAGAAGCGGAAGAGTCTCGGTAGACGCGGTTCACTGAATGCCAAACCTCTGCTCAACTTCGATGACGAGAACAAAGGCAAGGCACCTCAACTTTCACCAAACCCCCAACGTTTGCCAACGAACCCTTCGGTCTTCGGAGTTGATACCCTCTGGGAAAGGGAAATGGCGAAATTGAAGGAAATGCAAGCAATTGAAGCGATCGAGAAAGAAGAGCAAAGAAAAGCAGAGGCTGAGGCCGAGCGAAAGAGGGCGGAGAAGAGGAATAAACGGAAGAAAAAGGGAAAAGGAAAGGAGAATTCTCTTGAACAAGTGGAGACGCCTCCAAAGGAAGACCTTAATGTTGCGGTTGCACCGCCTATCCTACCCGATATTCAACGCGCCACACGACGTACGCCTCCAAAGCTTTCAGACTCAGATGTAAGTTCGGGGAGTGACGACGAGACGCCAACACACCAGAGGGCTCCAGATGCTCCTGCATGGCACGACTCTTCCGACGAAGAAGGTGGAGCACCTCGCCGAACGACGGGGGTGGGTCCGCGAAACTCAAACCATGGCCGAAAGGCAGCGCTTCCACGGGATGACCACGATAGTGAGGAAGACGTGCCTCTTTCAGCCACCATTTACAAGGCCGTTGTCCGTGCCAGTCTTTCTCCCCCCAGGCATCTGGAAGATTCCGATTCCGATGACAGGCCGTTGTCGCAAGTTGTTCGGAGCAAAGCAAGCTTGTCTCCCATTCCCCCCACTTTTAGTAAATTGACACTCAATAACCTCGAAAACACACCCGACAGTGATGACGATCAGCCACTCGGTCTCCGCGCGTCCCGCGTCCCGTCAGGACTTTCAAATACCGGCAACGACGACGACATGCCTCTCGCTTTCCATCCCGAGCAACAGCGCAGGACGCAGTACCAGATGTTCGCTCAGCAGCAGCAGCAACAACAACAACAGATGCTTATGCAGGCGCAAATGCAGAGCAATATGATGATGAGTGCTTCGATGATGGGTCCCAATTATTTTGCGCCTACAATGATCAACCCAATGGCAATGATGCAGCCACAGGTCCCTATGCCCATTCCGTCGCCTCCCCCCATGGTGGATCCAGCCAAGTTCGGCAGCGTTGATCGCTGGCGAAGAGGTGTGGCTGTCGAAGGAGAAAATCCCTGAGCTTGTTCTGTGACCGAGGTGAAGCTAGAGTATTTTATCATCTTCGTGGACACTTTTGTGCCACTGTCAAGTAATTACGCATTAAGTAGGATCTAGCAGATATTCCGTGTGGACGTTCTACAGAAGGCGAAGCGAACAAATGATGCGTTGGGATGAGATAAAAGTACAGACATGTCATAGGAAACAAGGAAAGCAAGACGAGGTAAGTGTCCGAATTTATATATAGCAAGGAAAGTGGATCGTTCATGAAGGATTAGCTATCTGTAGTTTACGCCGAGGTACAGTAATCACCGACACATCCCGTCTCTCCATCTCCTCTTCAATGAGTCGCTGACGCGTTTCGTCATCGATATCGTCGTCGTCGTCGTCATCTGCCTCAGTAGGACTAGCGAGGGCATGCGGAAGCTCATCCACTTGAGTGGATGGGCGGAAAGGAGGACGGTGATGGGTATATGGATTTTGACCTGGGGCCAATTTCGACATTTCAGAATTGGATGTGAATGGTGATCCAGGAGGTAAGTCCTTTCCCCGCAGTCGCCAAAGTGCCGCCGTTAGAATCGAATCGGCTGGCCGACCGGACCAAGACAATGCCAACATAAAGGCATAGAATCCGATGGTCCAGACAAGAAGCAATGCGAAGAGGTAGCGAGGAGCTCGCGACCAAATTGCTGTGAGGGATATAATGGATAGAGCCAGGACAGATACTTGGATGAGGAGATGGAAGAAGATTTCTGGAGGCTTGGGATACTGGATCATTTGTCTGGGCTCGGAATTGGATTGAGCAGGGGTATCAGTCCTGGACGCGACCTGTGCATTGTGCACCTGTGTAATGGCATAGTCGAGTTCACCCTGTTCGCGGACATCAATAAAGTGACATGAGTAATAAAGAAAAGGGTGAAACCCACCATCCTATTGAGGCTTCGCCGCCGCAACAACCAGTCTATCTCTCCTAAATTTCGTGATGGAAGCGAGTTAGACGTCGCCGCCGAGTTGGCGGTCGCTGGCCAAGGGGCACTAAGCCTCCTCGATCTGTTGGGCCTATTCAGAACCTCGAATGCTCGGTGCGGAGTGGCCGGTGGAGTGGTATCGCTCGACATTCCTCCTTCAATGCTGGGCCGTATCAGGTTGGATGCATCCCAAGATTGCGTTCTGAGACGGGGGGAAGACGGTGTAGGGGTATTGTATATGCTTGGAGTTGCACTTCTCGCTGGAGGTAGAGCTGGTTCGACTTTTTCGGTAGGATCCAAAGGTATACTGCTTCTCAGGCTCCGAGTATCGTATATGCTCGAACGCCGGCCAAGAAGTGCCAAGAACAGGTAGGACAGAGGAACAAGCAGGTAGAGGCAAGCAAAAAAGATGACACCAGATACGCCGTGACGCGTCTTCAGATGTGGGCTTCGGTCAGATTGGCTGGAGGACACCGTACTGAAAGCAAACACTAGACCCGCAATGCCCAGACCGTAGGCTAATAAGCCGAAGACAGTGAAGATGGACACAAGAAATATTCGAGGTTTCCACTTGTCGTCGGAGGTAGCAAACGTCCAGCGAAAGAATAACATGACTGGCATTAGAACAACGACAGAGAGGGGGAGTAGAAGTTTGTGCAGGAAGGAGACATGGAAATTGACTGGTGTTTGTGGTGTTGCCAATGGATCAGATCCAGTGCTCGTGCTTGCGGGGGGAGTCGTTGGATTAGCTGTAGTCGGGCGTGGCTGGGTGATGGCCGTCGCGCATTCAGTCAAATAGTTGACACGAACGCCAGAGCCATCGGCACTGATCCCTGTCTGCAGTTGACCGTTACCGAAACCACTCCAAATCGGACTCGAAGACGAGAGAACTCCACGATATGCCCGCAGAAGCCAGACGTCGGAAAGGTAATTTCCATTGGCATCTTGACCTCCAAATATCTATAGAAAACAAATCATATTGTCAATTGATTGATTTAAGAAGAAATTTGCATCAACGCACAATTGTATCGGAGGACGAGGAACGAGAATTTCCAACCAATGCTTCGGAGAATGAAGCTGCCGCTGCGCCTTGTCGTGGCGTCGGAAAATGAGTCCTCCCAGAAGAGTTTGGGTCGCCAGATGGCAACACTCTGGTCCATGTTGCAGTATTGGTGTCTAAAACGGCCTATATCACTGTCATCAAGACAGCCTGTTGTACGGGATTGGAGGAACGTACCACTTCTCCTTGCGTAAGACCATCTGAATCTTGCCATAGTGAGGTATTAAATATACCCAAAAGAAGGAAAGCTTGGGAGGCGAAGGAGGAAGAGAAGCTATTCAGGTTTGGGACCATAACTGGGCCGACTCGAGGAGGAGGACATGAGCCAGGCGGAATTGCTGTTTGGCGTTGAACATCGACAATAAAAGAATCCTGCAATGCACAGCTAATATTTGCGGAGCTCAAAGGGCTTGATGAATCGCAACCTCCCGCAGAAATTACTTGCTGACCTACTACGGTACCTGCTTGACTAATGCGGCCTGGTAGAGTGCCGATTCTGACGCGGTCCCAACTGGCTCCTACGCTGTCAGGCAAATTGGAAGACAGTGTTCCGGATAGATGTAATCTCCACACGTCGGACAGGGGATCGGCGTTGGTGCCATCGAAACCTCCGGCGAAATAGATCGTATTATTGGGGCCAGGAACGACGGGATCTTGAACTGGTGGTACACGAATGTCTATTCCGCCAGACGCACCCCAGCGAGCGGATGGACCACTGGTTGAAAGTTCGACTGCGGACCAAAACTGGTTGTTAAAGTCATATTCCTATACCAGGGGCCTTAGGATATCCGGATTCGTTGCAGGGGTTGACGCTTACCCAAATATCAGAGAGCGGTTGACCCTCAGATCCTTTCCCACCAATGATCACAAATCCATGGCGGCTAAAGTGCATACGTTAGTCCACAGTCAAGCAATCATAAGAACGACATAGTCATGCTAACTTGCTCGCAGCAAAATCGCTGCCAGATACGGCGGCACTCCTGGCCGGAGGAGTGCGTTGAAGAGTCGATGGAGGTGTTGGTGTTGACCAGGTCAGGGTGTCGAGATCCAGCCTGAAAGATTTCCCGAATAAGCCGTTCGTCACAGGTGTATGTAGAGCTGAGACGCACAGGAAGGTTTGCGATTGAGGAAACCCACTCTCTGAAACTCCTCCAAAGATGATGAGAGACCGGCTAGTTAAGTGTAAGATTACGAAGAACGATATAATAAGATGCACGGACCTCCTTTCGTCATAGCCAATGGCTGCATCCTTGAGTGGAGGCGGCCTTGAGGTGCCTTGGAGAAGATTGGTCAGGTTGATCCATTGGAGAGGTGGGAGTGGTGTGGTCGTGGCAATGTTTTGGGCGAGAACCGAGGAAGAGAGAAGAGAAAAATAGAAGAATGGAAGGGCCATTCACGAATACTGTTAAGACAGTAAATAAGAGGTTTCGTGAGGCGCACGGTGTCGAATTTGCGGCATACAACCCGCTGTGTGGTGGCCAGAACCAACGGCTCCCAACGACCGTCCACGCCTCATACAAGTCCGCAGACGGCTCGGCCCGAGCACTCAAACTCCCACAGAAGCCCATAAACAAAACAAGACCGATAACGATTACACGACCAACACTGGGTGTCGCTTTCCTTGCTCAACGGGGTGATAGAAATTCATGCGGCCTTGGAGAATGCCATGTTAAATGCAGCCGTCTGTCACGGTGGGCCCTAGTCTCCTTGAACATGCCTGATTGGGTGCCACATGTCATGCACAACCGTGAGACTCAGGTTCATGGCGAGGCGCCCACAAAAAGATACCTTCGCGCTTATCGATTTCCTCAGTCAGCAGACTACAATGGCGCAGCCAACCAAGCGTCCGCAAACGGACGAGGCACGCGAGAACCTACTGGCTTCTGATGCATCGGCACTCTCGACGGGGTTAGTGATTCCTCTGCCTTGTCCTGCCTGACGCTCATGCTCCCCAGGACGCCAGAAGATCTCGCCCAACGGTTGAGGAACATTGGTTCACGCGTCAGACGGAGTGTGTCTTCTTAATCAGACCATGGCTACCAAAATTAACGCGTTTGACGCGTCTAGACGTCAACCAAGGCTACCTCACGGCTCCCAGTTCTGCATCCTTTACCAAAGCACAATCAACAGGGTCGATATTCCGCTCGATGAATGATACTTTGCACGACGTCTTCGCAAATACCCCTTCAGGCGTGCTGAATGACCAACTGCCATCGAGGAAGCGCGCTAGGTCTCACTCACTTACGGAATCCGAGGAAAGAGAAGACAGCACGGTACCGATGGATTTACGAGAAGAGAACAACTCTGAGAATGACCAAACGCTGAACCAGACGAGCTCTTCTCGGCCTATGAAACCATTGCGTAGTGCCCCCCGCATTCTTCTCCAAACCCACTCTTTGCCAAACGGTGCCTTGTTCCTCGGCGAATCTCACCGTGCGCCTCCTGGACGATCAAAAACGGTGGAAGAGGATGATTGGAGTCATGACAATTCAGCTACCTCGGAGCAACCATTCCAACCTATGACATTCTGAAGTCTAGTTAGGGTAAGTCAGTTTCTTATATTCATGTGACAACTGACACTGGCTGAATCCCTCCCGTAGGACCTCCTACCTTTCTCTTCTGGACTTATATTTTCCAGCCCAAATGCCACTGTATCCTGAGTATGGACGATCCTTTCTGTATCTATATAGGGATTTGAACGACACTTGCTTCACAATAAGCGCCATGTGTGCGGCGTGAGCCTGTCACCCCGAGTGCGATCTGGATCAAGCGCATGATTGCCCTGTCGTTTGGGCGGCTGTGGGTCCTTTCTCGATCATATCCGTAAGTAACTTTCGCTCGGGAATCTTGATATGATCAATAAGAATTAAGGGTGGGCCATATCCAGCCCTCAAATACAAGCGCTTCGTCCGGAGCCAGTTCACTGGTATTAGAAATTATTCCGCCCTTCACGATGATTTTCTAAACCGGGGCTAACGGCTTTTTCACCCACTCTTTTTTGTTGTAGGTCCTTTGTATTCCGCCATACCAATCATCTGACGTAGGTGAGGTACCGATGCTTTGGTAGCTTTGGGGCGAATCTCTTGCTGTGTTTAAATTCCGCCGCCCTATATCAACCTACACACATTGGAAGCCGAATTATATCTCTCCGACACCACCCCCACGGCCGCCATTTAAGCATGGCCCTCGTAGAAAAATCGTTTCTCCCCTTGAATGCGTTGAATGGGGTTCGCGCACTTGTCTCCTCGTAAGTTAGCCAGGTTCGTATCTCCTGCGTACAGCATTTGAACTGATACTGTGTTGTACTATAGGTGCGCAGGGCCAATGCAGCCATCCTTTTCAGTCTCCTCTCACATACCACACAACTCAATCCCAGCCACCAATAACTTGAGTACGACTAGCCTCAGTTTACCCTCCCTCAAAGACGTCCTTTTCAACGTCGGTCTTGCACAACGGTGAGTTCCGCAGCACAGCACAGCACCATCGATCTAACCTTTCCAAAAGGCAGCAATCTACATTACCTGCTTATACGCCAGTCAATAGAAGTTCGAATGCCGTTGTTCCTATCGCCTCCCAAGAGGTCGAGGTGGATTTCTCAGCCGCCATTGGCGCTCTGAGTATTGTGGACCATGAAGAAAACCAACCTCGAAGTCGTCTCCCTCAGAGGACAAAAGCAAAAGCGTCCAAGAGGGGCCGGTAAGCCACTTTCTCTACTATTCATCTTTCAAGCAAACCCTCCGTTTTGTCAGGCGCGACGCTCCGTATTCGTTAGGCTTTGAATCGGCTTTTGATCCTCACACCTACGGCGAAGACCTGGAGATCCATTCGCACTATCAGGATATGCCTGTTGTGGGAGATCCTCCCCAGCAGACTCGTTCCGCTGACCGAGTTGCCGTGACTCAGGCAACACGAGCTCGCAGACGCGCTACAACTCGAGAGACATATGATCCTGAGTTGGATCTCAAGATAATCCGATACATTGATCTGGGCGACTTATGGGACCTAAATGTCGTCCAGACTGGCCGTTACGATAGGAAAGGTACAGCGATCTACCGTTGCTTGAACCCCGACACCAAGGCGCCTGGAATGTGCAGTTATCTGGCAGCAAAGCAGACCGTCAAGCGGCATGTCCACACCGTCCACCTGGAGCTACGGTAAGGCCACTCCAAACAAAATATATGCGTTACCTTTCATTCATTCTTTGTACTCTATGCAATAGCCCTTACGTCTGCGTTTTTCGTGATTCAGTCACTGGGGAACCCTGCAACGCTGCTTTCAGTCAAGTTGGTGATCCCTGTATTTTGCCATGTATCATACAGGATTAACGTGAACGTTTATTCCAGAAGTCTGCCTTCAAAATCCATCGACAGAGTGTGCAGTGAGTCAATTGCCTGCTTATCGAGCCCAATCTAAAGGTCCTTCTGTTTAGCACCCATGAACAAAAACATGGTTGCCCTGTGTGTGGCCTTATGTTCTCGGATCCTTCTAAGCGGAACAAACACCAGGGCTTTAAACACCCTGAAGTCGAAACTAAGAAGCGGACGAAGAATCCCTACGCGGCGCTTTTTGATTCTGAAATTCACGACGCCAATGCCCCGGAGGATGAGGGGACGTCGACGAGCCCAGATAATCCCATTGAGGTGTCCTAGTCGAAGTCGCCGCTCTTAATGGCGGGCATCCTATGCTCAAAGTTCCTCTTCACTTTCGCGTTCTGAATGTTCCTTCGTGTCACATGCGCCGCCCTGTGCTGCTGTTACCAAACCTGTATGTTCGAAGTATGTTGTATATTATCGCCCATTTTGTCAATTGCATAATGTATTCTCGGTCATCGACCTTGACGATTCCTCTTCGGTTTCCCATCTGACAGACTGGCAGCATGTTCCATTGACCCGCGCTGACAGATAACGTTAGCTTGTGGCAAACGGCAGAAGCAGGCTGATTGGTGACTTATTTATATCTGTCGCTGGACCCATTCTGAAAACCATTTCCGACGAAAGAAACATTATTGTGTGCTCCGTCGGTCAGGAGGGCGATGTAAATCCGCGTATAGAGCTCAAGCTCAGCTTGGCTGCTGAGCGCTGAGGCTACGTCTACGTAAACAGTTCGTCGTATCGACAACTACTCTATCTTTCGGGTTTCGCGATCAACCCTGGAAGGGCATTTGTTCAATGAACCACAACTCTGCTTACCATTACATAAATAAAGCTAAAGAGTAGCTACATGTCCAACATGCGGTCAGCCATTACTTCGTGGACGGCGTTTGTAACATGCAGCTCGTCGGCCCAGATTGCCCCGCCCTCATCCGTCGTGTCATCTTCTGTAAAA
Organism: Cyclocybe aegerita; assembly: GCA_902728275.1. Taxonomy (NCBI): domain Eukaryota; kingdom Fungi; phylum Basidiomycota; class Agaricomycetes; order Agaricales; family Hemipholiotaceae; genus Cyclocybe; species Cyclocybe aegerita. Next base: position 374,010 of record CACVBS010000028.1, read on the forward strand.
TCAGTAAAATCATACTCCTCTGGACGATCCAGTATATCTGCGAGTGCAGTGTGTGCCGAGAAAAGCATCAGATTTGCCTGTGGCGTCTCTCGCATGAACACGGTAACCCCTGTATGAAGAGAGATGTTCCACGTTTCGACTCGAGCTTGGACAGTAGTGTCTTCGCATTCGAGAGCTATCGCTACGCGGCTATGAGGACCTTGGACAGGCGACTACACAAACAGACTTACCGCTGGGTGAGCGGTCGATGGGTGGCACGTCAATGAAAAGACCTGGCATTGGATCTTATGTAAAGGGTGTGTGCAGCATCGACAACTTTCTCCACAATATTGGCAAGTTCACCCTCATCGGTCCTGCCGCAATCGTTAATGCCTAGGAACATTCGAACTAGTAGAAACCTGATTTCAGTTATATATCAGATGCACCTAGACGTATACGCACGCACCGTAGGATGTGCTAAAGGGCTCAACAACGTTTTCAAGCACCCACGGTCTTGCGCGGGGTATTGAAGGAAGAAAATGCTAGCTGGGTGTCCAGATCGTCCTCCTGGTCTACCTTTTGGGAATGAGTCAGATGTTGTAACAGGATAGATACACATCAAGGCAAACACAAGTCAAGCCTTCTTGGAAACGGGTCTTCTCGTCATCGTCCCAAGACACACTGTAGGAATCACCACTATGTAATGGATTACATGAGCACAAAGGAGTATAAGTGACTGAAGTAGGATGGAACTCTACAATATGAACAGTGAGGTTATTGGCTTGAACCATGAGGACGTCCTTGGCAAAACTTCGGACATTCCGCGAGGACAATTTGCATCAGCTTCGAGAGCACCTTGCGAGCGTTTAGCCTTGGTAGCTGAGCCGCAAGACTCGGAGGATCATGGAGAGCCACAGTGGTAGTAGCCGCGATTGTGGTAAAATACACGGGCCGATGATCCGTGTCATCCGAAGGCCGAACATCAATGGTGTCTTACCTTCAACTACCCTCTCGTCGTCCAGTGCGGGGCGATGCCTTCTAGGGAACTACAGCTGGGGAGCCAGGCGGTGTATTTCCCCACAACAAGTAAGACCATTCAAGTAACCCCTTCGACTTGCCATGACCTCACAATGTTCAAGGGTAAATACGGACCTCCGTTTCGTCTTCCGCGAAGCTTACAGCCTTGTCCAGATATTCTAAGAGAATATCGTCGCCTGGATGATGCCATTGTCATGAGGTTAAACCGTGCCAACGCCTCTATGCGTGACCAAGACAGACTCCACGGCAGCAATGCAAACGAGACACTACAAGACCAGGCCTGTGTTCAGATATGGCGAGAATTGGTCGGTAAGAAGTCGCACTCTGATGTTGAAGTTTATGATATAAAGCTCTTCCTTCAACTCATAGGCAACTGGAAACGTCGAACACAACTCATCGAGTACTGCGTCGGCGTTGTGGACCAGTCGTTGAAGGAGAAGCAAGCAGCTTTGCTTGACGGGGACCAGGATCCGGTCAGTACAAGGAAAACGCAAGGGGGGATATTCGAAGACGAAGTAAAGGTCCGTGTCGCTGGTCAGGCAGGAATAAAAAACTATTGGCTAACCTGAACAGCGCACCCAAGTTCGCAAGGAGCTATCGGTGGATGCCATTGTGCAAAGGCGTTCCATGGAAGGTACGCCCTGTTAGCCAGATGCAATACAGTGACCCCGTTCATCTTTGGTTCTCCAGCCTTCCGTGCAAGGTGTCAGTTCTTCGTTCCGCCAACGGGTAACGACGAGGCTCGTAAAATGTGGGATGTTGCCCATCGATGATGGTCAGCTATGATGACCTACATAGCTCAGTCGCGACGACCATCAAAAATCTTGATGGAATGCCATCGGACAAGAAGCTCACGAGAGTGGTTTTCATTTCCACCTGGTGCCGCAGCTCAACTTACAGATATCGGTGGTGTAGACAGCAGTATCTTGTGCTGGTGTGAATCAATATAATTTGCATGTTCCCAGTGCAAACCCGTACATCAACGGAACCGGCGAGAGGAATACGGAATTGTGGTTGAGGCAAGTTGGTGTGAAGCTATGACGCAATAGAGCGGCTTTGATGCATCTTGCATGGTGCATGGTGGCTCGCTTATTCATCGAACATCATCTTTCCTTAAGCTTCCATCGTCGTCAGAGCCGCCATGAAGTCGCTCTTCGCATTAGCTACTGCTTGTCCTGCAGCTTTTGCACTCAGCTTGTCGTCCTATTTGTATCAGGGTCAAATTCACCTCAGCGAGCCAGAAATCAAAGTGCCAGTCCAGCTTGGAGTCATGAGTCGCTGCCCTGATGCCTTGTTATGTGAGAGCACGTTCGACGAAGTGCTACACAAAGTTGGGAGCAAGCTGGATCTCTCGCTCGTCTACGTTGCAAAGTGTGTATGCCGTCACTCTCGGGTGGTTCACTGTTCATCATCAAAAATTTCAGGTTCGATGAATCCGAATCCGACTTCGGCGTTCGCTGTATGCATGGTCCCGAGGAATGCGCAGGAAATGTTCAACAATTGTGCGTTCACAAATATGCTTCCCCCTCAACGTGGTGGGAGTTCGTCAAATGCCAAAACTATCACGGAAGGCAGAAGATAGGTGAACCCGATCTGGCACTAAAATGTGCCCAAACGGCCGGCGTAGACTGGGAAGCAAGCGGTGCTGGAAAGTGTGCTGGCCTTGACGGGAGTGGCAAGGGGACAGAGGGTGTCGCTTTACTAAAGGAGAGCGTTGCTCTGGGTGCAAAACTAGGTGTCACGTACGTGAAGATCAATTTATGCGTCCATGTGCTCAAAAGTCGCGACAGAAAAAGCTGCACGGTTCTGATCAGTAGCAAACCGGTTTGCGTACATGACGGAACCTGGAAAGACTGCGAGGTCAGTTATGCTATTACAACTGTGCAGGATCACAGTCCTGAGTCCAGTAAATCAGAATGGCCACGCCGTTGGAGATTTTGTTCGCCAGATAGAGGATGAATACAAGCGGCTCAATGAGTGAAGGACCTGAAAGGCTATCCACGCCATCTATATGCGGGAAGCAGTTTCCTTCGTAGTTTATACATTATATCGCAGCCGCAGTCTTGCTGGAGTTAGCGAATGAGTCGTCGGCTGTTCCTGTTCATAGTCATCTCGCTGCCTTGGTCAGGATTGATAAAAAAAAAAAGGGCGCATATACTGCGGTCTATCCCCACACGAGTTCATATAGAATGACCAAGGTATTTATCACTATGAGAGGTACTATTGCAGCGGTGAGACGATGGAAACCTAGAAGAAAGATGACACATACTTCGCATAAGTGTGCGCACAGCACTGATGAGGTCGATCAATCTCGCTTTCATCCCAATATCTCCCCCTTGAGCACCTCCATAACCGTTCTGGTCATAAGGTTGTTGATATCCAGTATTCACGTCTCTAATCTGACGCGATGTCGACAGCCACCCGACTTGAGGAACACAAAATATCAGACAGGAATAAATCCCAGGTCACAATTTACGTACTTTGAGCGAGAAACCGCTCTTCATTCAGGATTGCAATAGCATTTATCATGAGGAGGGAGACGTAGAAGATCATGCCAAAGAGCGCCATTTTGAAAGAAACAACTTCACACCAGCGATACCGATGAGTTGCAAATGTTCTGGAAGTCTCCCTGTCCAGACAGTGCCGCTGTGGTGAGCGAAGAGCGATATGTGGGGAGGAAAGTAGTATGTCGTGGTTCAAGCCATTGCGTGTCTAAACCGTGTGCCCATCCTGTGACTCGTGACTCGTGACCTAAGCCTCAATTCAGCCCGCACCGCGACCTACCGCGACCCACCTTGTCATTTTCCAATGCAAGTGTATCGAAGTAGTGCGTATGTTGTTTACATGCCCATTTCTCGACGCTGAAGATAGCAGGCCCAAGGCTTCTGAGGCAGTCGGTATTTGTCTCTTCACTCGGACCCGTTTGCCGCCGCAAGTACGTGGTTTTCCCCGAACATTCCCTTCGAAATAACGCGTCTTTGCCACAGTGCAAGCTTCCTTCGGCCTTTGGACTGGGTGAAAGAAAAGCTGGCATCGGGAATCAAGGAGACACAATCACCGGAGGAGGTCCAGGCTGCTAAGGAGCAGGCGAAGAAGCTAGGCACCTCCAATGTCTTCGAGGATGTTGTTACCGTCAAACCTCCAGCTCTTCCGCGGGCGAAAAAGGCGAAGGATGTTGTAAAGAGCAAATTGCCTCCCAAGCAGCGGCCTAACTCTGTGCTTATCGCCGTTTTCTCTCCTGTGTAGGGCACTGACTAGTTTGCTAGCATAAATACTCGACGGCCAACTTCAAAATCTCGCACCGTAAGCTTAACATGTTGGGGCGTCAAATCGCAGGAAAGCCTATAGATTATGCAATTCTGCAAATGCAATTCAGCGAAAAGCGTGCCAGTATGAGAATTATGAACATGCTCGCGACGGCTCGCGACCATGCTGGTCGATACAAGCGTCTACAGGAAGGAAAGCTGGTTGTTGGTATGTTTACCATACTGCATTATTGAACTTTTTATCTCATTGTTCCATAGCGGAAGCATGGGCGACCAAGGGCAAGCGACCCCCCACGAGGATAGAACCTCGAGGGCGTGGCCATTATGGCACACGTACACATCCCAACTCCAAACTCACTGTCGTGTTAAAGGAAGGAAAGACGATAGAGGAGCAAAAAGCCGCTGCGAGGAAAAAGAAGCTTAATAGAATTGTCTCTGCTGCCTTGCAAAGGGAAGACAAGCCCATCCGTAATCCTTCACCGACATGGGGATGGTAATAGACACGTTGTTCAAATAATCTATAATCTATTGTTTGTAGTCTACTGCCGGATTATGAACTCTCCTGGAATATTGGAGACCTTCGAAGTTTGAAGACTTCGCGTAGTTATTACTAAAAATAGCGGACATTCCTACATTGGGACACGTTGACATTAACCGCAGTCTTTGCCACCAACCATGACGCCAAAGTGTTGGCGCAGTGTCCCCTTCCTCCTCTTGCTATCCATAACATCCGTCTTCGCCTCTAGTCAATCCTTTGAAAACACTGCTATCGTCCGCACAATTGAGCTTGGCGGCTCGCTGGTCCACGTCACGACAACATTTGCGATTAGGGCCCTCGAAGATGGCCTCAAGACGTATACCATCGCTTTTGGTCGCGAGGAAAAGGAGAAGTCGAGCTGGCTAGAGGCGAAAGTCAAGGGCCAACAGGAGCGGCTAGAAGTGAAAGAGCTGCCTTTCGATGGATCTAAGTACGCGCCATTTTGACTTGACTCTCTAAAACAACTTATTCAACGCTGCTCCTGCCAGGGACCACCACCTCATCGAAGTCGTATTACCAAAAACCCTTTCTCTGAACAAGACGCTGAATCTCGTGCTGGAATCTATTCAAACCCACGCGACGTACCCGTACCCTGCGAGTGTCGGCCAGAACGAGGAGCAGGCTCTCAAATACCATACCGACCTTTTCGTTCTCAGTCCTTACGCGACATCTGTTCAACGTACCAAGATTAAGTAAGTTCCATTTTTGTTGTTCTACGCGTTCCTGTGGAACGACGCACACACCCCAGGTCTCGCACACCCCGTGTCATCTCGTACACCACACCACAGGACATCGAGCCGTTCATGAAGGAAAGCGCCGTCACCAAGACAGGCGCGACTGTTGTATACGGGCCATACGATAACATCCCGCCCAGCACGTCGTCTTCGTTTATCCCAAAATATCAGCAGCCCGTCGTTATCCACTACTTCCATGACCAACCCGTCATCGAACTCCTTGATCTCAAACGTTCTGTTGAGATTAGCCACTGGGGCGCCAATCTCAACACGGAGGACAAAATAACCCTTCACAATGCTGGTCCTCAGTAAGTCGGGTGTGTAGTTTGAAGGCGCTCATAACTTAATGTCGTTTTCTTAGGTTGAAAGGCCATTTCTCTCGTCTTGACCACCAGACGCAAGCATATTACAAGCGCGTTGCACCCCACGTCCTACCAGCTATGACTTTGCATCTTCCTTCCGGCATCCGCAACGCGTACTACTACGACCTGATTGGCAATGTGTCTACCTCCAGACTGCGAGTGGCTCCCTCGGTCCCTAAGGACAAGCAAGGCACCCAGTTCAGCGTGTTGGACTTGAGGCCCCGCTATCCTCTTCTGGGTGGCTGGAACTACACCTTCACTCTTGGATGGGATGCCCCTCTGCAAGACTCAGCTAGCTACGACAGGTCCACTGGCAGATACATCGTCGAAGTTCCTATCATGACGCCGATTCTTGGTGCAGTAATCAACCAAGAAGAACTTACGGTGATCCTCCCCGAAGGAGCTACGTATGTTTCTCTCCCCATCTTGCATTGTACTGTAGCCTGACATGTTGACATGACCCAGTGATGTTCAATTCGTGGCGCCATTCCCAGGAGCTGCTGACGCCTTGATAGGAACGCATACAACTTACCTTGACACAACTGGCAGGCCCAAGTTGACCTTCCACTATAAGGACTTGACGGTGAAACAAGCCGAGAGCATTTTCGTGCGTTCTTCCTTCCTGTCCAGTGAAATTTCAATCAGGCTAACGCCCTTCGCAGGTGTCATACAAAGTCTCTTGGGCAGCTCATTTGAAAAAGCCTGTCGCCGTTGGGACTGCTTTCTTCAGTCTCTTCAGTCTTGGCATGATTGCACGGAGGATGAACCTTACGCTTCACCAGAAAAAGGTGTCATAGTCGACTGGAAATACAATGTTATTTGTTGTTTTATGTCAAATGGCATATCATAGTGTACGACGGCGATCTTTCATGCCGGCCCGGATGAAACTATGCAGAGTCGTGATGCCACATCCAGGGGGTGTCGGGCTCCTGTGAATGGGATGGTAAGCTTTGAGCCGCCTTTTGGTATGGGACGAAATAGGACGTACGGAACGGTGGTCATGAATATGTTTTGCAACCCACTCTCCGTGCGGCAGAGATAATAAATGCCATCATTAGATCTCCCTCCTGGTACATCGTAATACAGCATCGTCGTTTGCCATCGCCAGCTTCCGTACGTGATCCCTTCTGTCTTCTTTCCTAGAACTAACTGCATTGGCAGATCATGGGTTCCAGTCATATTACGGATGTTGACGGGGAACACGGTGGTCTCGTTCACGAGTAACCAGAGTTTGTTCCTGTTGATGTAGAACAGTGGTGGGGTTTGGAAGAACAGTGGCGGTCCAACGTTCTCAGGGGAAATTGTGAGGTTTCCCAATTGGCCTGTGGGTGGTAATTAGCATATTGCCTGATATTCCACCGGCAGGAGCGAATACCTACCTGGAACATGGACTGTGAGGTGTTGAGGCATGGTTTGGGAGATCGCCGGTCCCAGGGCTCGGATGTTCGAAGCACCTGGAATAAGGGATCCGATGGAAGACCTGCCGTTCATGCCTTCCCATGTTGGGATAGAGGCGACGATGCTGAGAGAGCAAAGCAGGACGAAGAGGGCGAGCGGGAGATCCGAGTGCATCGCAGTGCGGGCAGAGTCGACTGAGAAGCCTCACACAACCGTCGAAGCTCGAGCAGACGGACAAGCATGGCTTCTTAATATGGTTCGGGAAAGCATCGCTTGGGGAAAACGTGGAGGTAGGTTGGAATTGTCCGAATTTGACGCGAGGTGGATCTTTCTACGTTAATCGAGGATTTGGGACACGGGGTATAGTGACAACCGTGCAGATGTGTCATACGAGGACCTATAAGCATGTAGGATTTGTGTAGGGTGACCTTCGACTCGTTAACCAGTCTTGCAACTTTCCTCGACTTGGCTGCTGACAGGTTTTGGGACCAGCTGAAAACTTGCTAAACCCTCTGTTCAAACTTGGTTGAAATGCGTAAAAAAAAATACCTCGAGGCATGTAAAGGATAGAAGAATTGCTCGGTGTCCGGATGGGGTCAGTGAATCGGGCCTCAGAGTCAGAGGGCAAGAAGAAAAGCAAAAGAAATACTATTTCTGCAATCTAATCTCATCGGAGGCATTTGGTCTGGTGACCAGACGCGCCGATTTTTCCGCGAGCGCCCTTAGTCTACCGTCACCTGTGCTCGACCATGCTCCGTAATGCGACTCACAGCTCGGCTCCTCGCGTTGCTTCTTCAGCACTATCTCTCAATACACTGTCATCCTGGTTGGAAACCCACCACCTTCCGCAGTCCAGCACTTCTCAACCGTCACCAGCGGACCGCCGTTTTGCTTCCACCCGTCATTCCTCACGCGTTGAAGGAGAGGCACCCCAGCTGCCCAGATTCTTGCGCAGACAACAGCTCCAACCCAAGTCAATTGCAAGTGGTGCCTCTTCGAAGTCTGCTGGCAAACAAAAAGCCTACGCAACATCACCCTCGACTACCGCCTTTCGTTCGCGACATTATGACCCTTCGAAGGAAACAGCACTCAAGTCCGAAGTTCGCCTGCTCGAACCACATGTACTATCTGCTAGGGTCAAGAAGCTATGCGACGCCGGAAAGCTTCCAGACGCAATCTACATGCTTAAGAATGCGCCATTGGACGCTCAGAACACCCAAGTGTGGAACACCTTGATCTGGGGGTGTTTGAAGGAGAAACGCCATTCAACGGCTTACCAGTTGTTCGTCGATGTGAGCCGTCCTCTTTCCATTTCTCCCTTCGCTGCTCAGTTTCAATTCATGTAGATGAAGAGAAGAGGCTTCAGTCCCACATTGAGAACTTTCCAAACTTTTTTCAATGGGCTCTCGAGAATCGAAAGCTGGTCCACACACACCAAACAACTTGTTCACGCTCGATCGCTGTATGAAGGGTTCCAGCGGCATGTTGCTTCTATCAAAAGGCACGACCCAAACAACCAAGAACTCAGTGCAGACCCACTTGCTGGTTACATTCGACTTCTCGGGAATGCAGGGCAGTACCAAGAGATTTTCGACGTTTATTACGCTCTCGACTTGGAAGGTCCCATGGCGCCGACACAGTATATCTATACTGCCATGTTCCAGGCCATTGCTGCAGCGAAGAATGATACACCCGAAGGAGCCGTAAAGGCTGCCGCTGACGCACGGCTTCTGTGGGCTCAAATGGTCAAAGCATCCAAGAAAAATCCAGCCCTCGTCCCCGATTCGCATACCGTTGTCGCCGCGTTGAATGCCCTTTCGGGCGGCAATGAAATGGATTACCATCTCGCCTTCAAAGTCGTGTCAGAATATTATGGGCTAGACGCCAACAAGATGACGTCTCAACCTGGCCTCCTCACCCTCCAGCCAGAATCGCTGGCTGCTATCCTGCGCCTGTGCAACCAGAGCAAGCAGTATTCACTTGCATCCCAGTTCTACCAGCAAGTTCGAAGAAGATCGGAAAATATTGGCGGTGCGTCGATAATAGATCGAGGACATATGGAGGAGGTGCTCAAGGCCGACATTGCACTCCGAGAGCCGGGCATAGGCTACCATGCAGTGCAAATGCTCGAATGGATGCTACGTCAGGAGATCTCCGGCGCTAACGGCCCAAAAATACGACCAGCGCTATCTTCGTACAATCTCGTTATGCAGGCGTGCCGATACGGTGGTGACTGGAATTCAGCCATGCGCACTTTCGACTTGATGACCGGCTACCACTCCCATGACTTCATGGACGGTTCCGTGGCTGCAAAGCCCAGATTGGACAAGCGAGGTCCAGGGAGAAGTTTCAACCCAACGGCCGATGTCATATCCTGGATGCTTGGAACTGCACAAGCAACAAAGAACCGTGCGCACATGCGTCAGGCGTTGCGTATCGTCGACCACCTCGGGTTCGACACCGTCATGCACGCCAGAGGAGAGGTCAAGCAGGAAACAAACAAAGTGATCAAGTCGAGGAGCTTTTGCGGGGCAAAATTCGCGAGTGTGCTTACGGAGACAATTGACCACGTCATGGAAGAGAATGGAAGGTATGCTAAACCCGAAGAGGCGCAGAAATGGTGGGCTCTCTACAAGCAAGCTCAGAACTGGTCCAAGAATCAAGAATCAAGCCCCTCGCCTCCGAAGCCGCGAAAGCGGAGGTCTCTCCAAAACCCCGCGTAGTATCATCCATTTCTCCTTTCAGGTTACTCCCAAGGCATTGTTACTACCCTCGTTTACATCCCTCGCGTTGGTAATTGAATTCCTTCAGAACTTCCACGATAGCAATGAATATTAGAAGTTGAATAGCAACATAAGGTCGAACTTGTCCTTAGCCCCTACTTACATTAGTAAACATGTGCGCACTATCTAGCTACTGTGCTCAGCAAAACAATAGCAGGCAGTCCATAAAAAGCCATAAGTCATTTACACATCCACCAGACAAAACACTACGCGACGGATTTCGGCCTATCGCCCGGAGAAAGCTTGCTTCCATCCTTGTCGAATCGGAGGAAGGCAGGTGACGGAGGCACGAAAGTGTCTTCGGTCAGAGCCATGGAGACAGGCTCGTAGACATGGGGTGTAATGGGTGAACGCTCGGGCTCAGAGCCTGCGATGTAGCTGTGTCTGGCGTTCATGGGCATAGGACTCATGCGAGCGCGAGGCGTGCGGGCAAATGCACGGTTTCGGCGTTTGCGCAAGAACGACACAAGCCAGACAATGCAGCACACAATCAAGATGAGGGCGTTGAGGGCCACGATGGCCAACATAGCTGGGACGAACTTGCCAATCAATTCGAGGGATTCAGAGATGTCGGTGGAGATGGAGAAGGAGGGAGCAACGTGGATGCCGTCAAGGCCTGTGAAAGTGATGTTCGTCCTGGGTGTACCGCCGCGAAGTTCGTGGAAGGCGACAGACGCTTCGTCGGCATCGATGATTGACAGGAGCTTCATGTATGGATTACCCATACTTCCATCGTCCTCAAAATCGCCGAAGTCATAGAGGGAATATACAGACCGCAAGAAGTTGTCTCCAATGAGCCAATCGCTGGGAGAAGAATCACTACTGCTTCCATCAAGGAAAAAGGAACACTCACAAGTCATTTCCAATGGATAGCGCCTGAGGGATAAATGATCCAATGCACGTTGTTGGGTCGGCAGCCAAAGTGGGGTTGACATCCAAAGGGTGGACAGGGAAGACTTGCCCACTGATGGAGAACAATAACTTCAGAAAATTGAAGACGCTAGAAGATAAAGGCAACCCACCCTATTTGCAGTGCCATGTTGACTTCAGCGAAGCAAGGGACTTTCCAATATCCAGCGGCGGGATCATATGTAGCACCGTCAACACCACTATAGATAGCATCCACAATGGACTTCGGCGCATATCTGTGGGTCGGTGGGTCAATGAAGAATACGTATAGTCATCATATTTCGCCTACGAATAGGAGGACCCACTGTCCATCAGAACGACCGCCTTGTTGCTTGGCGCTCCTACAACCTGTGTTGTGGGTACGGTGATTGTGTCGTTGACGATGAGAGCATCCAGGAGCACATTCCACCTGTAAGGCGAATTGATAGGCCATGTAGATATCTTGGCGTTACCCATGACAGCGGAGTATTGAGGCTCGATCTCGCCTGTGGACATCGTTGGGATTGTGTGAAAGGAGAAGAGATTTACAATTGGTCATACCAATGGAGAAGGTACCGTCAACCTCGTCATCTGGATCGGCTCCTCGCTGTAATGCGAATGCAATGAAGTTGGGTTCGGAGGGATTGGCCTCGAACAGGTTGAATAGGAGGGTGCGGCCGGCTGAGGATTGAGTGTCGTTGAGCGTCATATCGATGTGCGACATTCTGGTGAAGCCCAATCCTGCTATCCCTTGTGCCCCGAAGGTGAGAGCGGGGTTCCTGACCGAGGTTGCATCGATTAGAGCTTGTGAAGGGACGGCAATGCTAGATAAATGCAGTTGAGTAAGAAGAGGCGTTATCTCAGATGAGTACACACCCAACAAATTCCACTGGCGCATGGGCGATGTTTCCGTACGCCCAACCAATCGCATACTGATGCATCATAGTTCCAGTCGCGTTCTGGCCAACATAGCATTTGGAATACTCACGGTAAGGTTCAAGGTAAGGGACTGTTTCAGCAGGATCAATACACCGCAGAGCAAGCATATGGGGCGGACTGACTGTAGACGCGACATTGGGGAGAGGGTGGGTGTCGCCCTTGATGAATAAATCAGAGGAGCCAGTGTCGAGTTGAACGGGATAATCTGGGTGAAGGCCATATCAAGACAGGTGTAAAGTGAAGAAACCCGAGCCTTTATACGAACCAATGCCGCCAACAGTAATCTAATTGGGAAGGGAAAGTCAAAGGACGACTTTAGAATGGGCTATGGAGGGACATACGTTGGCAATGTAAATTAGATCATGGACAGAGCTTTACATTCGTCAGTCCGCGAACGAAAGTAGAGAGGACAGCCGGCGCACTTGAGATCGAACGAGTTCTTGTCGGAAACCTCGGAGTCGACGCTGATTTGTAGATCTGAGGGTGAGTATTGGGGTGAGCGACGTTGGAGGGGGTTGTGTGGTTGCTTGTATTTCTTGAAGGAGACCTTGTGCGCTGATGACACGGCGACCAAGGCGGCCAGAGCAAAAGAGAGAGAAAGCTTCATGGGAAGCTGAGGTAATGAGCGTACTCTGACTAAAGAATGTGCCAGGGAGGTGCTGGGAGGTCGGGGAGACTCGACTCGAGACAGCGAGCGGGGGGTCGACGACAAGCCGCTGCGCACAGATCGAAGCCCTTGTTTGGGTTTGATATCTACATCCGGCAAGTACGTAAAACCGCTTTTTTATTTCTTGCGCTGATGCGTCTCAGTTCACTGACAGGCGCACACACAACACACGCGCACCCTTGGCCTGCCAGGTGCGCATACCGAGAGTGCAGAGAGGGCTTGTTGGTCTTGCAAGGCATCAGCGCGCTGGTATTGGCCGGGCTGCAGTGGCGCCTAAGAAATTGGCGTTGACATGCCGAGTCTGTTTATCCCGATATGGCAATCATACCCCGCATTCGGCGACCCTGTCCGGAGCATGAACACCCATACTAGGGTTGCGTTCCCACTTGCCCTCTCTCTTTCGCGTTCACAATGGCTGCAGCATCCAGGAACTCTATTTTGCGTCTCATTAATGCGTCACAACATTCCGCGTGTCCCTGTCATGGCTGCCGTCCATCCCTGCCGGCAGGTGGTCAACTTCAAACCATTAACCACCTGAGGAACTTCGCAACACCGGTTCCGACAGTAGAAAAGGAGTACGCTTTTGAAGTACGTTACATCGTTCTTTAATTAAGGGCGCTTACTGACGTTCTTGCACCATAGGTTGCTGCATCCAACTTGCGCTTCGGGGATGGAGTCACTGCCGAGGTCGGCATGGATCTCAAGAATATGAAGGCCCGCAAGGTGATACAATAGTGCTGAACGGGTTTGTAGTGATGCTTACCTCGTTGCTTCTCAGGTTGGGGTCTTCACCGACCCGAACGTTGCACAACTTAAACCTATGAAAACGGTCAGTGTTCTCATGTCCAATCCAATCACCCCTCATTTGAACCCTTTGATCATCTAGACTCTCGCTGCGTTACAAGCAGAAACTGATCTCCCTTTCGAGGTGTACGATCAGGTAGTCGCAGAGCCTACTGAAGAGAGTTGGCGCAGTGCAATAACTTGGGCCCGCCATCACGACTTCAGTCATTTCCTTGCGTATGGTCTCCCCTTCCAGTGGGATGCCATCCTTTATTTATGAACTTTAATCAAGTGTCGGAGGAGGAAGCGTTATCGACACAGCGAAGGCTGCAAATCTGTACGTACGCGATACTGCTGTTCACCTCAACGTGTTCTGATCCTTCGCCTTCAGATTCACAGTATATAAGGATGCGGATCTCATGGACTTCATCAACGCTCCCATCGGAAAGGGTCTGCCAATTACGCAGGCTCTACGCCCTTTAATTGCTATTCCTACGACTGCCGGAACTGGCTCTGAGACTACAGGAACGGCGATTCTCGACATCACTTCTCGGTCCTTCAAGACTGGTATTGCGAACCGTGCTTTGAAGCCGGTCTTGGGCATAGTGGTACGTGTCTCTTTTGTCTCGATGCTGTTCTCTAGTTTAAGCTTGTTTCAGGATACCCACAACACCGAATCCTGTCCAAAGGCTGTTCAAATTAGTGCCGGTCTCGATGTCCTCTTCCATAGTATGGAGAGTTATACCGCAATACCGTGAATAGTCTCCTGTTTTTATTTTGAGGATAATCCTGACAGAATGACTAGATATACTGAACGTATCCCTCGACCTGCCAACCCCATCCTGCGACCCGCGTACCAAGGAAGCAATCCTGTAGCCGATATTTTCTCTCTTTGGGCTCTTCGAACCACTGTCGAGAATCTGCCACGCATTGCGAAGAACCTCGATGACGGAGAGGCTCGCCGCCAAATGCTGTAGGTCGCCAACACCGTTGTGCGCGTTAATCTACCTTACGCAAGCATCGCAGCCTGGCTTCTTCATTCGCTGGTATCGGATTTGGCAACGCCGGTGTCCATTTATGCCATGGAATGAGCTATCCAGTATGTTAAAGGCTCTAGGTGTTGATATGGGTGCTAACGAAACATCTCTAGATCTCAGGACTGAACAAGAAAGGTCCGAAATACAAGCATCCGGGATACGTCACAGACCTTCCCATCATCCCGCACGGTGTTAGGTATCTAAACTCATTCTCACATCTGCTTTCGAAACATGACCTAATTCTCGTTGCAGTGTTGCGCTCACAGGCCCTGCTGGCCAGTCCTCGATACCTGCTCTCAGCCCCGGTAAACTGAATTGTTGCTCTAGTCTTCCAGTTCACCGCCCCATCATCTCCTGAGCGCCATCGTGAAGCCCTTGCGATCTTTAACGGAACGACCATCTCTGATCCGTCCATAACAAGAATCCCCGACAGAGAGTTGGGCGCTCATCTATACGAGTCTATCGCTCGCTTCTTGGACGGACTGGGAGTTCCTCGCGGTTTGAAGGCTGTTGGGTGAGTAACATGACACAACAATGTCTGATTATAACTTAAAAGCTGTTTCAGCTATTCGGCTGGTGACGTCGGAAAGCTCGTCGAAGGAACGCTGCCACAGAGGCGTGTTCTTGACTTGGCACCGGGTATTGGAGATGTTGTCGGTGCTGACGGAAGGGAGTATCTGACGAAGATCATGGAGAACTCGTTGGAATACTAAATGTTTGGGTACCCCCACATCACACATGTTAGGATCGCGCAATACCCCTTGCAATGTAAAATACTAAAGGCAACAGGAAATATCATGGCGACAGTACAGCGTTTTTGGCCTGTCGTGTGGCATTTTCCTTAACCAGATCATCGAATTTCACCTGCTGGCCACCAAACATATCCAACGCACTGTAAGGGCAGACACGGTCAATCGTCGACGATGCAGGAGGATCAGGACACACCTTCCATAGGTTAGGTCAACTCGGCCACCAGATAGTCGATCAACCAAATCAAGGTCAGAAATGTCTACAACAATGTCAACCCTTCGTTAGGGTAACGAAAGGAATGAAATCACTGACCCTTTGCCCCACCAGCATACGTCGTCGGGATAGTTACCCATTCACCGAGCTCTAGGCCATTATGAGAAGCGTACGGATCGCATCGAGACGTGGACCTACTGCGCACAAGGTCTTCATCGATGCCCTGACACAAACCTTCCACGTCGGCCGCGTGGATGAGGAACTCGCTGCACCCGACACCTGGAGTGAATCGAAGTTCGTGTCCAGGTCGCTCAAGCTGACCTGCAATATTCCGACAACATATCCAAAGACTCTGGGAGATAGCACTGAATATGAGTGAGCACCCGGTAACGCCTTTCTCACCTTTCGATACCTCCATGTCTGTAATGTCTTGCCACTTATTCATGGCGACTTGCCACCGGTCGCCTCTTCGACGGCAGCTGGAATTGCAAGAATGAAACCGTTTCAGCCATCACAATATCCCAGAGCATACCTAACATCGACGACCAGCCTTTCCTTTCCAACCGCAGCATTGACAGCCTTGAGACGATCCAACGAGAATTTGCCATTGGGGAAAAGGTATGAAGTCACGATGACCTGCAGACAACAGTTAGCTGAACAGGCTTGCATGAAACTCGCACACAAACCTTGCTAGCACCAGCACCGATCCAATACTTCGCGTTCGAGTCATTGATCCCTCCTCCTATCTGTAGGGCATCTGGGCTTCGTTCCTGTCACCGGTATGCCGCTTGCGATGGGGAAAGTTGGTCAAACCTGGCCAAACAGCAAGAGCCTCTCGTGCAGCCTCGTCATTCCTTGGCCCAAGCCTAATAACATGACCGCCTTGCAGATTATGTTTTTTGTATATTTGAGCGAATTCACCAGCGGTCTGTCTGTTGGTTCATTGTCGGTTATGCTCGCTCAGAAACAAGAGTGGGGTACCTCGCGACGAAGTTAGTCCTAAGAGTGTCTGGATCGGAATCTGACAAGGTGCCGCCGACAATCTGCTTGACTTGGCCATTGTGCAAGTCGATACACGGTCTAAAGAGACTGCAGCGAGACGAGGACATTGTGGTAGTTGAGACGCACAGACGTCGTGATCCACACGTCATTTCAAGCGGAGGTAATAGCAAAGATAAGATTAGACGGCCGGCTTGGGCAGCGTGGGATCGACTTTACAGTTCATGAAATAAGGTTCAGGACACAGATCTGACTTCACCAGTCCAGTGAGTGATCGCGAACGCACGACGCCCCTCAAGGTGAGTAACCTATATTCCTTCGCTATACGACCCCGATCTGTTTCAGAGAGCGCTTTCGGACACGTTGGAACTAGGAGGAGGCGGGAGGATATCGCTCTGTGACGGAAGGAGGGGATTTGGACATGGAGTTCTGATTTGTTTGCCCATCCCCAGACACCACCAAAATGCCTAAAGTCAAGGCCTACGAACTCCAATCCAAGTGTGTCCCCCGAATTTTAATGAGAAGGAATGACCGTTCACCATCAATTCCAGGTCCAAGAATGACTTGTCCAAGCAACTTGTAGAGCTGAAAAACGAGCTCCTCACTCTGCGAGTGCAGAAGATTGCTGGCGGTTCAGCATCGAAGCTGACGAAGATGTGAATAGTTTCTGCGTCAAATGGTATACGGAATGGTTCATCTGACTTTCCTGTTTCTAGCTCTGCCGTCCGCAAGTCGATCGCTCGGGTTTTGACCGTTATGAACCAGAAGGCTCGCCAAAATCTCCGCGAGTACTACAAGAACAAGAAATACATTCCCCTCGACCTGCGACCGAAGAAGACAAGGGCTATCAGGCGGCGGCTGACGAAGGTGAGTATCATGCGGCTCGTTCGTCTGGGCATCTTGATAACACGGAATTGTTTCAACAGAACGAAGCGTCGCTGAAGACGCTAAAGCAGCGCAAAAAGGACGCCAACTTCCCAATCAGGAAATACGCCGTCAAGGCCTAATTTATGGTTGAGCGTCGCGCAGCGTCGGGGGTTCGTTTGGCCATGCCTATGATGTACTTCTGTTCTCCCTCTTCCCTTCCACATGCAATATACACACCATGCACATGTCCAACACCCACTTGCGAGTCCGAATTAGACTGCGTGCGGCCTGAGTGCTTACATAATATTATACGTGCTGATGGAGGAGAAAGTGGGCTTTAAAAGGCACTGAGACTGTCTGAGAGGGTCCACAGCGCCTCCAAACAGCCCCCTTCCAAGGCTCCTTGTCGTCGTCCACGAAAATTGCAAGGAGCCCTACTGCAGCCAGGACGGGTGCCCGTTGTGGACCTGCCATTTCCAGCCGGCTCGCGCTTAGGAGAGCAACCATCACCTCATAGGCCTCGATCACTTTTCTCTTCTCCGGTTGGACCTTTCCACTTATATCGACTGCACAGACGACCTCTGTCAACCCTTAATTCTGTCTGTCAAGAGCTCACCGATACCCATCCAGTCCGGACCTTTGAACCTGCTGAACGATTCTCCAATTTTTTTTACGAATTCGTGACGACTTTTACGACGATAATTATGGTGAGTGGCCTGTCTTTTTTCGGAACTCCCTTTCTCTTTGCCCATTCCATCTTTCCGTTGATGCTGTGAAGCTGTTAACGAGATACGTCGTGACTGACCCCACGTGTGCGAGACTGTCTATCTTGGGTCGCTCGATGCATGAGGTCAGAGGAGGAGACATGACATGATTCACGGTCCACTGCTTTCTGCTTCTCTTCTACATGTTTCCTGCCCTCAAAATGAGGAGAGCTTCCCAGTCTAACATCGCTCTCTCGCAGCATAAAGCCGCTGCTCGTTCCCCTCCCTCCTCCCCTCAAGTAGAGCAGAAAAACCGTCCCCGAGAGCCCTACCCCATCCCAAGCAGCAATCCCGCCAGCCAGTACACTCTTCTCGAGAAGTTAGGCACCGGTAGCTTCGGAACGGTCTACAAGGCCATTCACAATGATACGAAGCAGATTGTTGCGGTCAAACAGATTGGTGTGTCCCTTTCATCGTTGGCTCTGCAGCTCGTTCTGAAAAATGCGTAGATCTCGAAGATTCCGACGACGATATCTCCGAGATACAGCAGGAGATTGCAAGCCTTGCTCAGTGCGACTCGGAGTACGTTACACGGTACTATGGCTCTTTCGTCGTGAACTACAAGCTATGGATCATCATGGAATACCTGGCTGGGGGTTCATGCCTGGACCTTCTGAAACCTGGTGTTTTCTCGGAGGCCCACATCGCGGTGATCTGCCGCGAGCTATTACTAGGACTCGACTATCTCCATACCGAAGGCACTATCCACCGGGATATCAAAGCAGCCAACATACTATTGTCCTCATCAGGGAAGGTCAAGCTCGCTGACTTCGGTGTCGCCGCACAACTCACAAACACCCTTCGACACACCTTCGTTGGGACACCGTTTTGGATGGCACCTGAAGTTATTCGGCAAGCAGGTTACGACGCTAAAGCGGATATGTGGAGTTTGGGTATTACTGCCATCGAGATGGCAAAAGGGGAGCCCCCACTGGCCGAGTACCACCCCATGCGGGTATTGTTCTTAATCCCCAAAGCCAAACCACCTCTGCTCGAAGGTCCCTTCTCTGCTACGTTCAAAGACTTCGTTGCCCAATGTCTGACGAAAGACCCCAAGCTTGTACGTTTTCCTTCATCTACGCTACCTTTCCTTCATTCACCGGCCCTGAAAGCGCCCAACTGCCAATGAACTGTTGCAACACAAATTCATTCGCACAGCAAAGAAGACGTCCTATCTGACGGAGCTCATTGAACGATATCAAGACTATCGAGCGCGCTCGCCACCCAGGGGTCCGGTAAATCATGCGTCCATACGTAGCAACGGCACATGGGACAGCAACAACACGATGAAAAGCGACTGGAACTTCGACACCGTAAGGACGATGTCTGCTCTCGGCTCCTTCAGAGGGACCATCCACGACCTCTCGATGCCTCCGGGTATGGTGGCGGAAGATGACGAAACGCTTGACGACACTGACGAGCAGGGATCCGTTGACACCTCCGCTGCCACGAAAGGGAGTGATCCTATCGTCACCAACGGACTGGGGATGAACCGTGATGCGGCACACTCGACGGTTATCATTAAACCTCCTCGCATTCCCGAGGTACCCAGTGAAGAGACGCCATCAGGTAAGTCAATCATCTCCGATGGTATCTATTTTTGTCTCACTGTTATCCTTTTACCGCTTAGGCGCGCCACCAGCTTACTCGGGTTCGGTCCGCTCGTCACGTCGGGCGTCGTACGCTGCTCGTACATCTGTAGATGGTGCTGGTACAGTTCTTCGTGAAGCTGATATTGGCACGGGCATCGATACAATACGGCCTGTGAAGAAAGTCGACCCAGTCGGCTCACTGAGACTTTCTTCTGAATTTGTGGGAAGCATCAGGAAGGAGGGCAGTGCTTCCTCATCGCCCACTTCACCCACAACACATAGGCGTGCTTCCAGCGAGATAGGCAAGGCAGGCCGGTCCGTTGTCGATGAGGTTATTCTTCCTATCTTGGAGAACGTGGGTTTTATTCATTTGAACCTAGATGAGAGTCTGAGCTAACGGTTATCATTAGCAAATCCGAGATGATATGGATGCCCGTGAGATCGAATCTCTGAGCATGCTGCAGCGAGGGTTCACCGAGCTAAAGGATGCGAATCCTGAGCTGGCGTATAACATCATCCTCGACATCCTTCAGGGCATTAACGAGTGAGTTTCATGTATTTTTGGCATCATGTCCGAGCTGAATTTCTTCCAGCAATCCGTCAATAAAGCAGCACATTCAGACTTCACGAAGCTTCTTCCCCCACAAACGTATCATCCGCAAGAGCGAGATGACGGCCAAGGGTCTGGTCGTGACCGAGGAACAAGAGGAGATCTCTGGCTTGCCCTCAACCTCGAGTCCTAATGGTTCAGCTGTCTTACCGACGCCAACACCAGCCGACCCTTCACCTACGCGGAAATCACCCATTGCCGAGCTGCTCTACATGCGCTGGCTTGAGGGCCTCAAGCTCAAGTGGCCGAGCATCATGTCGTCATGAATAACGAACCCTATCACGATTCACGACCCACACAACCTGCCCTGCCAGGTTCCTCGTTCACGGACATCCCTCTTCATCTTCATCTTCTGTACATACCTCCCTTCGACTTGTTTTGGGCTTTCATCGATTGTCATCATCGACATCTAATTCCGTTATCTATTTATTCATTCATAATCGACGCTTTGTCGGGTTGCCCTCTGGAGATCCCACTTACCACCGCTGAACAAGCTATATATCCATCCCCGTCGTTGTAACCGCTGTTACTTACCCTCTCACGATATTTAACGAATACGAACGCCACTGCTGGCCATGACAATGATGATGATGCCTTCCTGCAACTTTTATTTTTGGACCGGTACCCCCGTGGAGCACGTAGCTCGAAGGAAATATGCCTCGAGCGACGGGGCCGTCGAGTCCGTCGAGCTATTCGCCGCTCTTGCCAGTGCGAGTCCTGTGCGGCTCGTGTATTTATCTTGTCGCCTTGTGTAGCCTTGTGTTCTTGCAGGCTAGCCGCGAACCTGAGCATCGAGTGTGGAGACAAGTCCTCCGACCGGGATATGGAACAACTATACAAACGAGTGGATTTGGACTGCCTAGAGCTAGATATGACACAGGACAAGTACCTACACAAAGGATTGTTTGACTTTTTGACTTCGAATGTCCAAAAGCGAGCCCATAAAGGCCGCCAACACTACTAAAACTATTAACTGATGATATTAGCGTTACATGGGCGTCGCGGATCGTGATGACGGAGGGAGGAAGGGGGGAGGGGGGAGGAGAGGGCGTATGAAACAGGAAGGGAAGAAGAGGATCCGTGGTTAGTACTATGCTCGTCGTAAGGAAGGAAGAGAAGAGAAGAGTATTATGTATGTAAGAAGGTCCTATAGTGGTGATGGCGAAAAAAGAGTCCCATGTAGTAAAAGTCCGTGTAGGTGGTGTGTACTTGTACTTTACGAATGGTTGTATGTACGATGGATGGATGGATGAAAGATGGCAAAAGATTGTCCCATGGAAAGTCTGTGCGGCCTTCTTCTATAGAACACATGAACAGTCGTTACAGCAGGAAAGCACTCGAGAAAGCGACGACGGCGAGAGAGAAGAGAGCGGAGAGGGTGCCGCTGGAGAAGTCGTGGCGGAAGGCGAGCGCCGCACTCTGGGACGTGGTGGCGCTGGGCGCCTGGTTCTGCGCGGTTTGGCTCGTGGACGCCGTCGTAGTGGTCGCGCTGGAGGTGGTGGAAGGCGCCGCGGAGGTCGACGACGCACGAGTCGTAGGCGCCGAGGATCCAGAGGACCCAGAGCCGTTGCCCGCCAGGATGTCCGAGTCCTGGACGTCGTTGGACGAGGAGCTCTGGGCGTTCTGGTACGCGCGACCGTCCCCAATGACACGGGCGAGCGAGGCAAAGTTCCACCCGTTGCTGGCGATCATGGGGTAGGACTGGATGAAGCCTGCGACGGTGATGTCCTTGCTTTCGTGCTCGAGGATCATGAGACCGGGGCTCTTAGGGCCTGCGGGGCGAGATGGGTGGTTATCATCTTGGGAAGAACGCAGGGGATCAGGGAGGGGACGTACTGGCCAAGAATCCGGTCATGGACGCCTGGATATGGGCAGCGTCAGGCGCGTTCCAGTCGATGGTGCTAATACAGTACATGTGTGCGTGAGCGGTGTTCAGCGGGCAGAAGAAAACACCGGCAAGTAAACTCACTCTTGATTCCAGATGACAGTGGTCAGTCCAAACACCTCCTTGGCGATCGCACTGACACGACGGTCAGAGTCGCCATAGGGGGGACGCCAGAACTTGGGGACGCGCCCTCCCGTCGAGTTGTGGATCAACTGCATGGTCCAGCCAAGCTACAAAAGCAAATGCACGGTTAATTTAGCGTCGGAGCCTATCAGCGGGCGAGATAAGACGAACCTGGCCCAAAATATCGAGATTGCTCAAAGTGGTCATGTACGGATGGGACCATGTGTGGACGGCAATGTCGTTATCGGCGTTGAAGGCGACGAGGAACTGGGAGGGGTAAGAGAGGATGTTGACACCGATCATGAAGTGGGTGGTCTTCTGGTTGTGTTGACCAAGGAACTCGACGAGGGCCGGGGTAGGCTGCAACGGACCCGAGGTGAGCGGAAGGGGACATGCGGGAAAACGTCGGGGAACATACAGGCAGAGGACCGTCGTCGAAGGAGGAGGCGAAGACACCGTCGGGGGCATCCCAGGCGTCCTCTGGATGCGGCACTTGTAGGTAGCGGAGCACACCTCTGGGCTGTTGGGATTGACGCCCTGAGGATAGACGGGGTTGGTCTGCGGCGTGTTGGAGGACCTTGGAATGTCGGGGATCCTGCCTGCCGCGACAGCTGCGTTGAGGGCGTTGACCCACTCCGCGGGGAGAAGGGACGGATCGGGGGCGCCTGAGGCTGGGGGGAACCCAGCAGACCATTCTGGAGAAAATAAGACGGATAAGAAAAAAAGAGATAGATATTAGAAAATGCCACTCACGCGGGGTGCCTACAGCGGGATAATCATTGCCATCGCCGGGCGCGCGTCTAAAGAGGGCGTGTACTGGGTGATCGCGTTGGTGGAACCAGGAGCTGGGGAGAGAGCCTGAGGCTTCATGGGAGTCATGGGGCAGATGGACTGCGACTGAGTGGACGAGAGGGAGGGCACAGAGGAAGGCGATGGGGGGAAAGAACATTTTGAGGGGCACAGTCGGGGCAGGGCGGTTGGGCAGCTGGGAGTATTAAGGAGAGAGAGAAAGAAAGGGCGAATTTTTGAGCTGAGCGAACGCTAGGGAGACTGAACGCAGAGGACCGGGCCTGGATGGCTCGCATTTTGTATCTGCCCCGCTGCCATCTCTCTCGGGGGTACCTGTGATCGTCGATTACATACACATGCTCCCCTCGCTTCACAAACAAACGTCACAAACACGGCTTCATTGTTGCTGCTTCCTTGGGCGTCTACCGCCACCTTTGTATTGTATGCCTGAAACAGTCCTACCTGCCCTCAAAACTTGTCTTTTGCCTCCTACGACTGAAGATCCTTGCACCCGCCTTGTGGCAAAGCTCTGAGGCGACGGATTCAACTCAACGGGTCCGTCGCCTCTTGCAATTTTGTTTCGCGGCCCGGCGCTAGACGTTGAGTGCAGCTAGGAGGCTTCTAGTCAAACCAGCAATCTCACCGGCTAGCGACCAGCCATGCGGATGAGCGCAGATGCCGCACGAGACAGGAGGACACAGCTCGTCGCGAGACGAAAACAGGTGTGTCGACTTGCTAAGAATAGCTGTACACATCTCCATTTCGGTGGCGACAAACACGGGCCTTCCCCATCCTCCGAATTCCCTATCGGCAGAGTTTCATCGAAATTCGGCTTGGGCAGCCTAATCCTTCTGTTTTCTGCCGGTCGTGGCACATCCCTGCCTAATATATTATCGACGGCCAATTATGCCCTTCTCTTCGATTCTAATTTTACAACACAAGGATAAAAATACCATTCCACGACATGATATGATTAAGATGAGTGTCAACTTCTGTAGGGCCCAGCACGACTCAAAAATTCAAGCTGGCGGAGGAGATGGCGGCGAAGTACGAAGG
Source organism: Cyclocybe aegerita (assembly GCA_902728275.1). NCBI lineage: Eukaryota > Fungi > Basidiomycota > Agaricomycetes > Agaricales > Hemipholiotaceae > Cyclocybe > Cyclocybe aegerita. The sequence goes on from CACVBS010000028.1 coordinate 398,070, forward strand.
GTAAGATATCCGGCCCTCAACGTCGCATGTTTGCGGACCATGGCCGAGAACTCTTGTTTCTTCTCTACGTCCACCAGGTAAGGCGTGAAATGATGAATGCAGTCTCTTGTCGAGGCGTTAGTCGTATTTTTCAGCCACTCCAGTAGCATGGCTTCTAGCTCTGCAGATGAAACCGCACTCGGCGTAGGCGGTTTGCGTTTCTTCTGCTTTGGAAGGTGCGAGCCAGCGGAATTAACACTTGTGGGTGACGTCGGTGCATCATCGGCCTTCCGCTTCGCACTAGACCTCCCATTGGAAGCGTCGCCATTGGCGGGTTCGAGAGCAACGGGACTCGTGGAGCCGAGAAGCGGGGATTGGCCTCCGAGAGGGCTGTTCCCGCGACTCGCGGTCGACGGCTTGGGCTTTGGAATCTTGGGACTTGTAGCGCGCTTGGCTACCACAGAATGACCACCATGGCCCGGCGAAAGCGTTGGCGATCCTGCTCTAGATCCGGGACCCACTGCTAAGGCGGGTGGTCGAGCGGCAGCCGGTGTCGGGCCCGGCTTGGGTGTCTGAGACCGCGATTCGACTTTCTGCTGCTCCTCTTGGATTGCTTGAGTCGCCGTCGGGATGACTGCAGGTGGTTCCTCTTCCTCTTCCTCCTCCTAAACGAACGGTTATTCAAACACGAGTAGGTCAGATCAGCAACACTGACAGAGGAGGCATATGGATTCTTTTCTTCCTCCGACTCGTATGCGTCGTTTCCTTCGCGACTACGAATTAAATTTTGCATCGCTTTGGCTTGCTTGCTCGTGGTGGGTTGATCTTCCTCTTCGTCAGATTCGTCCACTCCGGTCTCCCGCGTTTTGTTGGCGGACTGGTATTCTTTCTTGAGACGTTCCTGTGGGGAAAACGTCAGAGATAGATTTACAAGAACAAAGAGATCGAGTTCGTACCTCAAGTTCCTTCGCCTCCTCATCATTCTCGTCGACTTGCATATGCTCGTCGTCATCCGCGAAATCCTCCTCGTATACTTGTTCATCCATGCCCCCATCCTCGCCCAATTCGCGTTTCCGTCTGCGAGCGGTATCCTCCCCTCCTTCCTCATCGTCCCCAAATAGATGATCCATCCCACTATCCACGGTCTTTAACTTCCGGCCACCAGGTCCCAAACTCTGCCCTGCGTTATGAACAAGAGACGATCCTATCGACACCGTGCGTCCCTCTGCGTCCGCCTTGAACATCGCAGCCGTTGCAGCAGAGGGTCCTGCTTTGCCCTTCCGACTCGCCAACCACGCCTGAGGATCTCGCTTCTGACTTTGGGTGTACTGCACAGGATGGAATGTATTAGTGACGAACATATGCTACATAGCATAGTGAATACCAATGATTCAACATTCGCCGTGTCCGTGGGGAAGTCGTGCTTTAGCTTTTTCTGGAATTTGTACCACCGATGAGCTGGAACGAACTTGAAGACGTCGTTCGCCGCGGGCATGAAGAACGCGTGCGTGTCCGACTTGGACGCCTCCTCCATTTGGCCCATCCAGACCTCGTTTTGCGCCGGTGACGAGTCCTCCATGACCCAGGGATATCGCTCCTCTCTCCGCAGTTGGCGAACCTCCTCCGGCACGAAGAACACCTGCCTCGTCTTCTTCTGGAAGCGTTTCTTCGCTGCCGCCTTCCCCTTGTCCTTGCTCGATCCAGCCATCCCATTCGCGTGTATCGGCCGCCCCTCCGCGTCCACCATCACCATCTTCCCATCAGCGCCAATGACGGGCTTTCCGTCAGGTCCCAGCATCGGCCCAACGGCCTCTGGGGGCGCATTCGTCACAGTGTCGTCGCGTCGGATATCCTTCCTATTCAGCTTCACGGGCTGCGTCCACCGGAACACGTCCACGGGCCTCCGCGGT